>CALYLW010000651.1:0-337779 GCA_944989445.1 Ampullaceana balthica | reverse complement strand
CGGATTTTAGTCGGATAAAAATTTTGTGGTCGGATAAGTCGGATTTTAGTCGGATAAAAATTTTGTGGTCGGATAAGTCGGATTTTGGTCGGATAAACGATCCTCGGTCGGATAAACAAAATCTCGGTAGGATAAACGTTCCTCGGTCGGATAAAAGATAGAAATAAATGAATGACGAAGCTCACGTTGCACATTGTTTTGGTTTGGAAATACCAATAGTTCGCAGCAGTATAAAAACTGTTGTTTACCTATGACAGAGTCCCCTGTCCATATCGATATCATATCGTATATATCTATAGTTTTATTTTTTTTTAAATGTGTGTTTTAAAACAAAAGTCGAAAACTAAACTTATACAAACAAATTACAGATATTAAACAAAATAATTCTCGTTAAAGATGGCATTGTAAACATAAAGTGCACTGTGATTGAAACAGATAGAAATTGTGAAATTGCTTACGCTTAGCCATAGTGCCCATAGTATAGATCTAGTAACCGCGTAATAGTAATTAGTGTGATATACTAGATCTAGATATTCATATTAGGATTTTGGTTAAAAATATATCATGATCTGAGTAAATAATAGATATCTATTTACTTTTGTTATATCTCCAAAAAATTTATGGGAGCAGTGTTAACTACGATTTTTGTGCTTATTGTTTAGCTGCTTTAGCAGCAGTCGCCATTTTGTCTGCTTGAAGTCAATAGATCTCTCTAATCTAGTATTTTGTGAAAATTAAAAACGAAAAAAACCTTAGGCTTAGCCTAGCCACGTCTAAAATCTAGATCTAGTTCAGTTAATTTCTTTTAAAATATTTAAACAGTCACGGTATGCCAAAGTCACAACTATTAAAGCAACTATTTAAATAGGTTTAGATCTAGATTCTGTTTCAAATCAAAGCTTATTTTTTATGATTAAATTGATTAAAAATCAGTCCTGTTCAGTGTTGAAAATTATGTGCTAAACATATAGAAATCTAGATTCTAGTCTAGTTAAATGGTTACAATTTAAAGTGTGTTAACTAACAGTTTTTAGGGTAGGCTGCAGTAGGCAAATTCTTGACTAAAGTCTTAAGACTAGTTTACTTTTTGTCAGTTTAAATTTGTTCCTTACTTCACTATCCAGATATTGACAATTTGTATACTATTACAAAAAACACTATCAATCCCATCAACATGGGGAAATGTTATTTTAATTCAGACTGGTTAAAAGACACTTCTTACTCTGAGTGGCTTGAACAACTAAGTGAAAATCGTGAAAAGTTCAAGTGCAAGTACTGTGGTCAAGCTTACCTTATAGGATCGTCAGGCATAAAAGCCTTGAACACCCATATGTCTTCACAAAAGCACATGCGGGCCAGTGCAAGTCATCGTGGTAGCAGTTCAATGCTTAGTTTTGCAACAAAATCAACACCTCCATCATCTCTGAATCAGACTGCCACTTCAACTACATCTAATCCAACTTCAACTACAACTAAACAGCCAACTCTTAAAGTTGCAGATACTCTAAAAGCAGAGGTTAGGTGGACAATGCACCTAGTTTCTAGCCACTCCAGTGCTCGAAGCTCAGACGACATAGGCAGCATTTTTCAACAGATGTTTCCTGACTCGGATATAGCCAAACAGTTTACCTGTGGACGTACCAAAGTAGGTTACTTAGCTACGTTTGGCATAGCCCCTGCTATCAGAGATGCCATTCTAGACAGTTTGAGAGACAGTGTTACTTATGTGATAATGTTTGATGAGAGCCATAACGCTGACCTTGGTAAAAAGCAGCTCGATGTTCACGTGAGATTTATTGATTCTGAAGGTATGGTGAGATCAAAGTATATAGACTCCTATTTCCTTGGACATGCTTCTGCAAATGATATCATGATTCACTTGAGGTCTTTCATTGAGAAAGCAGGAAGTCAAAAGATTTTGCAGCTATCTATGGATGGACCAAATGTTAACTGGAAAGTGTTTAAAACATTGTGCAAAGAAATGGAGGATGATAATGGAATGAGTTTGATTAATATTGGCTCTTGTGGCCTGCACACGGTGCACAACAGCTTTAAAAAGGGTGTTGAGGATTCAGGTTGGGGTGTGGAAGATGTTTTAAAGTCTCTTTATTACCTCTTTAAGGAATCACCAGCCAGGAGGGAGGACTTTTTTAAAGTAACAGAGGCCTCCAAACTTCCTCTCAAGTTCTGTGGACATCGTTGGTTGGAGAATGTTCCAGCTGCTGAACGAGCACTGCAAATCTGGCCAGCCATTTTACGCTACCTGTCTGCAGTAAAAAAGGGAACAGTCAACAAGCCTGGGTGTAAGAGTTTTTTAACACTGGTAGACAAGGAAGGGGACTATCTGTTCAAAGCTAAGCTTCACACCTTCATATTTGTAGCCAAGATTGCAAAACCCTTTCTTGAGAAGTTTCAGGCCGATGCTCCACTGTCACCCTTTCTTGGTGCAGACCTCTTCGCCATGACCAAAAGACTCTACAGCCTTATCTTAACTCCTGAATATGTGATGACAGTGACTAAAGCTTCACACCTTAAAATACCCAAAGACCTGCCATCCAATGCTTTCAAACGGGAGGCAGACTTCAGCTTAGGTCACCAGGCAGAAGTCATTCTGAAAGAACTGAAAGAAGCAGGGAAGGTTTCAGAGCTTAAGTTGAAAGATTTCAGACAAAACTTCCTCAAATTTATAAAGGGCATGGTTAACAAGATTCTTAGCAAGTCACCCCTTAAGTATGACATTGTCAGTTTCATACAGTGTTTGGACCCAACTGTTATCACACTTGAACCCATCAAAGCCAAGAAACTGTTCAAGAAAGTGACAGAGCATCTCAGCCTTACGAAATGGATCCAGGGTGATGAGGTGGATCAGGTGTTATATGACTTTGAGACCCTGGTAGATAGGCTGTCTCAATCAACAGTGAGGTACAATGGTGAGCGCCTAGATGAGTTCTTCATTGAACATGGTCAGTTGGATAGTTCACCTGCATTGAAAAAGGTAATCCAGATGGTCCTGCTGCTAAGCCATGGCAATGCTGATGTTGAGAGGGGTTTCTCAACCAACAAAGAAGCAACTGTAGAGAACCTGTTGGAAGAAAGTTTAGTAGCTAAGAGACTGATATGTCAGTATGTCAAGGACAACGGGCCTTTGGCTGAGATTCCTATCAACAAAAAAATGTTAGACTACTCTAGTAAGGCCCACAAAACCTACATTGATGCTATAGATAAGAAGAAGAAAGATAAAGAAGAAAGTGAGCAGACTGGGAAAAGGAAGAGAAAGGCAGAAGAAATCACAGACATGAAAGCAAAGAAGAGGAAGATAGAGCTTGATATTGATCTTTTAATCAAATCTGCTGATGAAATTATAGAAAAGGCAGTGAAGGAAACAGGAAAAGATGTACATGCTTCAATTGTAAAAAGCTTAGCTTTTAAGAGTGATGCCACAAAGAAGAAAGAGGAGGTAAAGGCTCTAGCTGCTCTCATCAATGAGAGGGAGGCTGAGCTGAAGCTTTAAAAGGCAGCTGTCTATTGTAAATTGTTTATAAACTGTATATATAGTGTAAATAATTTGAAATTATTTGTTTTATAAATCAACTTTACCAATGAACAATTTAAGTACAATGATAAGTTCTTTAAGGATGAATAATTTGACTATACGGATATCAAGTACGTAGTACAGATGTGATCCTCTAGTCTAAATGAATACATTGCTGAAGTAGAATGAAGGTATGTAGTTGTGTTCTTGTCAGTTTTTAGGTTATTTTTTACAAAATATGTTAACAAAAAAACATACAATACTGCAAGTTAAATTTTTACTTGTCGAATATATACTTTTACTTGTCCGAATAATAACTTTTACTTGTCGGTTGGATGGTAGGATTTTTTGGTGGCTGGTAGGATTTTTTTGGACCAGATTTGGGTGGACACCCTGTGACAGGTTCTGTGTGCTTACTGCTATGTATGTAACATTCAGTCTTAAA
This sequence comes from Ampullaceana balthica, assembly GCA_944989445.1. Classification (NCBI taxonomy): domain Eukaryota; kingdom Metazoa; phylum Mollusca; class Gastropoda; family Lymnaeidae; genus Ampullaceana; species Ampullaceana balthica. The sequence goes on along the minus strand of CALYLW010000651.1, from coordinate 333,802 downwards.
TTGAGGATCCATTAAAAATTAAAAAAAATCAAGATCTTTACCAGAATAACACAGGGTAAGATTTGCTAGTTTATTCACTATTCATTTCTAGGACACAACTAGCATGATATAAACTATTGAATTGATCATTTCTTTAATTTCGGTTGTTTATTCATTCATGGACATTTAGAGTAATGAGTTACTCCTTTATTTCCCTTGCTTCAGGTGCTGTGAAGATCACACCAGCCCATGATCATAATGACTATGAAGTGGGCAAGCGGCACAATCTCCCCTTTATTACTATTATTGACAACAATGGACTCATCACTGGAGACTGTGGTCAGTTTACGGTGAGTGGACTTTCAGTTTCTGACATTAAGTAACATCTTCATCTGCTCCCTGCACCCCTAAGTGAATATTTTAAACAGTAATAAATATGACCAATGGCTCTCTGTCCTCTATTTAGTTGGACACTTCAATCTACATTAATTGTTGTGTCCATCTGTATGCTATCCCCTACACATTGAACAATGAGTTAGTCAAAGTGATCAACAATTCCTCCCTGTTCCCCCACCTCACCAATATCAGTCATACACTCACAAAGTGATCAACAAGTCCTCCCTGTTCCCCCACCTCACCACCAATATCAGTCATACCACTCACAAAGTGATCAAGTCCTCCCTGTTCCAACCTCACCAATGTCAGTCATACCACTCACATACATAGCCTTTCAAAACCTTGTCTTCAGACTTTCAGTGAAAATGTAAGAACAATTCATTAATCACAGATGTTGGATTTTAAGGAAATATGTCTACAAAGTGGTTGGATCATGTCCATTATACAACATGACAGATGTATGGCTAATTAACAGCTTGTAACATGTGCAGTTTTATAAACAAAACAAAATATGACAGGTATTGGGCTTATTAACTTGTATCTTGTCCAGTTGTATTAACAAAATCTTGAAGGTCTCAGACATGCAGTGTCACAACACAAAACAGTATCCTATTTAACATACAGCATCATGTTAATTGACATACAATGTTATGATGCCCAATGTTTCTTCCTTTGTGACTTACAGACTAGATTCATAGATAAACTCAATCTCCCATATTGAATTGTAATTGTCATTAGTGTCACATAGCCTGTTGTGCAAGGCCAGCAATGTTCCCTGTAAGGTTTGTTGGTTCGTGTGCAAAGTAATAAAACTCGTGTGCAAAGTTGCACAGCATCCATTCTTTGTGCAATATGCTTACAAAATTTGCTGCGCTGTAATTCTAAACTGCTGCGTGGCGTCTGTCAGACATCTGCACGGCCGCGCAACCGCTCAGCTTAAAGGGAACATTGAAGGCCAGTACAGTAGGTATCATCAAGTGTTATTAAGTAGATAGTTGTCTTCACACTAGGTTTACATTGAACACCAGTGCAATTATGCCTTATATGGTTTCATCAAGTACCCTATTTATTGACATCTAAATATCAGGGCACCCACACACTAGGGATTTAAACTAGTGCCAGGGCCCTTATGGTCTGTTAGATGCCATGTAATGTCATGGTCCCTAAGAAGCCATCTTAGGGCAGAGTCCACAGCGAGCAGACTGCTAATTGCCATTATGCTTTTAGGACCCATTTTTCTAGATGTGATTTTTCATAAAGTCCCTCCCATTTAGCGCCAGGGTCCCCATGCACTGTTTCTGGGTCGAACAATCTCACGAAGGGGGTCCATGGCGGGTATGGCTGTGCTGTTGTATGCTTGTAACACTGTCAGCATGTCCCTCACTCTAGCTGGGTGGTATCTGGATAGATCCCGTTTTTCTCGGGGGTCACGCCGTATGTTGTACAACTGAACCAGGTCTGATGGCTTGAAGATTTTCTCCCTCTTCTTTAACCTGTGCTCTGCGTTAAACAGACAGATGTTGTAATTATGTCTTGTTATAACACATAAGGCTTACAGCCTTCCACATGGTAAAAGAATGTGTACTTTGTAACAAATAATATTTAAGTTTATGCTTTGTCTTTTATCATCAGTTACATGTCATAAACATAATTGACTCAATGTTAATGTTTGAACATTATTATCTATAGTTACATGTTTCTTAAAAAAACAACTTTATTGTAAAATGTCAAATGTTAATACAGAGTTTGTTTAATAGGACAGGTATACACATGCCAAATTCTTCTAAACAAAACACATAACAGGACTTAAATGCACCATTTTTTTGTACCATTAACCAAGATTTGAAAATACTACATGTATCTTGTTTTGTTATATGGCACCATAACAAAAACAAAGAAAGTAAAAACTCTATGTCTCCATGACTTACTTGCCCCTGTTAACAATTTATAGTTTCCAATTCGTATTGCTGCTGTGATTCTGATGTCAAAAGTTTTACCGTACCTGTTCACAGAACAATATAAGAGATCAGTTTTTTTTATATGTGATTTTAAAAATAAAAGCAAATGTAAGATCTCGTAGTTGGTACATGGTTAGATTTGCTGTTGCTTGTGTTAAAGAGGCCCTGGTATCATACATGTGCATGATAACCAGTACTTTAAAACTGTCACAGCAAGGTTAAAAGTCAAGTCATCCACTCCTCATGGTGCTGTACTTTAACAAATTAGTGATATTAAAAAAAAACAGGAAAATATTATATTTTGATTTCATTAAAAGATAGGTAAAATATGAACACAAGATAAAAAGCAATTACATAATTTTCCTATCTTAATATTAAAGCTACTGTTTATTTCCTCATGACTAGCTACCGTACATACTGTCTAAAAGATGTACTAAATAAGTTCACTGTTCTAATTATCTAGCTAATACACATACTGTCCCAATGATTTTGCTGAGGCAACATCCAGAGGATCTATATTGTGCAGGATGTGCTCTCTGCGAGTTGGTATCCTCTTACTGATCATGTTCCACTGGTCAATGCCGGCCACGTCCTGTGTGTTGTACATGTTTCCTTTAGCCAGGTGGATCAGAGTTGGGAACCAGTCAGAGATGTGCATCAGGCCCTTGTTGATGTAGCCCTGCGGTAGAGGGGGGGGGAGTAAGACTGTCTTTACATGTCCTGCTGGCAGTGTAGGCATCTTACTTTTTAAATCCCTTATATTAACTTCACCGCCATCTCTGTCTCTCTGTCGTGATCTCTGACTTGGGCGGGCGGAAAAACAAAAGTAAAAAATGACCCACTTCCCGTGAAGCCATAGAGCTGAAATTTGGCACACGGACCCGTGTCACCTAACAATGCATCGTATCAAAATTTCAGATCGATCGAACGTACCGTAATTAAATTAATGCATTTTTAGTTTATCTCTATACGAGGTATGTAATTCAATTTCACGGTTTGTGATTGTTTTTTTTTCACGTGACAGCTCAGTTCGGGCGTTGACGCGATGTACCGGGGTGCTTTTGTTTACATTTTACGTGTCACGCTGAGCTCGGTCCAGCGATCGGTGACCAGACTCAGGGTTATGAAGCAAAGTTGAGTTAAGACAGATTCAGTCTGTAAATGTTTGTCGCGTTTGAAAATAATCAATACTGTTAGTTATGTCTCATATATAAGGGATTTATAGTCAAAAACTTTGTTTTTACAGGTTTGTTTTATTATACTTTAGCTTGACTTCACCCCTATTGAGGTGGTTCTACTGCTAGGTTATCTGCCTTCCCAAGAATGCCTTCCTCCCTGTTAGGACTGGTTTAGCTTTGTAGAGCCCATGTTTTTATTTTAGAGTCAGAATGTTGTGACTAGACCACTTTGGTCCTGTATCATTTTACTTGTGTGGATTTGAACAGAAAGAAATAATTCTCAATGATTTGATCACATGTAGAGTTTCCTGAATGGTCGAATATTTTATATTGAGTTGTGTATTTACCTTTTCTTTGAGAAGTGGACTTGTCACAAATGCCACCCCTTTGATTCCTCCTTCAAACAGAAGTGACTTTTTGCCCCTCAGTGGCCAGTTTGATCCGCCTTCACTGGGAAGACCTCCGTTGTCAGTTGTAAACACCAGAACTGATGGGGGGAGGAGGGTTTGGGGATACAATGTCAAATATGTTTAACTAGGTTGTGCTACGGCGCCCACTTTTTTTAGGGCGCCTACGGCGCCCACCTTTTTCAAAAGCCCAACTAACTTGTTCTTGTATGATAAATACGTAATATTGAACTTCCTTAAATTTTGACAAAGTATTTTATAATAGGGGTTGTAGGGCGCCACTTTTTTTTTGGTCAAAAGCCCAAGTAACTTATCCTTGTATGATAAATTCTAAATATTCCTGAAATGTACACAAAGTATTTATATAATTTTTTTTACAGTGCTAATCACCACACAATTTTTAAAAAAAATTTAAATTAATTTTAGAAAGCAGCGCACCAAATTACTGCACCAAAAAATAACTCTTTGAGTCAGTCAGCACTGTTTACAACACAAATGCTGACATCAAAGGTTTGAGGTTGTTTGGTTAATGTTAATCTGGAAACCAAAATGATTATGATTTTTAAGTCTATACATTGTATTTTCAATTTTAAAAAAAGCAGAGTGATGTCCCTTAGCGTCAGGCCAAAATGATTCAGTCATACATAATTGAGGGTAAATATATATATGATAAGACATAGATGTGAAGTTCATAGATTGCCACCACGGTTGTTTGGAGAGTTGTTTCAAGTACTTAACAAAATTTGGTCTGAGCTGTAGAAAGTAAATTTAGTTTATGATCGGTCCTACCCAGCTAAGGCAAGAGGTAAACACAAATAAATGACTCTCATTGTCTACCTGTATTCTTCCAAAAGCCTCTCTTCTTCAAAGCCTCCACCACGTCACCGACCCCTTCATCCATAGCTGTTGTCATGGCAGCGAACTTCCTTCTCTTTGGGTTGGGTATATCGTGGTAATGTCTTTTGTACTTGGGTGGGACCTGTGGGAAAGAATGGCTATTGTGTTTTAGTGTCTATGTTTCGTTTTTACCTGTTTGGGAAATATAAGATGTAGACTTACTCTGCATTATTCAGATTCAGTGTTCTTTTTGGAATGTGCCCTTTGACCTATGTCAACTTGACAGCTATTAATATTCATTTTAACTTGATGGGATCTCTTTGTGTAATTTTTATGTCTTTATTTATTAGCCCCCAAAAGGACCTGGCTGCATTTGTTGTTATATAGTCCTAGATTGTATCAGCATAGGGACATTTTCTAACTGGGTGGGCACATAACAACTGAATTTCTGACCTGCAGTGGAGCATGCACGGCCTGGTAGGCCAGGTACAGGAAAAATGGCTTCTTCTTGTTCTGTGTGTTGATGAGGTCGACAGCTTTCTGCGTGTACATGTGTGTGGAGTATGAGCCGCTCTCGTTGAACACGTTTCTAAATGTTGTTGGTGTGTCGTCATGAAGGTCCACAGCACACCGGTTGTAGATGCAGCGGCTGAGTAAAAGTCTAATTAATGTCTTCTTTAGGAGCCACTATTTTCAGCTAGTGTTTATGTCTTGAAATATTGTAAGTTCTTTGCTGTGACCTTTAACCTTCCTGATAATCTCATACCCAGATTCTTTGATCTCTTGGGACACTTCTCTATTTGATAATGTCGTTGAAGGATTATTGGCCAAATTGCTGTACTATTTTTGTCGTTCTCCACAACTTGAGGCTTTCCTCTATATATACCCTGTGTATAAGTCGATGTCTCAAAAAGCTTTCTTTGAGCTTTACTCGCTGGCGTTTCTTGGAAATTTAAGTATTCTTGTTTTGAAATGTCCCCTGAACCATACCAGAGTATTTTTAATGGCCTTTTTTTTATTTTTGCTGTATCTTGAAGAGAGACATTAATTCTTTTTTTAAATATACGTTATCACTGTGTGAACCATAAATAGACAAGACTTGAAGGTGTATTGGCCATGATATTCCATATATAGACCTTACCTGTGGGTGTAGTGGTCCTGACTGCCCATGTAAAAGCCAAAAAACCTGTCGAAACCCCTTCGTGTCGGTAGATATTTCTTCATATAAAACCCGAGGTGCCATTTCCCCACCCCGTAGGTAGAATAGCCTGCCTCCTTGAGCTTCTCAGCCAGAGTGGGAGAGTCCAATGGCAGGGCAAAGGGTTGGGTAGGAAGGATGACACCATGCTGAAGACCTGTAGTTGGGGTGTTGAGTCACGTTTAGTTTAGTAAACTGTTGAAGTTTGAACACGTGAACATGTTTATTTTTATTTATTGAAAAGTTTTGCTCTTTATCGCTAGTATTAGTTACGTGAAAAGGGGTTACGTGTTACGTTTTTATGACAATATTTGTTTGACTGCTGTTGAAGTTGGAATTTAGTTTTAGAAACGGTTAGACATGTGAATTACTTTAAACTTGACTTTATAAACAATGGTCCTCATGTTGTTACAAAACAAAAACGAATCTAAATGTGCTTGAAAGTGCCTGATCTTTATACCCCGATGGACAGCTTTACCTGTGTGGATTTGGTAACGGCCAGACATGAACTGACTTCTGCTGGGGGTGCAAATGGGCTGGACGTAGTAGTTCTCCAGACGGACACCTTCTTTGGCGAGACGGTCGATATTTGGGGTCCTAATTGAAATCAAAACCGAGACTACACTATATTGACAGACATCATAACACTATACACATTTACTACTGACACACGGTACCTTCTCCTGGGATATTCAATATTTAGTGTTCATATTATGTAACTCAGAATTCCAATGGATAATTGTCTAATTGTTCGTTTATGTGAATGTGAAGAGTTTTGTGCTATGTTTTTTGTTGTTGTTGTTGTTGTTTTCTTTTTGTTCTAGTGTTCTCAACCTTCATATCTTCTGGCAAAACAGTTTCTTTTTCTTTTTTTCTCTTGTTGTGTCTTGTCGAGTGGTAAGGACGTCATTCCAAAATTTTATTTTGGATTGCCCTGACTTCATGTCAAGCCTGGGCTTTTGAATGTGCATGTAATGAAAGAAATGCCGTTGTTGTTACTTGATGACGGAGCCGTGGTGTGCATGTAATGTATGAAGTATGAAGTTCCGTTGTTGTTACTTGATGACTGAGCCCTGGTGTGCATGTAATGTATGAAGTGCCGTTGTTGTTACTTGATGACGGAGCCGTGGTGTGCATGTAATGTATGAAGTGCCGTAGTTGTTACTTGATGACGGAGCCGTGGTGTGCATGTAATGTATGAAGTGCCGTTGTTGTTACTTGATGACGGAGCCGTGGTGTGCATGTAATGTATGAAGTATGAAGTTCCGTTGTTACTTGATGACTGAGCCCTGGTGTGCATGTAATGCATGAAGTGCCGTTGTTGTTACTTGATGACGGAGCCGTGGTGTGCATGTAATGTATGAAGTATGAAGTGCCGTTGTTGTTACTTGATGACGGATCCCTGGTGTGCATGTAATGTATGAAGTGCCGTTGTTGTTACTTGATGACGGAGCCGTGGTGTGCATGTAATGTATGAAGTGCCGTTGTTGTTACTTGATGACGGAGCCGTGGTGTGCATGTAATGTATGAAGTATGAAGTTCCGTTGTTGTTACTTGATGACTGAGCCCTGGTGTGCATGTAATGTATGAAGTGCCGTTGTTGTTACTTGATGACGGAGCCGTGGTGTGCATGTAATGTATGAAGTGCCGTTGTTGTTACTTGATGACTGAGCCGTGGTGTGCATGTAATGTATGAAGTGCCGTTGTTGTTACTTGATGACGGAGCCGTGGTGTGCATGTAATGTATGAAGTATGAAGTGCCGTTGTTGTTACTTGATGACTGAGCCGTGGTGTGCATGTAATGTATGAAGTGCCGTTGTTGTTACTTGATGACGGAGCCGTGGTGTGCATGTAATGTATGAAGTGCCGTTGTTGTTACTTGATGATGGAGCCCTGGTGTGCATGTAATGTATGAAGTGCCGTTGTTGTTACTTGATGACGGAGCCGTGGTGTGCATGTAATGTATGAAGTATGAAGTGCCGTTGTTGTTACTTGATGACTGAGCCGTGGTGTGCATGTAATGTATGAAGTGCCGTTGTTGTTACTTGATGACGGAGCTGTGGTGTGCATGGAATGTATGAAGTATGAAGTTCCGTTGTTACTTGATGACTGAGCCCTGGTGTGCATGTAATGCATGAAGTGCCGTTGTTGTTACTTGATGACGGAGCCGTGGTGTGCATGTAATGTATGAAGTATGAAGTGCCGTTGTTGTTACTTGATGACGGATCCCTGGTGTGCATGTAATGTATGAAGTGCCGTTGTTGTTACTTGATGACGGAGCCGTGGTGTGCATGTAATGTATGAAGTGCCGTTGTTGTTACTTGATGACGGAGCCGTGGTGTGCATGTAATGTATGAAGTATGAAGTTCCGTTGTTGTTACTTGATGACTGAGCCCTGGTGTGCATGTAATGTATGAAGTGCCGTTGTTGTTACTTGATGACGGAGCCGTGGTGTGCATGTAATGTATGAAGTGCCGTTGTTGTTACTTGATGACTGAGCCGTGGTGTGCATGTAATGTATGAAGTGCCGTTGTTGTTACTTGATGACGGAGCCGTGGTGTGCATGTAATGTATGAAGTATGAAGTGCCGTTGTTGTTACTTGATGACTGAGCCGTGGTGTGCATGTAATGTATGAAGTGCCGTTGTTGTTACTTGATGACGGAGCCGTGGTGTGCATGTAATGTATGAAGTGCCGTTGTTGTTACTTGATGATGGAGCCCTGGTGTGCATGTAATGTATGAAGTGCCGTTGTTGTTACTTGATGACGGAGCCGTGGTGTGCATGTAATGTATGAAGTATGAAGTGCCGTTGTTGTTACTTGATGACTGAGCCGTGGTGTGCATGTAATGTATGAAGTGCCGTTGTTGTTACTTGATGACGGAGCTGTGGTGTGCATGGAATGTATGAAGTGCCGTTGTTGTTACTTGATGACGGAGCCGTGGTGTGCATGTAATGTATGAAGTGCCGTTGTCGTTACTTGATGACGGAGCCGTGGTGTGCATGTAATATATGAAGTGCCGTTGTTTTTACTTGATGACGGAGCCGTGGTGTGCATGTAATGTATGAAGTGCCGTTGTTGTTACTTGATGACGGAGCCGTGGTGTGCATGTAATGTATGAAGTGCCGTTGTTGTTACTTGATGACGGAGCCGTGGTGTGCATGTAATGTATGAAGTGCCGTTGTTGTTACTTGATGACGGAGCCGTGGTGTGCATGTAATGTATGAAGTGCCGTTGTTTGTTACTTGATGACGGAGCCGTGGTGTGCATGTAATGTATGAAGTGCCGTTGTTGTTACTTGATGACGGAGCTGTGGTGTGCATGTAATGTATGAAGTGCCGTTGTTGTTACTTGATGACGGAGCCGTGGTATCCTACATCGTTGAAGCCCAGGTCGTCTGCCATGATGACCACAATGTTTGGGGGCTGGGCTCCATCAGATGGGGCGGAGCTGCACAGAATCAACAGGGCGGGGACCAGCCACTCCCACATGTCACAGGGGGTCTGGCAATTGGATGAATTAAAAACATCGATTAAAAGCATAAACTTATTGTCGTGTAGAATTAAAACATATTGTCACATTAACACATTATTTTGTCACGTGAACACACTCTATTATCACATACAAAAAATACAACGTCAAGTAAAACCGTTACACTGTCACATGAAAACATTGTTTTACATTATTTTTAATAAAAAAAACAGTTCTAGTAGTAAGCATTATCTTGCAACATGACCACTTCAGCTTATCAATGGGCCCCCATCAGGTAACCCAATGATTATTGATGGGGATTCTAAAGAACATCTTACAACATACACATCGTTATCTGCCAGTGTTACTTTATTGTCATTCTGTCCGCTACTTGTGTTTAGGCTCTCTATTAGTACGAGTTGGGGGGGGGGCGGTTGATGTTATTGACATCTTTGGTTCGCTAGCGAACTCACGCAAATCTTTCAATCTCTTGCATATGTTGACTTCGTAACACTGTTTATCTTGTAGCTCTTCGGTTCCCTTGTAGACTCACGTTACTCTTCGGTTCCCTTGTAGACTCAAGTAGCTCTTTGGTTCCCCTGTAGACTCACGTTACTCGTCGGTTCCCTTGTAGACTCAGGTAGCTCTTTGGTTCCTTTTTAGAATTGGCCCAAGGCTCCATTTTTTCCCACCCATTGACCAGAATCGGCTTACTGTCCCATCACTTCCCACCCATGAGCCAGGATTGGCTCTCTGCACCATCACTTCCCACTAATGGGCCAGGATTGGCTCACTGCCCCATCACTTCCCACAAATGGGCCAGGATTGGCTCACTGCCCCATCACTTCCCACAAATGGGCCAGGATTTGCTCACTGCCCCATCACTTCTCACTAATGGGCCAGGATTGGCTCACTGTCCCATCACTTCCCTCAAATGGGTCAAGATTGGCTCACTGCCCCATCACTTCCCACAAATGGGTCAAGATTGGCTCACTGTCCCATCACTTCCCACACATGAGCCAGAATTGGCTCACTGTCCGATTACACGGTAGACTGGTCGTGATATGACGGCGTTGTGTTGACTTGCAGCCGTCTAAAGAAGAGGCTGTACACGATATTTATGGACCTATCGATTGTGCTGGGGTAATTTTTGGGTTACGTTAAACTGTTTGAGTTCGACAAAGCTGGGAAGTGTCTCACACTCTCACTGCTCTCTTTGGGGTGTAGAATTGAGTCACATTGTCACTTGACCTCGTCAATAGATAAGAGCCTGAGTGACCACGGCGTATTTAGGGAAAGATGAACTTCAGATTATTTATACCAATGAAGTGCACCGCTTGTAATAGAAATTAGCAATAGTTATATCTATTTTAAACATCAGGTAGAGATTTTAAACATTTGCCGGGACCAATAGAGATTTTAAACATTTGCCGGGACCAATAGAGATTTTAAACATTTACCGGGACCGGTAGAGGATTTAAACATTACCCGGGACTGGTAGAAAATTTACAGATTGTCCAGTATGAGGGACACACCACTTTTCATCCGACATTTTAACAGTTTTACGATACTAATAGACATTTTTAAAGTTTCCCGACACTAATAGACATTTTTAAAGTTTCCCGAAACTAATAGACATTTTTTTCAGTTTCCCGACACTATTAGACATTTTTTAACTTTCCCGACACTAATAGACATTTTTTAAGTTTCCCGACACTAATAGACATTTTTAAAGTTTCCCGACACTAATAGACATTTTTTAAGTTTCCCGACACTATTAGACATTTTTTAAGTTTCCCGACACTATTAGACATTTTTTAAGTTTCCCGACACTAATAGACATTTTTAAAGTTTCCCGACACTAATAGACATTTTTTAAGTTTCCCGACACTATTAGACATTTTTTAAGTTTCCCGACACTATTAGACATTTTTTAAGTTTCCCGACACTATTAGACATTTTTTAAGTTTCCCGACACTAATAGACATTTTTAAAGTTTCCCGACACTATTAGACATTTTTTAAGTTTCCCGACACTTGTAGTGTTTTTCTGGCAATGAACTGACAGAAACAATTACACTGTTTTAACATGCTGTACACAGCTTATAATAGGGGTAGGTAAATCAGAAACTATTATTGTATGAAATGCATTAACTGGACATGACAAGACTCTACCAGATGGCTTGTCATCAAAACGGAAAGGGGTGATGAGCCTATGAAGTGATACATTGGTTTCAACACAATTTTAATGATCTGGTCAGCGTGGATTTGAAACACATTTAAAGCTTCTTCTATTTATATATAGTATACTTTGGTCTCTAGTCATTGGCAAATGTTTCACAGAAGATAAGACTGTCTTTAAAAACATGAGGTGTCGGACATTAGAACAACCCAGTAGATGGTCAGTCTTATGTCAGACATTAGAACAAAACAGTAGATGGTCAGCCCAATGTCAGACATTAGAACAACTCAGTAGATGGTCAGTCCAATGTCAGACATAGAACAACCCAGTAGATGGTCAGTCCAATGTCAGACATAGAACAACCCAGTAGATGGTCAGTCCAATGTCAGACATAGAACAACCCAGTAGATGGTCAGCCCAATGTCAGACATAGAACAACCCAGTAGATGGTCAGTCCAATGTCAGACATAGAACAACCCAGTAGATGGTCAGTCCAATGTCAGACATAGTAGATGGTCAGCCCAATGTCAGACATTAGAACAACCCAGTAGATGGTCAGTCCAATGTCAGACATAGAACAACTCAGTAGATGGTCAGTCCAATGTCAGACATAGAACAACCCAGTAGATGGTCAGTCCAATGTCAGACATAGTAGATGGTCAGCCCAATGTCAGACATAGAGCAACCCAGTAGATGGTCAGTCCAATGTCAGACATATATAGAACAACCAGTGACCTGCAGTGGTCACCCAGAGATGACAGGTCTTTGTTTAAAGATTTGACACAAGATGACGTATATAACGGCTTACCTCAGAGTTCCTCCCCTTGAAGTAGGTGCTTGGAATGTGAGGTGTTTCCTTCTTTTTTTCCTCAACGTGACTGGAAATGTAGGGGTGGTGGGGAGGGGTGGCTGTACCTCGTCTGTCGAGTCTGATTCGAGCACACGGCAGACACTTTGACTGTGCCAACGGAAATGTCGTATCCTTAAAAGACGTGGCCTGTACAGCTGGCTTGTTTTCGCCCTCAGGCGCCGGGCGTAGGTGACGAGACGGCAATGAGTATAGGGGGGGACATTCCCTTTTCCCCCGTCTGGCTACAATGTCCTGGTTGAACTACGACCGGGAGTTGAATGGGTTCTAACTGAAAGGGTTTAGTGGGGGCTTAGTTACGCTTGGTGGTTCCCCGGTATTGAACTGAGAGTACTAGACATAGGGGACACCGGCAGTCACCTCACGTGGTAGGTCAACAGTTATCAATGGGGCCACCTAGCTCCCAGCTCTGTGGGGACCACCTTAGACTGTGTGGGGGCCACCTTAGACTGTGTGGGGGCCACCTTAGACTGTGTAGGGGCCACCTTGAATATTATTCCCTTGGGTCAAATTTTATTTAATGTTAATCCCTTTTAGCAGCCATCAATTCATAATTACGCTTAAATTTACATAGTAATTTATTAAGAGCCACCTTACATTGTAATTTATAAGACCACCTTTCATTTAATTTATAAGACCACCTTACATTGTAATTTTAAGAACACCTTATAATATTTAATGTATAAGACAACTTTACATGGTAATTTATGAGACCACCTTTCCACGAAATATTCCTGCCTGCCACAAACAATTAACAAATAATTAAATATGTGCATTTTATGAATAGAAACACAGTGCATATAGCCTTATGATTATAGTAAACATTAATTGTTATGAATCTGCTGAGAAGCATTTGATATAGCAAGATTCTTTAAATCTCGTAGGTTGCTAGTAGTTGAGCTGCCATTAATAAGGTCATTAAGCACGAGCAATTATATTTCAAGCAATGCCTTAGTTGTAGCGACCGCTTTGCTGAAAGCGGAAAGTAGTGTCTGCTGCCGACACATTCCAGACTTTAACCCAGCAAGGCTTGCTTCTTCTTAATTCAGATCAAGTCCAATTATTTTCAACCCTTTGTTTCGGTCAAGATTTTTCTAAAACGTTCATTTATTTTTGATGTTATATATTTCAAACGAAACGTTTTAATTTAATACATTTTTCGTGAGCCGCAATGTAATCACAGAAGAGCCGCATGCGGCTCGCGAGCCGCGATTTGTCCGTTGTCTTAGGCTCGCAGGGGTGGCCAAACATGTAGTATCTGAGAGCCATGTTTTAACAATTTAAAAAAATTGTTGAGAACCTCATTGAAGCGCTGTGAGTTACAAAACTATTTGCAATGAAAAGTAGATGCATAACATGCAAAACGGGTATGAGTGAGCCTGACAAGACGTCACACAACAGCGGACACTAACCGCATGTTGAAAATATATCTGAGTTACAGTTACACAATTAACAAATAGATGTACTTAAATATGATTTATTTATTTTTTGGATTTATTTGTATATTATATATTACAAACAAAAAGCATTAATTTGATCAATTGTTTGCGAGCCGCTATGTGAACACAGAAGAGCCGCATGCGACACACGAGCCGTGGTTTGGCCACCGTTGGTTTAGAATTTACAGCAAATATATATATATATATATATATATATATATATATATATATATATATATATATATATATATATATATATATATACTAGTGTATTACCCGTCAAAAATGACGTAATTTTTCAGCTGAAATCTTACTTATTTTGAAAAAATGCACCTTTTTAGGGCGCCTACTGCGCCCAACTTTTTCAAAAGCCCAACTAACTTGTCCTTGTTTGATAAATACGAAATATTAAACTTTCTGAAACGCACACAAAGTATTATATAATATGGGTTGTAGCGCGCCTACGGCGCCCCCTTTGTTTTTTTATTTTATAATTAACCATCATCAAATCCTCTTTTTACATTGTTCCCTTTTCCAAAATTAAAATATGAGCTAAAACAATGACGTCATATACTTTTTTTTTACAGCGCATCTTTAATTTGCACACCTTTTGATGCCTTGGTGTAGTAATTTGGTGCGCTGCTTTCTAAAATTAGTAGCGTCACGGACAGACACTTCAGACGTGACATTGCAAATTATATTGTTTATATATATATATATATATATATATATATATATATATATATATATATATATATATATATTCTATTTAATAAAAGGCTATGTTCCGTGCGGTCATCGATAGCGATTGGTCCCTCAAACACATATGACTCCTACAGCCAATCATATTGAACACGTTTACGCGGACGTTTAAAACGAGTTATTTTGTGTGCAGTATTTCTTCCAAGACTTTATTTTGAGTTATGCACGTAGGGATTTATAGTAAAAAAAGCTTTGTTTTTACGAGTTATCTATTTTAACTATAATGAATAGTATTTTTGACGTAATGCACATGTATGCCGGTCGAGACGGCTGTTGGAGGGGAGTTACAACATGCCACCGAACTGTGGCAGAACGTCCTTGGACGGGCTTTGTTGCTCGTATATATATAAACCACCAAGAAGAATGATTGAGCCTACATGAAGCTCAAACAGGCCTTGACTCCAGAGGATTTCTTAAGTCTTTTAAAGAAAGAAATTTCAAGGGGGAGAAAAACGACATTTAAACAGAAACCTTCGTGAACTTTAAGCAGCGACTCATGTGTCGTCTATCCATTACATCGCGTCATCGATGATAGTCACACCTTCTGGAGCTTGATATGCAACCGTCGTCTGGTCTGATGGACGTTTCCTGGTCTGTACGAGCCATGTCCTACCCACCCCTACTCACATCTAGAGACTAGCTTGCAAGTAACATTGGTCCTCCCTCAACACTACCTACCCTCTCTCTATCAACACTATCTGCCCTCCCTCAACACTATATGTCCTCTCTCTCAACCCTATATGCCCTTTCTCAACACTATCTGCCCTCTCTCTCTCAAAACTATTTGCCTCTCTCTCTCCCCCTCAACACTATCTGCCCTCCCTAAACACCATCAGCTCTCGTCCTCTCAACTTTATCTTCCCTCTCTCTCTCAACACTAGCTTCCCTCTCTCTCAACACTATCTACCCTCTCTCTCTCTCAACACTATCTGCCCTCTCTCTCTCAATACTATCTGTCTTCCCTCTCTCAACACTACTCTCTCTCAACACTACTCTCTCTCAACACTATCTGCCCCTCTCTCTCAACAGTATCTGCCCTTTCTCTCTCAACACTATCTGCCCTCTCTCTTTCTCTTAACACTATCTGCCCTCCCTCAACACTATCTGCCCTCACTCTCTCAATACTATATGCCCTCTCTCTTTCTCTTAACACTATCTGCCCTCCCTCAACACTATCTGCCCTCACTCTCTCAATACTATATGCCCTCCCTAAACACTATCAGCTCTCGTCCTCTCAACTTTATCTGCCCTCTCTTTTTTGCAACACTATCTGCCTCTCTCTCAACACTATCTGCACTCTCTCTCAACACTATCTGCCCTCTCTCTCAACACTATCTGTCTTCTCTCTCAACACTATCTGCCCTCTCTCTCTCTCAACACTATCTACTCTCTATCAACCCTATCTGCCCTCTTCCTCTCAACACTATCTGCCCTCTCTCAACACTATCTGCCCTTCCGCTCTCTTTTCTTTCCTTTGTCTTCCCCTCACTACTTACTACTTTTATCAGCCGTTCAGTAACATAACAATACCCTTTACGTGCTCGACTTTTACCCCCCCCCCGGGCCGTATTACACCAAGCAAACATTTATGGGCCACTCTCAGGTCTACACATTTTGTTACCCGTCACGGAGCCGTATATCTGTGACCTTTGTGTGAGTTTTAAATCTTATTTTCCCTTCCCGTCTGAGCCGAGGTTACATGGCCCACTTAAAATGTCAGAGCAAATGTGTCCATCTAGCATCAACTACATGTCCATCTAGCACCAACTACATGTCCATCCAGCACCAACTACATGTCCATCCAGCATCAACTACATGTCCATCTAGCACCAACTACATGTCCATCTAGCACCAACTACATGTCCATCTAGCACCAACTACATGTCCATCTAGCACCAACTACATGTCCATCTAGCACCAACTACATGTCCATCTAGCACCAACTACATGTCCATCTAGCACCAACTACATGTCCATCTAGCACCAACTACATGTCCATCTAGCACCAACTACATGTCCATCTAGCACCAACTACATGTCCATCTAGCACCAACTACATGTCCATCTAGCACCAACTACATGTCCATCTAGCACCAACTACATGTCCATCTAGCACCAACTACATGTCCATCTAGCACCAACTACATGTCCATCTAGCACCAACTACATGTCCATCCAGCATCAACTACATGTCCATCCAGCATCAACTACATGTCCATCTAGCACCAACTACATGTCCATCTAGCATCAACTACATGTCCATCCAGCATCAACTACATGTCCATCAAGCACCAACTACATGTCCATCTAGCACCAACTACATGTCCATCAAGCACCAACTACATGTCCATCTAGCACCAACTACATGTCCATCTAGCCATGTTATCATTTCTCTTTTACAATAACGTGAGTAAAAAATAAAGAGATTACCACATCCATGTAAGCCCATGAAAATCTTCTTATATCACCCAGTCAGTCAAAATAAAACTTGTACATTCCCCTCGGCCCAATAATAACAATAGACAATATAGCAGAAATGCCACGTCCATAAAGGAGGTTACGCTTTTTCGGCTATACTTCGCATCAACATGCTTAACACACAAGGAATTTCCCTTTAATTGCATGCACATATTTGCTTGGTCTGCCAACAATTATTTAGCCCCCTCCCTCCTCTTTTCCCACCTTTTCCCAAACTGAGGACTTCAATTATCTGGCTCATGGTGTACACCCCCACCACCCCACTCTTTTGATTTCAAGGCCAACACTAACATCGTCATGATGAATTCCTCCACTCTCCATGTCAAATGGTGAAAGAAAGAGACAGACAGGGGAGAGCTGCAGTGACCAACATTTCATGATGTGAAATAATGACTCATTTGTCATAAAATTTAGGCACAGTTAACACAAATCTTGATTATTCATCCACTATCCTATTGGTGACGTCACTTTTAGTCTGGACTGTATGAAGTCATTCTAGTGACGTCACTTTTAGTCGGGACATTGTATGAAGTCATGCTGGTGACGTCACTTTTAATCGGGACTATATGAAGTAATGCTAGTGACGTCACTTTGAGACGGGACTGTATGAAGTCAAGCTAGTGACGTCATTTTGAGTTGTGACTGTGTATGAAGTCATGCTGGTGACGTCACTTTTAGTCGGGACTATATGAAGTCATGCTGGTGACGTCACTTTTAGTCTGGACTATATGAAGTCATGCTAGTGACGTCACTTTGAGTCGGGACTGTATGAAGTCATGCTATTTACGTTTCTGATGGATGTCTTGTGCAGTCTTGTGGTCCTTTTTTAAAACTCTTATATCCAACCATCCGAGATTTTGAGTTGTGCAATGGCACCCCTCCCTTCCACCCCCCCCCCTTTTCCAACCACACCTTAACCATCTCTCCACAGTTGAACAAAAAAATAAGTACCATCATGGCAACCCCTCATTATTTCAGTTATCTTGTTATCACATTGACTCACTACAGGTACACAGACAGATGTATTGAGGGAATCCTTTGTATTGACTCAGTCTTTAATCATCAGTTATTATCGTCTGTCTAACAGGGTATGAAGAGATTCGATGCCAGGAAAGCTGTTCTTGAAGCCTTGAAAGAAAAGGGTCTTTATAGAGGGACCAAAGACAACCCCATGGTTGTGCCAACCTGCAGGTAAGTTAGGTCCCTGATCCCCTGCTCCCATGGGCCGTAAAGAAAATCATGTGAGACTTGATATGTTGAAGACATACCAGAGAAAAGTCTTGTGTGTTTTCATTGCTCCGATGATGTCAAAACTTTCATCTCTAAAATCATACTTAACTGACACTATTTTGGTTGTCTTAGAATATCATGCTATTGATGATTTATTTGTTAGAGAAGGGGAAATATCTGTCAAAAGTATTGGTAAAAAATATTAGTCAATATGATTTTGCACGTTTTTTGTGTGTGTGTGTTTTGTGTGTGTTTATTTTTTTTTAACATTCGATTTTGTAAAATTTGATATGTGCAAGGACCCCAGTTTTGTGAATGCTTGTGTTAATGATTTTTATCATCACAATGGTGTCGAATAAAGCCAATCTAGCTTAGCATAACTAGTTAAAACTAAAATGAACTATCTGCATGATATTCAATGACATAGAAAAGTCAATCCTAAGCTAAAACTCTACAATCCCTCTACACCTTATCACATAAAACCCAAGCCTGATGAGACACTACACATTATTTCATAAATTATTTATTGTTTTAAAAGACAAACTTTGGTTGCGGTAAAATTTTGATGTGAAAATTATGGTCTCATTTTGGTAGCTGAGTCAATGTATGTGCAAAGGTTAGTTTAGGCTAATCCCCTCATGTAGCCCCCATCACAGATTGAGAACCCTGACATGCCTTGTTTATGTTGTTCCCACCAGGAGATCTATTTCAACATCAGTTGTCTAAGTCTAAGGTGCTTGCCAAGTGAATGGAGATACGTGTCTTGTGTTGTTGTCTTCAGTACAAGCCTTTGTTTTAGTGTGTTGTGTCCACATGTAGCCCCCATCACAGATTGAGAACCCTGACATGCCTTGTTTATGTTGTTCCCATGCAGACAGCCAGGAGATCTATTTCAACATCAGTTGTATAAGGTGCATGCCATATGCAGGGAGATACGTGTCTTGTATTGTTGTCTTCAGTACAAGCCTTTGTTTTAGTGTGTTGTGTCCTGTTGTAGGACACTGCACCTCTCCCCTGTCTGTCTATTTCTATCTTTCCATATTTGACATGGAGAGTGGAGGAATTCATCATGAGGATGTTAGTGTTGGCCTTGAAATGAAAAGAGTGGGGTGGTGGGGGTGTACACCATGAGCCAGATAATTGAAGTCCTCAGTTTGGGAAAAGGTGGAAAAGGGGAGGGAGGGGGTTAAATAATTGTTGGCAGACCAAGCAAATATGTGCATACAATTAAAGGGATATTCCTTGTGTGTTAGTTAAGTAACAGAAGAAAATATTTGTGCAGAGGACTGGGGCAGTTTGTGGTAGAAAGTTTTCCAGGCTCAAAATGTTAATGAAGAAATTTCTTAGTCTGCTCCCTATAATAACATTGCTCATTGTATATGCGTAAATATTATGTTTGTCCTAATGTCTAAGTATATGAATTCAGTTTGTCCCAATACCTTAGTGTATGTTACAGTTACAGCATGTATTATGTATGTCCAAATATGTGAGTTTACAGTCAATATGTTTAAGTATACAAATATTACAAAGTCATTTTGTCCAAGTCTGTAAAAATACAAAGTCTGTTTGTAAAAGTCCTTTTGTCACAGTATCTTGGTTATTAGTGTAAACTGTTTTGTCCCCCTCCACAGTCGATCCAAGGATGTTATAGAGCCACTTCTCAAGCCCCAGTGGTATGTTGATGTCAAAGACATGTCCGAACGGTCAGTCAGGGCAGTCAGAGAAGGAGAACTCCGCATCATTCCAGAAATGTTTCAGAAGACCTGGTTTTCTTGGCTTGAGAACACAAGGTTGGTCTGTGGTATTGTGTCTAATTCTTAGGGTGGACATCCAGGAGGGTGGACATTCAGGAGGGTGGACTTCAGGGAGGGTGGACATCAGAGAGGGTGGACTGTTGTGAGTAGCATGTCTTTACTTTAGTCTCCCTTCAGACCAAGGCCACAATACACAAGCACCACACTGGAGCCCACTTGATCATGTTTTAACAACCTTCTTACTTGAGAAACTCTTTGAAACAAATGTTTTTACCATGTCCCCACATTTTTTAAAAAGCACATATATGTCTTGTTAATCTTCTGTAGTTGTCTCCCCCCCTCCCCACACACACAATTTTTTTAGATAAAAGAAACCAGTGACTAAACAAAAATAATATTATTGGACCCTCATGATGGTAGTGATGAGGTGTGGTGTGGTAATGATGAGGTGTGGAGTGGTGGTGTGGTAATGATGACGTGATGAGGTGTGGAGTGGTGGTGTGGTAATGGTGATGTGATGAGGTGTGGAGTGGTGGTGTGGTAATGATGACGTGATGAGGTGTGGAGTGGTGGTGTGGTAATGATGACGTGATGAGGTGTGGAGTGGTGGTGTGGTAATGGTGATGTGATGAGGTGTGGAGTGGTGGTGTGGTAATGATGAGGTGTGGAGTGGTGGTGTGGTAATGGTGATGTGGTAATGATGATGTGATGAGGTGTGGAGTGGTGGTGTGGTAATGGTGATGTGATGAGGTGTGGAGTGGTGGTAATGGTGATGTGGAGTGGTGGTGTGGTAATGGTGATGTGATGAGGTGGGGAGTGGTGGTGTGGTAATGGTGATGTGATGAGGTGTGGAGTGGTGGTGTGGTAATGGTGATGTGATGAGGTGTGGAGTGCTGGTGTGGTAATGGTGATGTGGAGTGGTGGTGTGGTAATGGTGATGTGATGAGGTGTGGAGTGGTGGTGTGGTAATGTTGAGGTGTGGAGTGGTGGTGTGGTAATGGTGATGTGGAGTGGTGGTATGGTAATGGTGATGTGGAGTGGTGGTGTGGTAATGTTGAGGTGTGGAGTGGTGGTGTGGTAATGGTGATGTGATGAGGTGTGGAGTGGTGGTGTGGTAATGGTGATGTGGAGTGGTGGTGTGGTAATGGTGATGTGATGAGGTGTGGAGTGGTAATGGTGATGTGATGAGGTGTGGAGTGGTGGTGTGGTAATGATGATGTGATGTGGTGTGGACTGGTGGTGTGGTAATGATGATGTGATGTGGATTGTGTGGTGGTGTGGTAATGATGATGTGGTGTGGAGTGGTGGTGTGGTAATGGTGATGCGATGTAGTGTGGAGTGGTGGTGTGGTAATGATGTGATGAGGTGTGGAGTGGTGGTGTGGTAATGATGAGGTGTGGAGTGGTGGTGTGGTAATGGTGATGTGATGAGGTGTGGAGTGGTGGTGTGGTAATGGTGATGTGATGAGGTGTGGTGCAGATGTGATGAGGTGTGGTGCAGTGAGATCCTGGGTGATAAGGTGGGGAGGTGCTAGGCTTTAGCCAGCTATTTCAACCATGCAAATACAACTTGTGTTCTCCTATCAACAGAGATTGGTGTATATCCCGGCAACTGTGGTGGGGCCACAGGATACCTGCCTACTTTGTCAGCGTGGAGGGCCAAGATAGCGGACAGGTATATTGTGTCTGTCAATCTAATAGCCCTTGTTGTGTCCAATCTGTCTAGGCCAGGAGAGTCAAGTACACAAAGTCAGCTAGCTTTGAAGTTGCTGGTTTGGTCAACATGAGATTGAGATATTATTGCACAGCTTGGTTTGTCCCGTCTTTATCTCAATGGAGCACTCTATGGTGTTAAACCTGTGACCTACATGTGGTTTAATGATCAGATTTACCTGACTTTTCACCCCATCTGTGTTTTATGTATTGAGGACAATGGCGATTGCTACGTTTTTAATATATTGACTGAATGAGCCTTCTACCAATTCGTATCTGTGACGAAATAGAGCTGATTATGAGCTCTCCTGTTTTTTAAATTTGACCAAAGATGACCAAAAAGTACATTTTATATTTGTGAACAAACATGACCCATAGATTTTATATTTGTGAACAAATAAATGATCCATACATTTTATATTTGAATAAACCTACTCTATTTGATCTCTGGCAGGACATAGATGACCACTACTGGGTCACTGGAAAGAATGAAGCTGAAGCTAAAGAAAATGCAGCTAAAAAATTTGGAGTGGACATCAGCAAAATTACCTTGAGACAAGGTAAAGGATGGGTCCATCAGACATTTTTTTGTTGTTGTTCTATGTGTCTCTATGAGGGTTGAAGGAAAATTGCCACACTAGCACCGTCTTATATCATTGAACTAGTCATTTCAATACATAAATGTAACAATATTTCTCATTGTAATTCCAATGTAATGATGTCCATGTGTACAGAGTAAATGTGTCAGGTGTAACCCGGTAGTTTTGATTTTAATGATACTCATGCTATAAACTGATTAATTATACAATTATGTACTTCCTGTCACTTTCACTTACTTAATATAAAAATTATTGAATTCTGAAAATGTTGTGGCATATTAAAAACAGTTTTGTCATCCTGCTTTAGCATCCTATTATCAAAGTCTGCTTCTATCCTGTATTCATGATCAATTTCTATCCTGCTTTAGCATCCTATTATCAAACACTGATTCTATCCTGTATTCATGATCAATTTCTATCCTGCTTTAGCATCCTATTATCAAACACTGATTCTATCCTGTATTCATGATCAATTTCTATCCTGCTTTAGCATCCTATTATCAAACACTGATTCTATCCTGTATTCATGTTCAATTTCTATCCTGCTTTAGCATCCTATTATCAAACACTGATTCTATCCTGTATTCATGTACTATTTCTATCCTGCCAATCAGATGAAGATGTTTTAGACACCTGGTTTTCATCAGGATTCTTCCCAATGTCTGTGTTTGGCTGGCCTGAAAATGTGAGTGAGATGTAATGAAATAACAGACATAATGAAATAGCAGATGTAATAAAATAGAGATTTAATGAAACAGCAGATGTAATGTAATAACAGATCTTATGAAATAGAGATTTAATGAAACAGCCGATGTAATGAAATAACAGATCTAATGAAATAGAGATTTAATGAAACAGCAGATGTAATGTAATAACAGATCTTATGAAATAGAGATTTAATGAAACAGCCGATGTAATGAAATAACAGATCTATTGAAATAGAGATTTATTGAAACAGCAGATGTAATGTAATAACAGATCTAATGAAATAGAGATTTAATGAAACAGCAGATGTAATGTAATAACAGATCTAATGAAATAGAGATTTAATGAAACAGCAGATGTAATGTAATAACAGATCTTATGAAATAGAGATTTAATGAAACAGCAGATGTAATGTAATAACAGATCTAATGAAATAGAGATTTAATGAAACAGCAGATGTAATATAATAACAGATCTAATGAAATAGAGATTTAATGAAACAGCAGATGCAATAAAGATAGGAGATAAAATAAAACAACAGATCCAATGATTTAACAGATGTAAAATGTAATGAAATAAAAGATGTAAGGAAATGTTACATGTAATGAACTAGCAGTTGTAATGAAATGCTGCATTGAGATATTAAATATGCTGTTAGATGAACCAAAAATAGAATGTGGTCATAAGACTTTTCTATGTATCAAAAACTAAATTGATTACTTATTTCCTAACACAACATATCTATGGACAAGAAACTAATAGATACAATTATTTGTTACTATCACTTACAGACCAGTGATTTCCAGCTGTATTTCCCCAACACAATACTGGAGACAGGTCATGATATTTTGTTTTTCTGGGTGGCCAGGATGGTTCAGCTATCCTTGACCTTGACTGACAAGCTGCCCTTCAAAGAAGTAAGCTGAGAGATTGAATCTGTTGTATTATGTTTACAGTTATTTAGTTACACAACAAGGCATGATATGCTTATACATAGCTCAGCATGTCTATTGCACACAACACCATCACAGATAGCAACATACACCAAATTGTACACCACACCTATTTCACAGCACTGTATCACACATAGCACTACACAGCTATGGCACAACACAATATCACACATAGTACTACACACCCATTGCACAACACAATCTCACATAGCTCTATACTCCTATTACACAACACACCCATTTTACAACACACTATCACACATAGTACTACACACCTATGGCACAACACAATATCACACATAGTACTACACACCCATTGCACAACACACCATCACACATAGCACTACACACCTATTTCACAACTCACCTATTGCACAACACCCCATTGCACATAGCACTACACACCTATTTCACAACTCACCTATTGCACAACACCCCATTGCACATAGCACTACACACTTTCACACATTACATTACACTCCTATTTAGACAATACACCCTTAAACATCACAATACAGTCTCACATGTAGCAAAACACAACTATTTCAAATCATATCCCCTACAATAACTTTACTTCACATCCCCTACAATAACTTTACTTCACATCCCCTACAATAACTTTACTTCACATCCCCTACAATAACTTTACTTCACATCCCTTACAATAACTTTACTTCACATCCCCTACAATAACTTTACTTCACATCCCCTACAATAACTTTACTTCACATCCCCTACAATAACTTTACTTCACATCCCTTACAATAACTTTACTTCACATCCCCTACAATAACTTTACTTCACATCCCTTACAATAACTTTACTTCACATCCCCTACAATAACTTTACTTCACATCCCCTACAATAACTTTACTTCACATCCCCTACAATAACTTTACTTCACATCCCCTACAATAACTTTACTTCACATCCCCTACAATAACTTTACTTCACATCTCCTACAATAACTTTACTTCACATCCCCTACAATAACTTTACTTCACATCCCCTACAATAACTTTACTTCACATCTCCTACAAACAATAACTTTACTTCACATCCCCTACAATAACTTTACTTCACATCTCCTACAATAACTTTACTTCACATCCCCTACAATAACTTTACTTCACATCCCCTACAATAACTTTACTTCACATCCCCTACAATAAATTTACTTCACATCCCCTACAATAACTTTACTTCACATCCCATACAATAACTTTACTTCACATCTCCTACAATAACTTTACTTCACATCCCCTACAATAACTTTACTTCACATCCCCTACAATAACTTTACTTCACATCTCCTACAATAACTTTACTTCACATCCCATACAATAACTTTACTTCACATCTCCTACAATAACTTTACTTCACATCCCCTACAATAAATTTACTTCACATCCCCTATAAACAATAACTTTACTTCACATCTCCTACAATAACTTTACTTCACATCTCCTACAATAACTGTACTTCACATCCCCTACAATAACTTTACTTCACATCCCCTACAATAACTTTACTTCACATCCCATACAATAACTTTACTTCACATCTCCTACAATAACTTTACTTCACATCCCCTACAATAACTTTACTTCACATCCCCTACAAACAATAACTTTACTTCACATCTCCTACAATAACTTTACTTCACATCTCCTACAATAACTGTACTTCACATCCCATACAATAACTTTACTTCACATCCCCTACAAAAACTTTACTTCACATCCCATACAATAACTTTACTTCACATCTCCTACAATAACTTTACTTCACATCCCCTACAATAACTGTACTTCACATCTCCTACAATAACTTTACTTCACATCCCCTACAATAACTGTACTTCACATCCCCTACAATAACTGTACTTCACATCCCCTACAATAACTTTACTTCACATCCCCTACAATAACTTTACTTCACACCCCCTACAATAACTTTACTTCACATCCCCTACAATAACTTTACTTCACATCCCCTACAATAACTTTACTTCACACCCCCTACAATAACTTTACTTCACATTCCCTACAATAACTTTACTTCACACCCCCTACAATAACTTTACTTCACATCCCCTACAATAACTTTACTTCACATCCCCTACAATAACTTTACTTCACATCCCCTACAATAACTTTACTTCACATCCCCATACAATAACTTTACTTCACATCCCCTACAATAACTTTACTTCACACCCCCTACAATAACTTTACTTCACATCCCCTACAATAACTTTACTTCACATCCCCTACAATAACTTTACTTCACATCCCCATACAATAACTTTACTTCACACCCCCTACAATAACTTTACTTCACACCCCCTACAATAACTTTACTTCACATCCCCTACAATAACTGTACTTCACATCCCCTACAATAACTTTACTTCACATCTCCTACAATAACTTTACTTCACATCCCCTACAATAACTGTACTTCACATCCCCTACAATAACTTTACTTCACATCTCCTACAATAACTTTACTTCACACCCCCTACAATAACTTTACTTCACATCCCCTACAATAACTGTACTTCACATCCCCTACAATAACTGTACTTCACATCCCCTACAATAACTTTACTTCACATCCCCTACAATAACTTTACTTCACATCCCATACAATAACTTTACTTCACATCCCCTACAATAACTGTACTTCACATCCCATACAATAACTTTACTTCACATCCCCTACAATAACTTTACTTCACATCCCCTACAATAACTTTACTTCACATCTCCTACAAACAATAACTTTACTTCACATCCCCTACAATAACTTTACTTCACATCCCCTACAATAACTGTACTTCACATCCCCTACAATAACTGTACTTCACATCCCCTACAATAACTTTACTTCACATCCCCTACAATAACTGTACTTCACATCCCCTACAATAACTTTACTTCACATCCCCTACAATAACTGTACTTCACATCCCCTACAATAACTGTACTTCACATCCCCTACAATAACTTTACTTCACATCCCATACAATAACTTTACTTCACATCCCATACAATAACTTTACTTCACATCCCCTACAAACAATAACTTTACTTCACATCCCCTACAATAACTTTACTTCACATCCCCTACAATAACTTTACTTCACATCCCATACAATAACTTTACTTCACATCCCCTACAAACAATAACTTTACTTCACATCCCCTACAATAACTTTACTTCACATCCCCTACAATAACTTTACTTCACATCCCATACAATAACTTTACTTCACATCCCCTACAATAACTTTACTTCACATCTCCTACAATAACTTTACTTCACATCTCCTACAATAACTTTACTTCACATCTCCTACAATAACTTTACTTCACATCTCCTACAATAACTTTACTTCACATCTCCTACAATAACTTTACTTCACATCCCCTACAATAACTTTACTTCACATCCCCTACAATAACTGTACTTCACATCTCCTACAATAACTTAACTTCACATCTCCTACAATAACTGTACTTCACATCCCCTACAATAACTTTACTTCACATCCCCTACAATAACTTTACTTCACATCCCATACAATAACTTTACTTCACATCCCCTACAATAACTTTACTTCACATCCCATACAATAACTTTACTTCACATCCCCTACAATAACTTTACTTCACATCCCCTACAATAACTGTACTTCACATCTCCTACAATAACTTTACTTCACATCTCCTACAATAACTTTACTTCACATCCCCTACAATAACTTTACTTCACATCCCCTACAATAACTTTACTTCACATCCCCTACAATAACTTTACTTCACATCCCCTACAATAACTGTACTTCACATCTCCTACAATAACTTTACTTCACATCTCCTACAATAACTTTACTTCACATCCCCTACAATAACTGTACTTCACATCCCATACAATAACTTTACTTCACATCCCCTACAATAACTTTACTTCACATCCCCTACAATAACTTTACTTCACATCTCCTACAAACAATAACTTTACTTCACATCCCCTACAATAACTTTACTTCACATCCCCTACAATAACTGTACTTCACATCCCCTACAATAACTGTACTTCACATCCCCTACAATAACTTTACTTCACATCCCCTACAATAACTGTACTTCACATCCCCTACAATAACTTTACTTCACATCCCCTACAATAACTGTACTTCACATCCCCTACAATAACTGTACTTCACATCCCCTACAATAACTTTACTTCACATCCCCTACAAACAATAACTTTACTTCACATCCCATACAATAACTTTACTTCACATCCCCTACAATAACTTTACTTCACATCCCATACAATAACTTTACTTCACATCCCCTACAAACAATAACTTTACTTCACATCCCCTACAATAACTTTACTTCACATCCCCTACAATAACTTTACTTCACATCCCATACAATAACTTTACTTCACATCCCCTACAATAACTTTACTTCACATCTCCTACAATAACTTTACTTCACATCTCCTACAATAACTTTACTTCACATCTCCTACAATAACTTTACTTCACATCTCCTACAATAACTTTACTTCACATCTCCTACAATAACTTTACTTCACATCCCCTACAATAACTTTACTTCACATCCCCTACAATAACTGTACTTCACATCTCCTACAATAACTTAACTTCACGTCTCCTACAATAACTGTACTTCACATCCCCTACAATAACTTTACTTCACATCCCCTACAATAACTTTACTTCACATCCCCTACAATAACTGTACTTCACATCTCCTACAATAACTTTACTTCACATCTCCTACAATAACTTTACTTCACATCCCCTACAATAACTTTACTTCACATCCCATACAATAACTTTACTTCACATCCCCTACAATAACTTTACTTCACATCCCATACAATAACTTTACTTCACATCCCCTACAATAACTTTACTTCACATCCCCTACAATAACTGTACTTCACATCTCCTACAATAACTTTACTTCACATCTCCTACAATAACTTTACTTCACATCCCCTACAATAACTTTACTTCACATCCCATACAATAACTTTACTTCACATCCCCTACAATAACTTTACTTCACATCCCATACAATAACTTTACTTCACATCCCCTACAATAACTTTACTTCACATCCCCTACAATAACTGTACTTCACATCTCCTACAATAACTTTACTTCACATCTCCTACAATAACTTTACTTCACATCCCCTACAATAACTTTACTTCACATCTCCTACAATAACTTTACTTCACATCCCCTACAATAACTTTACTTCACATCCCCTACAATAACTGTACTTCACATCCCCTACAATAACTTTACTTCACATCCCCTACAATAACTGTACTTCACATCCCCTACAATAACTTTACTTCACATCCCCTACAATAACTTTACTTCACATCTCCATTATGATGGATCATTCCAGGTGTACCTCCATGCTATGGTCAGGGACGCCCATGGCCGCAAGATGAGTAAATCTCTGGGAAACATCATTGACCCAGTGGATGTCATCCTTGGCATAACCCTGGATGTAAGTGTTGGGGCTTGTCTGTATACTAGGGATGTAAGTTTTGGGGCTTGTCTGTATACTAGGGATGTAAGTTTTGGGGCTTGTCTGTATACTAGGGATGTAAGTGTTGGGGCTTGTCTGTATACTAGGGATGTAAGTGTTGGTGCTTGTCTGTATACTAGGGATGTAAGTGTTGGGGCTTGTCTGTATACTAGGAATGTAAGTGTTTGGGCTTGTCTGTATACTAGGGATGTAAGTGTTGGGGCTTGTCTGTATACTAGGGATGTAAGTGTTGGGGCTTGTCTGTATACTAGGGATGTAAGTGTTGGGGCTTGTCTGTATACTAAGGATGTAAGTGTTGGGGCTTGTCTGTATACTAGGTATGTAAGTGTTGGGGCTTGTCTGTACTCTAGGGATTTTATACACTTAAATACCATTTGTTTTTGCTTATCTGGTTTTTATGGGCAGTTTCTATAGCGATTCTTCTATGAGGGTCAGAGAGAAGTGTTCTCAAATATTTTAAACATAATGTCTGTGACTTTCCTGTTGTTTAGCATACAGCCATAAACACAGTTAGAATTGATCAGTTACATGCCCACCCTTAATTACAGGATCTCAACAAGAAGCTAAATGAATACAATCTGGATGAGAAGGAGATCATTAAAGCTATAGAGGGACAGGTAGGCAGCTTAGTTATTTTTTACTTGACTGATGGCAGAGCTTGGGGTCATGTCCACTCATGCTAGTTGTTTAAAATATTTTAGTTATCATAAATGACTGGTTTGCCTCTGAGTTCATGTGTGACCCTAGTATATTCTAATTTCTTTCCTTCCTGTTGTTGTAGAAAGTGGACTACCCCAATGGTATCCCTGAGTGTGGGGTTGATGCTCTGAGGTTTGCCCTCATCTCTTACACTGCTCAAGGTCAGCTCAAATAATAGCATAATGACTTTACAGACACAACTGTGACATCTACCAGCAAGTACATAAAGAGACCAGTTTTTATTGTCACATAGTAGGGAATCTCGACACTCCTTTGTAAGTTAAGTTTTGTCGAAGGCACCCCCAACTGTGTTCCTGGGTGCCCAGGCGGCCCTTTCAGAGGCTGCCCTTTCAGAGGCCGCCCTTTCAGAGGCCGTCCTGGGATGTCCTTTAGCTATTAGTTCCTTCGGAGGAGTGGGTGGAAGTTGCTAGGAAAATTTCACGGGAGGACCCGTGAGAGCATTAGGCTCAGGACTTTTGACTCCATTCCACATGTAAGATATTGTCACATCAATCAATAGACAACTGCCATGTCCTTTAACAATGACATATTATTATATTTTTAAAAAAACGTCAAAAGTAAATAACGAGATAAATAAAGACGCACTTTTTTTAGACAGAATAAAGATTTCTTTACTATACAGTGACCCTGACAAGATTATTTTTACTTTGTTCACAAACCAACAGGTAGAGACATGAACCTGGATGTGATGCGTGTCCAAGGCTATAGATTCTTCTGTAATAAGTTGTGGAATGCCACCAAGTTTGCCTTGGGAAATCTGGGGGAAAATTTCCAGCCTTATCCCACCTTACAGGTGAGTGGACAGTTCTGTTTGAGTTGAGAAAGGCTTTGATTGGGGCCTAGGTGAATACAGCATAAGATTTAGTTAATAAAATAGTTTATTGCCATTAGACTATGAAAGTTCTTTGTATTTTTGTTAAATATTTCCTCTAAAGAATTAACGGTTTTCTTGAAAATTGCCACCAGAAACTTGTTTTGTTTGTTTCCCCAGTTGACAGGAAGAGAAAGCCTGATGGACCTGTGGATCTTGAGTCGTCTGTCACAGGCCATCAAGTTGTGCAACCAAGGCATGGAGAACTACGAGTTCCCTGTCATGACCAATGCCATCTACAACTTCTGGCTGTATGAGCTCTGTGACTGGTACCTGGTCAGTCAATTACTTCCCTTTGTGCTCATTCTATCCTGGACTTACTTCCCTTTGGACACTTTCCATCCTGGACTTCCCTTTGTAATCCATTCTATAGCATATGCTGGCCTACTTCCGTCTGTACTAGGGACAGGGTCTGGCATACACTGAAAGAGACAATTGTCAACAAATAAAATGTCACTTAAACTCACTTCATGTGTCCTCAAATCCCAAAACAACAAAGTTATCAAAGTAATCTTGACCAAACTTGTTCCCTTGCTCATCTCAGGAATGCATCAAGCCAGTCATCAACGGCAACAACACAGAGGCCATCACAATCTGTCGTAACACGTTGTTTACATGCCTGGATGTCGGCCTCCGCCTGCTCCATCCTGCCATGCCATTCCTGACAGAGGAGCTGTACCAGAGGTTGCCACGGCGATCACCCAATTCTCCACCCAGTATTTGTGTCACACCATACCCCGAGCTTTCTGAGGTGAGTTGTATGTGTGCAATAAGTTGTGTAGTTTAAGTGTGAGTGTGCAGTAAGTTGTGTAGTTTAAGTGTGAGTGTGCAGTAAGTTGTGTAGTTTAAGTGTGAGTGTGCAGTAAGTTGTGTAGTTTAAGTGTGAGTGTGCAGTAAGTTGTGTAGTTTAAGTGTGAGTGTGCAGTGAGTTGTGTAGTTTAAGTGTATTGAGTGTGTAGTAAGTTGTGTAGTTTAAGTGTATTGAGTGTGTAGTAAGTTGTGTAGTTTAAGTGTATTGAGTGTGTAGTAAGATGTGTAGTTTAAGTGTATTGAGTGTGCAGTGAGATGTGTAGTTTAAGTGTATTGAGTGTGCAGTGAGTTGTGTAGTTTAAGTGTATTGAGTGTGCAGTAAGTTGTGTAGTTTAAGTGTATTGAGTGTGTAGTAAGTTGTGTAGTTTAAGTGTATTGAGTGTGTAGTAAGTTGTGTAGTTTAAGTGTATTGAGTTGTGTAGTTTAAGTGTATTGAGTGTGTAGTTAGTTGTGTAGTTTAAGTGTATTGAGTTGTGTAGTTTAAGTGTATTGAGTGTGTAGTTAGTTGTGTAGTTTAAGTGTATTGAGTGTGTAGTAAGTTGTGTAGTTTAAGTGTATTGAGTGTGTAGTAAGTTGTGTAGTTTAAGTGTATTGAGTGTGTAGTAAGTTGTGTAGTTTAAGTGTATTGAGTGTGTAGTAAGTTGTGTAGTTTAAGTGTATTGAGTGTGTAGTAAGTTGTGTAGTTTAAGTGTATTGAGTGTGTAGTAAGTTGTGTAGTTTAAGTGTATTGAGTGTGTAGTAAGTTGTGTAGTTTAAGTGTATTGAGTGTGTAGTGAGTTGTGTAGTTTAAGTGTATTGAGTGTGCAGTGAGTTGTGTAGTTTAAGTGTATTGAGTGTGTAGTAAGTTGTGTAGTTTAAGTGTATTGAATGTGTAGTGGGGATACGGTGGTCGAGTGGTAGCGCGCTCGACTGGCGTACCGATGGTCACGGGTTCGAATCCATGGGAAGCCATGGATTTGTTCCCGGGGCCTAGGGCGTCCCCGAGTCCACCCAGCTTCGAGTGGGTACCTAACGCATAGTTAGGGAAAATAAAAAGGCGGCTGGGTAATGCGTGGAACCCTTATAGCCGTGGCATGTGAACGCTGCATCACTTGCCAAAATCAACTGCTGCCTTGCAGATGGTCTTGGCTGACCAAAGGCTATGGAAGCACATCCAGAAAAAACAGCAGGCTGAAGTCGGAGACCACGGGCCAATTGGCGCAAAACTCATCGGCACGCAATACTCAAATTGAGAACGAAGAAGAAGAAGAATGTGTAGTAAGTTGTGTAGTTTAAGTGTATTGAGTGTGTAGTATGTTGTGTAGTTTAAGTGTATTGAGTGTGCAGTGAGTTGTGTAGTTTAAGTGATTGAGTGTGCAGTGAGTTGTGTAGTTTAAGTGTATTTAGTGTGTAGTAAGTTGTTTAGTTTAAGTGTATTGAGTGTGTAGTAAGTTGTGTAGTTTAAGTGTATTGAGTGTGTAGTATGTTGTGTAGTTTAAGTGTATTGAGTGTGCAGTGAGTTGTGTAGTTTAAGTGTATTGACTGTGCAGTAAGTTGTGTAGTTTAAGTCAGTGCTTCTCAAAGTGGTGGTCCGCGGACCGGTGCCGGTCCGTGGGCCATCCGCTGCCGGTCCGCAGATGTTCTCAAAAAAGGACAGAAAAAATTGTCAGTGCAGGGAAAATAGTGCACCGGTCCCTGGTGCAATTGAAAAAATTCCTGCCGGTCCGCCATACTAAAAAGTTTGAGAAGCACTGGTTTAAGTGTATTGAGTGTGCAGTGAGTTGTGTAGTTTAAGTGTATTCAGGGTACAGTGAGTTGTGTAGTTTAAGTGTATTGAGTGTGCAATAAGTTGTGTAGTTTAAGGTATTGAGTGTGCAGTGAGATGTGTAGTTTAAGTGTATTGAGTGTGCAATAAGTTGTGTAGTTTAAGTGTATTGAGTGTGCAATAAGTTGTGTAGTTTAAGGTATTGAGTGTGCAGTGAGATGTGTAGTTTAAGTGTATTGAGTGTGCAATAAGTTGTGTAGTTTAAGGTATTGAGTGTACAGTGAGATGTGTAGTTTAAGTGTATTGAGTGTACAGTGAGTTGTGAAGTATTTTGTGTAGTGAAAATGTAGCAAGTGTGAGAAGTAACTTCACTTCAGCCTATGTTGTTGTTAAGGGATTAATGTACAATTTTGTACAATTGATTCAGAAACAATTTAGCTTAGATGAAAGAATCCATCTTGTGATCTGAGATTGCAATGTGTTGTTTCATTATTGATATGGGTATTATATGAGAGCATTATTGATATGGGTATTATATGAGAGCATTATTGATATGGGTATTATATAAGAGCATTATTGATATGGGTATTATAGAGAGCATTATTGATATGGGTATTATATGAGAGTATTATTGATATGGGTATTATATGAGAGAATTATTGATATGGGTATTATATGAGAGCATTATTGATATGGGTATTATATGAGAGCATTATTGATATGGGTATTATATGAGAGTATGGTTAACTTTGTCAACAAGTGAAAGTGACGAGAGGTTGTATGTTTAAACTATTGACAAGTGTGTGTCTGTGCTTGGCAGGCCATTCCATACAACCCTCCTCTAGAGTACAATGTGGAGTTTGTCCAGAACATTGTCAAGAGCATCAGGTCCATCAGGGCTGACTACCAACTGCTGCCCAAGACTAAAGTGGAAGGTAAGGTTGGGATATATATATGTGAGATGGGATATATACATGTGAGATGGGATATATATATGTGAGATGGGATATATATATATGTGAGATGGGATATATATATACATGTGAGATGGGATATATATATATATGTGAGATGGGATATATATATATATGTGTGAGATGGGATATATATATACATGTGAGATGGGATATATATATATATATATATGTGAGATGGGATATATATATATATGTGAGATGGGATATATATATACATGTGAGATGGGATATATATTTATATATGTGAGATGGGATATATATATATATATATGTGAGATGGGATATATATATACATGTGAGATGGGATATATATATATATGTGAGATGGGATATATATATACATGTGAGATGGGATATATATATATATGAGATGGGTTATGTATATGTGTGTGAGATGGGATATATATATATATGTGAGATGGGATATATATATATATATATGAGATGATATATACTCATGAGATGGGATATATATATATGTAAGATGGATATATACCTGAAATGAGATATACATCTGAGATGGGATATATATATATATTTGAGATGGGATATATATATGTGAGATGGGATATATATATATGTGTGTGTGAGATGGGATATATATATGTGTGTGAGATGGGATATATATATATGTGTGAGATGGGATATATATATATGAGATGATATATACTCCTGAGATGGGATATATATATATGTAAGATGGATATATACCTGAGATAGGATATACATCTGAGATGGGATATATATATATATTTGAGATGGGATATATATATTTGAGATGGGATATATACATCTGAGATGGGATATATACATCTGAGATGGGATATATATATTTGAGATGGGATATATACATCTGAGATGGGATATATACATCTGAGATGGGATATATATATATTTGAGATGGGATATACTCCTGAGATGTGATATACATCTGAGATGGGATATACATCTGAGATGGGATATACATCTGAGATGGGATATATATATTTGAGATGGGATATATATGTAAGATAGGATATATACACCTTGGAACAATACTTTTAAAATGCTTTGAGGATCTTGTAACTTACCTCCCTAGTGTACCTCAAGTGTGCAGACATAGAAACAGCTCAAGTCCTGACATCATTTGAAAGTGTCATCTCCACAATGGGCAACACTAGCAACATAACTTACAATGTCAACGAGGAGCCACCTGCTGGATGTGCTGTCATGACAGTATCGGCCAGGTGTGAGACCCACATCATGCTCAAGGTAACTGACAATACTAACTATGGATTACATCCATGACATTAGATTGTAGCTCCATGTGGGATTAAACTATAGCTTTAAGGTTTTGCACTACACAATTATTACATGCATTGCCATGCATTTAAATTATTATGTTTTTTTAAACAAAAAATGTTTGAAAGAATTTCACTATATGCACTATCAGTCTGTGTACTGTGTACACTGTCGCATGCATGTAGTAATCCTTTGAAAGTGAACCCATTTGTGTATATTTAAATATATCCTCTATAGAGTTTTGGACAGCTATTACTTTTTGTAGGGCATCTTTGCATTTCTTTCCTTTTTAATTGGTCTAACTTGATGTAATGTGGTAGGGTGATTGGTCTTAAAATTCTAGAATACAAGGATGTGGGTATGAAAGGAATATAAAATTATAGGATTATAGTAAAGACAGAATTGTCCTTGAGAGAATTAGTTAAAAGCCAACAAGAAAGTGGCAGAGATATTTTTTTGCTTCCCTTCTGTATGTTAAAAATGAGATCAGTGGGAGGGCTTTTTATAAATATATTTGACAGATGTTCCTTGTATTCAGAATATTATTACATCCTATGTTCTTTATTACATATATTGTAAGTAGAATATACAGACCACACTGGTCTTTTGGGCTTATTTGAAAACTTAACATTACCAGATCTGCCAGCAAAATTACTTGCTTACATTTCTGTCATCCATCTTTCGCACTGACTGTAAGTGTAATCTTATTTAAGCAGACCAATCATTGATGAATAATTTAATTACACCAATCACTTCCAACAAACTTGATGATGAAAAAGATCAAACATTGATTTCAATGTAACTTTTCTGTGTGTTGCTCAGGGTCAGATTGACATCCCAAAAGAAAAAGAAAGGCTGGAGGCCAAAAAGGAAACTCTGTCCAAAAGTCTGGTCAAGCTTGAAGAGGCTGCCAAGGTCCCAGACTACAGCAGCAAAGTGCCTGAGGAAGTCAGATTAAAGAATGAGGAAAAGGTAATTTGTAAAAACATTAAGGATAAGAGTTCTAGTTCCTGATAACTATTTAAACTGCCCTTATTTTCACTGCTGTTATGTTACTATTAAATCATAGTTTAGTGGAGGGCAAGTGGTAAGTAATGAGCTACTCAGTTTCCTTTGCCATCCCATTCTCTCCTATTGCCATCCCATTCTCTCCTATTGCCATCCCATTCTCTCCTATTGCCATCCCATTCTCTCCTATTGCCATCCCATTCTCTCCTATTTCCATCCCATTCTCTCCTATTGCCATCCCATTCTCTCCTATTGCCATCCCATTCTCTCCTATTGCCATCCCATTCTTTCCTATTGCCATCACATTCTCTCCTATTGCCATCCCATTCTCTCCTATTGCCATGCCATTCTCTCCTATTGCCATCACATTCTCTCCTATTGCCATCCCATTCTCTCCTATTGCCATGCCATTCTCTCCTATTGCCATGCCATTCTCTCCTATTGCCATCCCATTCTCTCCTATTGCCATGCCATTCTCTCCTATTGCCATCCCATTCTCTCCTATTGCCATGCCATTCTCTCCTATTGCCATCACATTCTCTCCTATTGCCATCCCATTCTCTCCTATTGCCATGCCATTCTCTCCTATTGCCATGCCATTCTCTCCTATTGCCATCACATTCTCTCCTATTGCCATCCCATTCTCTCCTATTGCCATCCCATTCTCTCCTATTGCCATCACATTCTCTCCTATTGCCATCACATTCTCTCCTATTGCCATCACATTCTCTCCTATTGCCATGCCATTCTCTCCTATTGCCATCACATTCTCTCCTATTGCCATCACATTCTCTCCTATTGCCATGCCATTCTCTCCTATTGCCATCCCATTCTCTCCTATTGCCATCCCATTCTCTCCTATTGCCATGCCATTCTCTCCTATTGCCATCCCATTCTCTCCTATTGCCATGCCATTCTCTCCTATTGCCATCCCATTCTCTCCTATTGCCATGCCATTCTCTCCTATTGCCATCACATTCTCTCCTATTGCCATCCCATTCTCTCCTATTGCCATGCCATTCTCTCCTATTGCCATCCCATTCTCTCCTATTGCCATCACATTCTCTCCTATTGCCATCACATTCTCTCCTATTGCCATCACATTCTCTCCTATTGCCATCCCATTCTCTCCTATTGCCATCACATTCTCTCCTATTGCCATCCCATTCTCTCCTATTGCCAT
The DNA here is from genome assembly GCA_944989445.1 of Ampullaceana balthica. NCBI lineage: Eukaryota > Metazoa > Mollusca > Gastropoda > Lymnaeidae > Ampullaceana > Ampullaceana balthica. Next base: position 295,489 of record CALYLW010000651.1, on the reverse strand, counting down.
CCCATTCTCTCCTATTGCCATCACATTCTCTCCTATTGCCATCACATTCTCTCCTATTGCCATCCCATTCTCTCCTATTGCCATCCCATTCTCTCCTATTGCCATCACATTCTCTCCTATTGCCATCACATTCTCTCCTATTGCCATGCCATTCTCTCCTATTGCCATGCCATTCTCTCCTATTGCCATCACATTCTCTCCTATTGCCATGCCATTCTCTCCTATTGCCATCCCATTCTCTCCTATTGCCATCCCATTCTCTCCTATTGCCATCCCATTCTCTCCTATTGCCATCCCATTCTCTCCTATTGCCATCCCATTCTCTCCTATTGCCATGCCATTCTCTCCTATTGCCATCACATTCTCTCCTATTGCCATCCCATTCTCTCCTATTGCCATGCCATTCTCTCCTATTGCCATGCCATTCTCTCCTATTGCCATCCCATTCTCTCCTATTGCCATGCCATTCTCTCCTATTGCCATCCCATTCTCTCCTATTGCCATGCCATTCTCTCCTATTGCCATCACATTCTCTCCTATTGCCATCCCATTCTCTCCTATTGCCATGCCATTCTCTCCTATTGCCATGCCATTCTCTCCTATTGCCATCACATTCTCTCCTATTGCCATCCCATTCTCTCCTATTGCCATCCCATTCTCTCCTATTGCCATCACATTCTCTCCTATTGCCATCACATTCTCTCCTATTGCCATCACATTCTCTCCTATTGCCATGCCATTCTCTCCTATTGCCATCACATTCTCTCCTATTGCCATGCCATTCTCTCCTATTGCCATCCCATTCTCTCCTATTGCCATCCCATTCTCTCCTATTGCCATGCCATTCTCTCCTATTGCCATCCCATTCTCTCCTATTGCCATGCCATTCTCTCCTATTGCCATCCCATTCTCTCCTATTGCCATGCCATTCTCTCCTATTGCCATCACATTCTCTCCTATTGCCATCCCATTCTCTCCTATTGCCATGCCATTCTCTCCTATTGCCATCCCATTCTCTCCTATTGCCATCACATTCTCTCCTATTGCCATCCCATTCTCTCCTATTGCCATCCCATTCTCTCCTATTGCCATCACATTCTCTCCTATTGCCATCACATTCTCTCCTATTGCCATCCCATTCTCTCCTATTGCCATCCCATTCTCTCCTATTGCCATCACATTCTCTCCTATTGCCATCACATTCTCTCCTATTGCCATGCCATTCTCTCCTATTGCCATGCCATTCTCTCCTATTGCCATCACATTCTCTCCTATTGCCATGCCATTCTCTCCTATTGCCATCCCATTCTCTCCTATTGCCATCCCATTCTCTCCTATTGCCATCCCATTCTCTCCTATTGCCATCCCATTCTCTCCTATTGCCATCCCATTCTCTCCTATTGCCATGCCATTCTCTCCTATTGCCATCCCATTCTCTCCTATTGCCATCCCATTCTCTCCTATTGCCATGCCATTCTCTCCTATTGCCATCCCATTCTCTCCTATTGCCATCACATTCTTTCCTATTGCCATCCCATTCTCTCCTATTGCTATCCCATAATCTACTTTTGCCATCGCATTCTCTCCTATTGCCATCATATTCTCTCCTATTGCCATCCCATTCTCTCCTATTGCCATCCCATTCTCTCCTATTGCCATCCCATTCTCTCCTATTGCCATCACATTCTCTCCTATTGCCATCCCATTCTCTCCTATTGCCATCACATTCTCTCCTATTGCCATCCCATTCTCTCCTATTGCCATCCCATTCTCTCCTATTGCCATCACATTCTCTCCTATTGCCATGCCATTCTCTCCTATTGCCATCACATTCTCTCCTATTGCCATCCCATTCTCTCCTATTGCCATCACATTCTCTCCTATTGCCATCACATTCTCTCCTATTGCCATCCCATTCTCTCCTATTGCCATCCCATTCTCTCCTATTGCCATCCCATTCTCTCCTATTGCCATGCCATTCTCTCCTATTGCCATCCCATTCTCTCCTATTGCCATCACATTCTCTCCTATTGCCATGCCATTCTCTCCTATTGCCATCCCATTCTCTCCTATTGCCATCACATTCTCTCCTATTGCCATCACATTCTCTCCTATTGCCATGCCATTCTCTCCTATTGCCATCACATTCTCTCCTATTGCCATCACATTCTCTCCTATTGCCATCACATTCTCTCCTATTGCCATCACATTCTCTCCTATTGCCATCACATTCTCTCCTATTGCCATCCCATTCTCTCCTATTGCCATCACATTCTCTCCTATTGCCATCCCATTCTCTCCTATTGCCATCACATTCTCTCCTATTGCCATCACATTCTCTCCTATTGCCATGCCATTCTCTCCTATTGCCATCCCATTCTCTCCTATTGCCATCACATTCTCTCCTATTGCCATCACATTCTCTCCTATTGCCATCCCATTCTCTCCTATTGCCATCACATTCTCTCCTATTGCCATCACATTCTCTCCTATTGCCATGCCATTCTCTCCTATTGCCATCACATTCTCTCCTATTGCCATCACATTCTCTCCTATTGCCATCACATTCTCTCCTATTGCCATCACATTCTCTCCTATTGCCATCACATTCTCTCCTATTGCCATCCCATTCTCTCCTATTGCCATCACATTCTCTCCTATTGCCATCCCATTCTCTCCTATTGCCATCACATTCTCTCCTATTGCCATCACATTCTCTCCTATTGCCATGCCATTCTCTCCTATTGCCATCCCATTCTCTCCTATTGCCATCACATTCTCTCCTATTGCCATCACATTCTCTCCTATTGCCATCACATTCTCTCCTATTGCCATCCCATTCTCTCCTATTGCCATCACATTCTCTCCTATTGCCATCACATTCTCTCCTATTGCCATCACATTCTCTCCTATTGCCATCACATTCTCTCCTATTGCCATCACATTCTCTCCTATTGCCATCACATTCTCTCCTATTGCCATCCCATTCTCTCCTATTGCCATCACATTCTCTCCTATTGCCATCACATTCTCTCCTATTGCCATCACATTCTCTCCTATTGCCATCACATTCTCTCCTATTGCCATCCCATTCTCTCCTATTGCCATCACATTCTCTCCTATTGCCATCACATTCTCTCCTATTGCCATCACATTCTCTCCTATTGCCATCCCATTCTCTCCTATTGCCATGCCATTCTCTCCTATTGCCATCCCATTCTCTCCTATTGCCATCACATTCTCTCCTATTGCCATCACATTCTCTCCTATTGCCATCACATTCTCTCCTATTGCCATCCCATTCTCTCCTATTGCCATCACATTCTCTCCTATTGCCATCACATTCTCTCCTATTGCCATCACATTCTCTCCTATTGCCATCACATTCTCTCCTATTGCCATCACATTCTCTCCTATTGCCATCACATTCTCTCCTATTGCTATCACATTCTCTCCTATTGCCATCACATTCTCTCCTATTGCCATCACATTCTCTCCTATTGCCATCACATTCTCTCCTATTGCCATCCCATTCTCTCCTATTGCTATCCCATAATCTACTTTTGCCATCGCATTCTCTCCTATTGCCATCACATTCTCTCCTATTGCCATCCCATTCTCTCCTATTGCCATCCCATTCTCTCCTATTGCCATCCCATTCTCTCCTATTGCCATCCCATTCTCTCCTATTGCCATCACATTCTCTCCTATTGCCATCCCATTCTCTCCTATTGCCATCCCATTCTCTCCTATTGCCATGCCATTCTCTCCTATTGCCATCCCATTCTCTCCTATTGCCATCACATTCTCTCCTATTGCCATGCCATTCTCTCCTATTGCCATCCCATTCTCTCCTATTGCCATCACATTCTCTCCTATTGCCATGCCATTCTCTCCTATTGCCATCGCATTCTCTCCTATTGCCATCACATTCTCTCCTATTGCCATCCCATTCTCTCCTATTGCCATCCCATTCTCTCCTATTGCCATGCCATTCTCTCCTATTGCCATCCCATTCTCTCCTATTGCCATCACATTCTCTCCTATTGCCATGCCATTCTCTCCTATTGCCATCCCATTCTCTCCTATTGCCATCACATTCTCTCCTATTGACATCACATTCTCTCCTATTGCCATCACATTCTCTCCTATTGCCATGCCATTCTCTCCTATTGCCATCCCATTCTCTCCTATTGCCATCACATTCTCTCCTATTGCCATCACATTCTCTCCTATTGCCATCACATTCTCTCCTATTGCCATCACATTCTCTCCTATTGCCATCCCATTCTCTCCTATTGCCATCACATTCTCTCCTATTGCCATCCCATTCTCTCCTATTGCCATCCCATTCTCTCCTATTGCCATCACATTCTCTCCTATTGCCATCACATTCTCTCCTATTGCCATCACATTCTCTCCTATTGCCATCACATTCTCTCCTATTGCCATCCCATTCTCTCCTATTGCCATCACATTCTCTCCTATTGCCATCACATTCTCTCCTATTGCCATCCCATTCTCTCCTATTGCCATCACATTCTCTCCTATTGCCATCACATTCTCTCCTATTGCCATCCCATTCTCTCCTATTGCCATCCCATTCTCTCCTATTGCCATCCCATTCTCTCCTATTGCCATCACATTCTCTCCTATTGCCATCACATTCTCTCCTATTGCCATCACATTCTCTCCTATTGCCATCACATTCTCTCCTATTGCCATCCCATTCTCTCCTATTGCCATCACATTCTCTCCTATTGCCATCACATTCTCTCCTATTGCCATCCCATTCTCTCCTATTGCCATCCCATTCTCTCCTATTGCCATCACATTCTCTCCTATTGCCATCCCATTCTCTCCTATTGCCATCACATTCTCTCCTATTGCCATCCCATTCTCTCCTATTGCCATCCCATTCTCTCCTATTGCCATCACATTCTCTCCTATTGCCATCCCATTCTCTCCTATTGCCATCACATTCTCTCCTATTGCCATCACATTCTCTCCTATTGCCATCAGCCAATAAGTCTATGTTCAAGTCATTTTTCAATCTGTCTATTTGTTATCTCAATGTTAACATTGATCTCCTTGTGTTCCAGATGATTGAGTTGAAGTCCCAGCTAGAGACCATCACCAACTCTATAGCCACTCTACTCAAGTTACAATAGTCTCCACGTAATCATGTACTACTCAATTTGAAATAGCTTGTCACTGTCAGCTGTATTTATGAGTGCTTTATAAAAGTTGTGAAATAATATTTCTATGTGTTATGTGAATGATTCCATATGATCAGAATGTGTATCCAGTATGCTAGTCTCTTATTTGAAAACATTGATTTAATCCAATATATGATCTTCTTAAATTGATAATAAGCAAATGATTTAATTCTGTGTTTCAATTGTTTAAAAATTTTATTATCTATATTATTATTATGTATATTATCAATTTCATGAACTGGTTGTTGGTAACTTGGGATACTTAATTAAAAAAAAATCATGGTAGCACAGATTACCTCCCCTTCACCAATTGCTTTCCCCTTATATTCTTTACTTGCTGTACTCTGAGTGAGAGACATGTGTCATTGCTATTTTATTAACAGAATGCAATCAGCTAACTTACCTGAATATTTTGATGTTTTTGTCAAAAAAAATTTCCATTAGAATGTAGGAGGAAAATTCAACTGAACATGAACAACATATGTTTGCAATCAACTTCTGTGGGATTAAATTCACAGATTTTTGTTGAACATTTTAATTTCAAATCATTTGAATAGTTGGATTGCTATTTTAAGCAGTAAATATATATATTTTTTTGGTAACTAACATGTAAGAAACGTACTTATTAATTACTTATGTTTGAGAAGTCATTGGTTAAATAAGTGTGAGAGAATAACCTGTCAGATGAGTGAGAGAAATCATTTAAATTTAAACTATGGAGTTTGGTGTTTTATGATAAACAACTATTTTTTGTTAAAAAATTAATAAATAAGTCTGTCTATAAACTGATATTGGTCTGGTGTTGTTGTTTATAAACTGATATTGGTCTGGTGTTGTTGTTTATAAACTGATATTGGTCTGGTGTTGTTGTTGTCTATAAACTGATATTGGTCTGGTGTTGTTGTCTATAAACTGATATTGGTCTGGTGTTGTTGTTGTCTATAAACTGATATTGGTCTGGTGTTGTTGTTTCTATAAACTGATATTGGTCTGGTGTTGTTGTTGTCTATAAACTGATATTGGTCTGGTGTTGTTGTTGTCTATAAACTGATATTGGTCTGGTGTTGTTGTTGTCTATAAACTGATATTGGTCTGGTGTTGTTGTTGTCTATAAACTGATATTGGTCTGGTGTTGTTGTTGTCTATAAACTGATATTGGTCTGGTGTTGTTGTTGTCTATAAACTGATATTGGTCTGGTGTTGTTGTTGTCTATAAACTGATATTGGTCTGGTGTTGTTGTCTATAAACTGATATTGGTCTGGTGTTGTTGTTGTCTATAAACTGATATTGGTCTGGTGTTGTTGTTTATAAACTGATATTGGTCTGGTGTTGTTGTTGTCTATAAACTGATATTGGTCTGATGTTGTTGTTTATAAACTGATATTGGTCTGGTGTTGTTGATGTCTATAAACTGATATTGGTCTGGTGTTGTTGTTGTTTATAAACTGATATTGGTATGGTGGTGTCTAGAAAACAGTTGTTGCTAAATGGATGACATAAAGTATTTGAAAGACTTCGTCTGTGTACATTAAAGAAGTTTCTCTTCATGGAACAGAATTTTCTCTTTATATAGCTGAGCTATATATCTGCTTAGATCAGAACTTTCTCTTTATATATCAGAGCTATATCTGCATAGATTAGAACATTCTCTTCATATATCAGAGCTATATCTGCATAGATTAGAACATTCTCTTCATATATCATATCAGATCTATGCTCAGATCAGAATGTATTCTATTTTAGTTCAGACCATCAATGTACTAATTATAACTAGGGCTGCGGAAATTAATTATTAATTTCTCGATTAATCGTTAAAAATTTTATCGATTAAATATCGATTAAAATAATTTTAATCTATAAAAATTCTATTAAAATTTAAGAAACTTTTTTTTCTTCAATTTATTACTATTACAAAAATTATTAATAATAATTTATATATTTTTTAACGTACAAACTTCTCCGGCTTATTATTATAATTTAATAATTTATGTAGACGTGCAGATGTAAACAAAAAATGGCAACTAATGACAGCTTTAGCATAGTTAAATTTAAGAAAATAAACAAAAAGTTGAGCAAACATTTTGTTTTTAAGCTAACTGCGTATGGCAAAGTAGAAGTGAAAAAGTTTACTGTGTTCACTGCCGTAAACAATTCGCTTTTAGGGGATCAAATACATCGCCTAAGTACCACATTCAGCACAAATTTATTAGACAAGGGAAATAACTCAATAAAAAATGTCAATTACTTGTTTTTGTTACTTCCCTTGAGCTTTTCAGTTTAATGACGTCATAAATTTTAATTTTGGCTTTAATCGAAATTAACGATTAATTCATGAAATTAATCGTTAATTTTTCAAAAGTTAACGATTTAATTTAAATTAATCGTTACCTGAAGTTAACGATTAAATTTAAATCAATTGTTACCTGCCCTAATTATAACTACTCCCATAGATCAGGACTGTCTCTTCGCAGGTCCCCATATTTTTTATATTAGCAGCTCTCTATGTGAACAATCATAAATGCACAAGCCCACTGGGCAGTGTTGTGTTGGTAGGTTAATTAGCGATTGGGTTAAGGCAATGATTGGCCAGACATGTAGCAACGCTACAGTAGCCTGACACATTTGTATTGGGTTGTCAGTGATAGAGATTGATCAGACAAAGTACTAGCAACCAGAGTAAATTATAAGAATCCAGGTAAATTTATAATATAAAAAAAACAGGGTATTAGTAGGCCTATTAGTGTACTATTTGTCCGTTGAGGAAGGCTCTTTGCCGAAACGTTCGCTGTTGTGTTACGTCCTGTCAGGCCTACTAATACCCTGTTTTTTTATATTATAAATTTACCTATTTAACAGCCTGATTGCAGTCTCACCCCCATTACTTTAAAAGAATCCACACTTGTTGGCACATTAGAAAGGGGGAATTAATCGACGTCTGTAGAGAAGTTACATCCCATGTGAAACTATTCATGGCCTACAATATGTACCAGGTATCCATCCTCCCGTCTCCATTACTTTTATTCTCCAAACTAAAGAAGAAATCTAGCCCCCAATATTATAGGTACAGTTAGTGCCCCACTTCCCTTACATATATAGAACACTGGGCCCCCAACCGCATCACGCAACTAAATTGAATATTTGTCTTAAGTTCCCTTCCCCTATATCCAGGAATTAATTTAAAAAATGGCATTTCTCTCAAGCCCCGGATTCAGTACTACTTGGATTCACACTGACTTTCTTTGCTTCCTGTAAGTAGTTTTAACGAAAACAGGCCCAACAAGCATTAAACTAATCAGGCTCTACATATCCTCTACCTAACGCTATTCTATATCTGGAGACCTTATCTACCCCCACCCTTACACCCCCCGACCCATATGATTGGTGTGCTCATAGCAGCCACTCGTCACCAGTTCAATGCTTGAAGTCTAAGCCCCTGACCAGAGAGACATTTGAAGCACGCCTGTGTGTCACCTAGTGGCATGTGTGTCATCTAGTATAGTAGCTACTGGTTAGATTAGTGTAGATTATGTAAAAGTTGGATGGTTTGTGCTGAAATGGATTAGTCCTAGGTAAAGTTAGTTAAGGTAAGTCATTCTAGTAAATCATTTACCTTTTTTATAAACCTGTGCTTGTGTACTGATTCCATACGTGCACACCAATCTATCCATAGACTCGCCAATCTATCCACACCCGATAGACTCACCAATCTATCCACACCCGATAGACTCACCAATCTATCCACACCCGATAGACTCGCCAATCTATCCACACCCGATAGACTCACCAATCTATCCACACCCGATAGACTCACCAATCTATCCACACCCGATAGACTCACCAATCTATCCACACCCGATAGACTCACCAATCTATCCACACCCGATAGACTCACCAATCTATCCACACCCGATAGACTCACCAATCTATCCACACCCGATAGACTCACCAATCTATCCACACCCGATAGACTCACCAATCTATCCACACCCGATAGACTCACCAATCTATCCACAGACCCACCAATCTATCCCCACACACATCTCCCTCAATCCGTCAAGACACTATAGATCAACTGTCCGACCATAGATCGTAGCCTCCATACACTGGACCCAGTGTTCTTTGTTCTAATACCTTGCACCATTGTATTGGCCGTACATGATCCTGTCATATATGTCACTATGTTAGGACAGTGAACTTCTTATGCAACCTGCCTGGCGTGCCATGCATTACCCCGGCCAATATCACCAATCTCTGAGGTCATATTTTATAGCCAAACATGGCTAAATAAATTTTCATGACCCTCTGGGGTGTTTTGGGTACATAATATTACGACCACTGGTGTTTTGGGTTCATAATGTTTCGACCACTGGTGTTTTTGTTGTACATAATGTTACGACCACTGGTGTTTTTGTTGTACATAATATTACGACCACTGGTGTTTTTGTTGTACATAATGTTACGACCACTGGTGTTTTTGTTGTACATTATGTTACGACCACTGGTATTTTTTGTACATAATATTACGACCACTGGTGTTTTTGTTGTACATAATATTACGACCACTGGTGTTTTTGTTGTACATAATGTTACGACCACTGGTGTTTTTGTTGTACATAATGTTACGACCACTGGTGTTTTTGTTGTACATAATGTTACGACCACTGGTGTTTTTGTTGTACATAATGTTACGACCACTGGTGTTTTTGGGGTACATAATATTACGACCACTGGTGTTTTTGTTGTACATAATATTACGCCATTGTGGCACACGTTGAATCACTGTTACATATACCTGTAGTTTTTAAAACCCCTGAGATTTTTAACAATGAAATGTTCATGTAATGTTATTTACTTGTACCATTGTGGTATACTGGCTTATTGTCTAAAGGATGACTACTCTTGTGCGCCGCAGTGTAGGAAATCAATTGGTTGGTTCACCATGGGAGGAATTTGTTTTCTTTATAATTATATTGAAGCCTGTATTTTTGGCCAAGTGATTGAGTTCCTTAGTGTAAATGCGATGGAAGCCAGCATGAAGCCTGTATAACATGATTGGAATTGTTAAGTCTGGGGCGTTGACTGTTGTGTGGCGGGATGGGCTCCTACACGGCACAGAAAACAACACCCAAGTGGCCTCGGTTTCAGCTCCGACATTGTTGTGGTGTATGAAATCCTATCAATACAACACGTTGCAAGCAGTTCCACTCACCTGCTCTATATCAATAAGGAATAGAACAAATATCGTTTTCTATTGTACCTTGACAAAACCTATCTCTATTGTACCATGACAAAACCTATCTCTATTGTACCATGACAAAACCTATCTCTATTGTACCATGACAAAACCTATCTCTATTGTACCATGACTAAACCTATCTCTATTGTACCTTGACAAAACCTATCTCTATTGTACCATGACAAAACCTATCTCTATTGTACCATGACAAAACCTATCTCTATTGTACCATGACAAAACCTATTTCTATTGTACCATGACAAAACCTATCTCTATTGTACCATGACAAAACCTATCTCTATTGTACCATGACAAAACCTATCTCTATTGTACCATGACAAAACCTATCTCTATTGTACCATGACAAAACCTATCTCTATTGTACCATGACAAAACCTATCTCTATTGTACCATGACAAAACCTATCTCTATTGTACCATGACAAAACCTATCTCTATTGTACCATGACAAAACCTATCTCTATTGTACCATGACAAAACCTATCTCTATTGTACCATGACAAAACCTATCCCACTCGTTATTGAATACAAAACAAATCCCAACACTCTCGTTCTTTTCATCTGCTCTACAGTACCCTACACTACACCTCTACAGTACCCTACACTACACCTCTACAGTACCCTACACCTCTACAGTACCCTACACCTCTACAGTACCCTACACCTCTACAGTACCCTACACCTCTACAGTACCCTACAGCTCTACAGTACCCTACAGCTCTACAGTACCCTACACTACACCTCTACAGTACCCTACAGCTCTACAGTACCCTACACCTCTACAGTACCCTACACCTCTACAGTACCCTACACCTCTGCAGTACCCTACACCTCTACAGTACCCTACACTACACATCTACAGTACCCTACACTACACCTCTACAGTACCCTACACCTCTACAGTACCCTACACCTATACAGTACCCTACACCTCTACAGTACCCTACACCTCTACAGTACCCTACACCTCTACAGTACCCTACACCTCTACAGTACCCTACACCTCTACAGTACCCTACACCTACTTCAAAACATCATCTGCCAGTCTGCTCTCTATAAAATATCATCTGCCAGTCTGCTATCTATAAAATATCATCTGCCAGTCTGCTCTCTATAAAATATCATCTGCCAGTCTGCTCTCTATAAAACATTATCTGCCAGTCTGCTCTCTATAAAATATCATCTGCCAGTCTGCTCTCTATAAAATATCATCTGCCAGTCTGCTCTCTATAAAACATCATCTGCCAGTCTGCTCTCTATAAAACATCATCTGCCAGTCTGCTCTCTATAAAATATCATCTGCCAGTCTGCTCTCTATAAAACATCATCTGCCAGTCTTCGTTCTATAAAACTCCTTTAGACGTGTCTTTTTGTTGATACACGCCACCACTCCCTCCTACACCCAATCTCTCAGTCTGAGCCAAAAATCACCGAAATCATCATAACAAAAGGGTGAAAATATAATGACACTTTCACTAAAGTAAACAACCAACAAAACATTGACGACTTCAATTACCACAACACTGATGTATGTGACCGTATCGGTGACAGCTAATATCCTGGTCATTTGCGTGGGGAGGAGCTTGGAAGGAGGTGGGGAGGCGGCGCCACTTTTTTATGAGGGGTGGCATTTTTCTTTGAACAACTGACCAGCGCTGGCACCAATTACGGCACCGATCCTGGTAGTAAACGAGTTAGCTCTTGGGTCAGAGAGTTCTAAGCCTTTGAAGGATAACATTTAAAACTTTTTTTCAGAACCCAGCAGTTTTCCTATCCCAGCCCACTACTCACAGTTCTCTGATCCCAGCCCACTACTCACAGTTCTCTGATCCCAGCCCACTACTCACAGTTCTCTGATCCCAGCACACTACTCACAGTTCTCTGATCCCAGCCCACTACTCACAGTTCTCATATCCCAGCCCACTACTCACAGTTCTCTGATCCCATCCCACTACTCACAGTTCTCTTATCCCAGCCCACTACTCACAGTTCTCTTATCCCAGCCCACTACTCACAGTTCACTGATCCCAGCCCACTACTCACAGTTCACTGATCCCAGCCCACTACTCACAGTTCTCATATCCCAGCCCACTACTCACAGTTCTCTGATGCCAGCCCACTACTCACAGTTCTCTGATCACAGCCCACTACTCACAGTTCTCTTATCCCAGCCCACTACTCACAGTTCACTGATCCCTGCCCACTACTCACAGTTCTCATATCCCAGCCCACTACTCACAGTTCTCTGATCCCAGCCCACTACTCACAGTTCTCTGATCCCAGCCCACTACTCACAGTTCTCTGATCCCAGCCCACTACTCACAGTTCTCTGATCCCAGCCCACTACTCACAGTTCTCTTATCCCAGCCCACTACTCACAGTTCTCATATCCCAGCTCACTACTCACAGTTCTCTGATCCCAGCCCACTACTCACAGTTCTCATATCCCAGCCCACTACTCACAGTTCTCTGATCCCAGCCCACTACTCACAGTTCTCTGATCCCAGCCCACTACTCACAGTTCTCTTATCCCAGCCCACTACTCACAGTTCTCTTATCCCAGCCCACTACTCACAGTTCTCTTATCCCAGCCCACTACTCACAGTTCTCTTATCCCAGCCCACTACTCACAGTTCTCTTATCCCAGCCCACTACTCACAGTTCTCTTATCCCAGCCCACTACTCACAGTTCTCATATCCCAGCCCACTACTCACAGTTCTCTTATCCCAGCCCACTACTCACAGTTCTCTTATCCCAGCCCACTACTCACAGTTCTCTTATCCCAGCCCACTACTCCCAGTTCTCTTATCCCAGCCCACTACTCACAGTTCTCTTATCCCAGCCCACTACTCACAGTTCTCTTATCCCAGCCCACTGCTCACAGTTCTCTTATCCCAGCCCACTACTCACAGTTCTCTTATCCCAGTCCACTACTCACAGTTCTCATATCCCAGCCCACTACTCACAGTTCTCTTATCCCAGCCCACTACTCACAGTTCTCTTATCCCAGCCCACTACTCACAGTTCTCTTATCCCAGCCCACTACTCACAGTTCTCTTATCCCAGCCCAATACTCACAGTTCTCTTATCCCAGCCCACTACTCACAGTTCTCTTATCCCAGCCCACTGCTCACAGTTCTCTTATCCCAGCCCACTGCTCACAGTTCTCTTATCCCAGCCCACTACTCACAGTTCTCTTATCCCAGCCCACTACTCACAGTTCTCTTATCCCAGCCCACTACTCACAGTTCTCTTATCCCAGCCCACTACTCACAGTTCTCTTATCCCAGCCCACTACTCACAGTTCTCTTATCCCAGCCCACTACTCACAGTTCTCATATCCCAGCCCACTACTCACAGTTTTCTGATCCCAGCCCACTACTCACAGTTCTCATATCCCAGCCCACTACTCACAGTTCTCTTATCCCAGCCCACTACGCACAGTTCTCTTATCCCAGCCCACTACTCACAGTTCTCTGATCCCAGCCCACTACTCACAGTTCTCTGATCCCAGCCCACTACTCACAGTTTTTCCTCTCACATCTTAGCCTACTTCCCACATCACATTGTACAATATTTTTTTCCTTTTATATTTATTGTCGATTTTAATGTTAGTATGAACAACGTGAAGTAACGAGAACACAACGAGGTGTAAAATTCAATAAAAACGGCTTAAAGAAACAAATGCCAAAGACACCCGCCACACTGTCCCACTCCACGCCCTGGTTCCAAACCACTGATGGACCGACCACTGATGGAACGACCACCGATGGATCGACCACTGATGGACCGACCACTGATGGACCGACCACTGATGGACCGACCACCGACATGGTTTCCAAGCGTCCGTTAAAGTGCAGAGTCCTCGTGAATGTTCATTCTCTTTTGGGTCGTTAAGCTCTGAGGACCCGGTTCATTTTATCGCAAGCGAGCCTCATCAAGCGGGCATCGCCGTAGAGGTAATCTTCTGCAGGTACCGTTACTTCTCCCTCCCAATCCCCGCACAGCTCGGGGCACTCTTCGAGTACGTGGGCCACCGTCTCTTCAGGGTGGCCACACAGCCGACAGGCCAGTTCCCTTCTAGTGTTAAACTTGTACAAATAGCTTCGCGTGGGACAATGTTCAGTTCTCATTCTAGTTATGAGCGTCTGATTGCTACGTCCAATTTTCCACCAGGAGTCGCTTTTGCTCGGTCGCGGCATGTACTGGAATACTCTTCTGGCCGTGTTTCCAGAGGCCCAGCCCTGGAGCCATTTCTCTCGGAAATGGTCCTTAAGCCACGATCTGACTCCCAGCTGGGTCATCGGGCGATCGGGTTGGGGCTGAGCTGAACCTTCTCTCGCCAACTTATCGACCCTGTCTGAATGAGGCTCACCACTGTGCCCAGTGATATACTGAAGGACTACTTTTCCGCCTCGTGCTAGGATTTCACCTACTGTTTCCAAAATGACACTGACCGTTTTCGTCTCCAGAGAGGATCGACCCACAGTCTCGAGCGAAACCCGTGAATCGGTGAAGACTACGACGGTCGGGAAAATCTTTCTTCTTGCTAGACGTCGGCGCACTTCTTTCAAACCCTTGCAGATCGCCTCCAGTTCGGCGTCGTGACTACTGTTTGCGGCTCCGCACGGCCCTGACAGTTCTAAACAAGCTGACAAACTAAACGAAAGTCCATACAACTTTAAGGTTCGTTATTCGTTGTTAGGTTTTTAAGGTTCGTTATTTGGTTTTTAAGGTTCGTTGTTAGGTTTTTAAGGTTCGTTGTTAGGTCTAAGTTCGTTGTTACGTTTTTCTCGCGTGTTGAATTTTTAGCAGTTGTGTCAATTCTAGAGCAGTGTTGCAAGTTTATAAATACAAATTCTAGATCGCCCCAAGTAACGCTAACCTTAGCAATGCTTTAGTTTACATTATAGTTATAGACAGTCATATGGTATGATGATGTTGTAGTGTAACAGTATCAGAGTGTATTAGTCAATACCTCCTCCATCAGTAGGAACATCACTATTATTATGAATAAAATAGAATATTTTGCATAAAAGTGTGATTCTCCTTAAAAATCTCAAAGATTTCGACTATTTGTCTTTAAATATTGTTTTTAAAAATTTAGTTGGAACAGCCGACCAAAAGTTTGCACAGAGCTCTGAATGGGCGGAGTTCTGTGGTCGGTAACACTTTAAGGACATCAGTGCCTGCTCTATGGCTGGCGTTAGCTGTCAATTTGTCAATACTTTCATAACAAATAAGGACCTCACCGCGAATGTAACCCCATGTCAAGACTCTTATTTATCGCTGGCTCAATGGCTAGTGATCGAACTCTCGATAAGTCGATACATATTGATTTGTAGCGAAATGAATTAACATTGAGCGGGTTAGCGTGGAGATGGTATTTTGATGAGTGTAAGGGTCGAGTGGTTCGTATACCGCACGGTGCTGTATCGTGCCGTGTGCAGCGCGTAATGTACGGCTTCAGCCGGTGTGCACTATCGAAGGTTCTAATGTTATTTGAAATAAACTAATAGACTAGACATAACCCATAGATAAGCGTAGGACGCAATAATATTCTTTTCAGAAAGAGCGTCTGTAACAGATAAGATAAGATGAGATAATATAAGGGTTTGTAATAGATAAGATAAAATAAGACACGTAACAAACATTTGAACACTCGATAATTATTGAAAGAAAACAAAACTTTAAAAAAATTATTGTTATTATTAACTAGCGTACACCCGTCAAAAATGACGGAAGTTTTCAGCTGAAATCTATTTATTTTATAAAAAATGCACTTTTTTTAGGGCGCCTAGGGCGCCGACCTTTTTCAAAAGCCCAACTAACTTGTCCTTGTTTGATAAATACGAAATATTAAACTTTCTGAAATGTACATAAAGTATTTTATAATAGAGGTTGTAGGGCGCCTACGTTGCCCCCTTTGTTTTTTTATTTTATAATTAACCATCATCAAATCCTCTTTTTACATTGATCCCTTTTCCAAAATTAAAATATGAGCGAAAAAAATGACGTCATATAATTTTTTTTACAGCGCATCTATAATTTGCACACCTTTTGATGCATTTTTACTTTTTTTATAGAATACTTAAACTTTGCTCAGAGTTAATTAAAGCAAAGAATTAGCCCCCCCCCCTCATTTCTTTGCCAATATTTCCCACACATGTTTTATTCATATATACTCACTGCATTGTTTTCCCCCGCGTTCATTTATTCATCCCTTTATTGTCTATACGACGGCTTATATATATTATAAATCCCCAGCTATCAAATGAGATACATTGTAGTTGTTATACTTTGAGAACCCAGAGTTAGAACTCTTGCTGTGTATGCCCACACCACCCCTCCCCCATTCACCCGTTATTGTAAAGACATTGAACACTAGAATGAAGGTCACGCATTCACTTATTGGCAATGTTGGGATTTTTATTTTAAAAAATGTGTTTAAAAAAATTGGATTAACCTTATTTAGTGATTCCGTAAGTTGTCGGTGGGTAACGGAGAATTGTGTTTTGGTAAATTCACAGTGGGATAGGTCATAGGTCATGAGGTCTCAGCTGTCTTCAGGTCACAGTGGGATATGTCATAGGTCATGAGGTCTCAGCTGTCTTCAGGTCACAGTGGGATAGGTCATGAGGTCTCAGCTGTCTTCAGGTCACAGTGGGATAGGTCATGAGGTCTCAGCTATCTTCAGGTCACAGTGGGATAGGTCATGAGGTCTCAGCTATATTCAGGTCACAGTGGGATAGGTCATGAGGTCTCAGCTGTCTTCAGGTCACAGTGGGATAGGTCATGAGGTATCAGCTGTCTTCAGGTCTCAGTGGGATAGGTCATGAGGTCTCAGCTGTCTTCAGGTCACAGTGGGATAGGTCATGAGGTCTCAGCTGTCTTCAGGTCTCAGTGGGATAAGTCATGAGGTCTCAGCTGTCTTCAGGTCACAGTGGGATAGGTCATGAGGTCTCAGCTGTCTTCAGGTCACAGTGGGATAGGTCATGAGGTCATGAGGTCTCAGCTGTCTTCAGGTCTCCCGAGGTCATTTTTTGTTTCAAACTTAAATTTATGTGTAGCCTATATCTCGGCTGAAACTATGACGTAATTGTGAAGTTTGATTCCTGGTCAGTGTGTTATCAACCAAACACTAACACGACTTACAATGTGTTTGGGATTTTCACTGTGACCACCCAGGTATGTTATCTCAGCCACAGATCTCAAGCACTTCAATAAAAAGGGAAACTCTCAAGCAGTTTTCAATTATTATTTATTTGTAAGTTCCAAACACTTTTAGAAGTCAAGTCGGTAGATACGCCAAAACAAGCAAACATATTTTAATGGGGCAAAAAATTGAACGCTTTCATTAACAAAATTCATTTGAGAGAAAAAAAAGGGTCTAACGATAGTTTAGACAGTAACTTGTTGGAATTTAACGTTTTGTTTTTGTCATTCTTTGTTCTTCTAGTTTCTGGGTTTCTTTAGGCTGTAAGTATATTTACACAATTTGATTTGTTTTTATTCTCTTTTTTTAACTTCCGAATTGGAAGCTACGCATATTTAAAATGATGTAATACATATATTTAATGATTTGCAATTATGTTATTTTATTTGGATATTTCAAAGACCATCCTTGTGTGTCCACAGATGTGACGTCACCACCTGCAGAATTCAATAGACACCGCCACGTTGGAATCCCGCGAGATACAGAGATGTTCGTTGACGTCACCGCAGATTCGCAAGTACGTCTGACATAGTATCAGCTGTCTGATTGGCACGCAGCATCGACATCATGAAATCAAAATTATGATTTGACTTGGTACAAATTATATGATACAGTCACTTGAACTTTCACTAACTGCAGTTTCGGAATAGCTAAATTTAATCATTCGGACTACCATAAGCCTGGTATTGGATATTGAATGACTTCCTATGTAAATGTGGGTGAAATGTCCAAACGACTCTTTAAAAAAAAAGAGTGATAGATTTATATTCTTAAATTTTTAAAAATGTGCTTACCCATGAACACACAGCCCAAACATCAATGCAGCAGATTTCAGTTGCGATTCACTGGTTTCATGTCAGTAAACCCTAGCTGACGTCATGTCAACTAAAAAACATATCAAAACAAAGACTGGTATCCACCAGTTTCTAGTCTCTACTAGTGCAGTGCAGGACTCAAACGGTGCGTCGTCTGATGGTGTGCAATCTGAGAATGAACGTGAAACTAGGTTCACAGAGTACCGGATGTACGTCATCAACCGCGCAGGGACGGGCGAGGCGAGTTATCTGTTGCTGAAAGAAAACTTCTCGACTATCTTGTCATATCGAGTCCACACTGAGAAATGGCGTCAGACCCAGGGGCTGCAGGACTTTAGTGTCCTGGTGCTTGGGAACTTTATTTATGTCTTAGGAGGTTATCACAAAGTGCAACGTGTTTGTCTGGACAGAGTAATGAGGTAAGTAGGTCAGGTGTGCAAGGTAGGTGATCAAATATACAGGTGTGCAAGGTAGGTGATCAAATATACAGGTGTGCAAGGTAGGTGATCAAATATACAGGTGTGCATGGTAGGTGATCAAATCTACAGGTGTGCAAGGTAGGTGATCAAATATACAGGTGTGCAAGGTAGGTGATCAAATATACAGGTGTGCATGGTAGGTGATCAAATCTACAGGTGTGCAAGTTAGGTGATCAAATATACAGGTGTGCAAGGTAGGTGATCAAATATACAGGTGTGCAAGGTAGGTGATCAAATCTACAGGTGTGCATGTTAGCTGATCATATATACAGGTGTGCAAGGTAGGTGATCAAATATACGGGTGTACATGGAAGGTGATAAATGAAAAGGTGTGCATGGAAGGTGATCAAATGTACAGGTAAGAATTAAAGGTAATCAAATATTCAGGTGTGCATGGAGGGTGATCAATGTAAGGTGTGCATGGAAAGTGATCAAATCTACAGGTGTGCAAGGTAGGTGATCAAATATACAGGTGTGCATGGTAGGTGATCAAATCTACAGGTGTGCAAGGTAGGTGATCAAATGTACAGGTGTACATGGAAGGTGATCAATGAAAAGGTGTGCATGGAAGGTGTGCATGGAAGGTCATCAATGTACAGGTGTGCATGGAAGGTGATCAATGTGCAGGTGTGCATGGAAGGTGATCAAATGTACAGGTAAGGATTGAAGGTAATCAAATATTCAGGTGTGCATGGAAGGTCATCAATGTACAGGTGTGCATGGAAGGTCATCAATGTACAGGTGTGCATGGAAGGTCATCAATGTACAGGTGTGCATGGAAGGTCATCAATGTACAGGTGTGCATGGAAGGTCATCAATGTACAGGTGTGCATGGAAGGTCATCAATGTACAGGTGTGCATGGAAGGTCATCAATGTACAGGTGTGCATGGAAGGTAGATGTTCAGGGGGTACTTTTTATTTGTCTGAATCTTATTTTAATGGTTCTGACAATGACCTAAAGTCAGGCTGTATTTACACCTCTCTTGACATTTGACATATTTACTGACAGACTTAAGTATTTACTTTGTTTTGTTTTGTTCATTTTATTTTTTTAAAAAGTAATTGATGTAACCATTCACTGCGCACCAGGTACGAGCCTCGGGCTGACCAGTGGTCAGAATGTAGGAACATGTTGGTGGCCAGGTGCAAATTTGGGGTCTGTGTACTGGGCAAGAAGATTTTTGTATGTGGTAAGTAGACATTGTCCATCAGTTTGGGACTCACTGGGAATTTAATATTTTGCCATGACCGTTGAAACTATCTGGCAGGGTGACACAGAAAACTGACCACTTTCCCTACTTTTAAACTGTAAGCCCCCCCCCCACCGATCTCCTAGTGATGCTGCTATTGTTTAAAGAGAAGAATGTCGTGTTGTATTTTGTTTGGTGTAAGCTACGACTGTTTCAGGTGGCCAGAGAAGTGATGGCAAACAAACTGGCAGCTGTGAGATGTACGACCCAGAGACAAATACCTGGACCAAGTGCGGTATGCTTCTGGCGCCTCGCTCGGACACCGCCTGCGCAGCGTACGGACAGGAAGTCTTGTGTGCCGGAGGTTTTCACAATGGCAAAGTTCATAACAACCTTTGGTAGGTCAAGGTCGTGTGCCTTTTGAGCTTTTAAAACTATTTTCACAATTTCTGTGTCGTATAGAATTTCCACAGTTGATATCTATTATTTACAAAGTTCTGCATAAAAGCACTGGCTACATTGATAATTTGATTTAATATTAAAACCAAAATTCTATATTATATTGAATGGTAAAATGTTGAACTATTCCAGAGTTGTTTCTTTTAAAATGAAATAAGACATTATGTGACATTTAATTATATGGACAACACAATACACACAGCAAATAATAACATAATGTACACGGCAAATAATAACATAATGTACACAATGTTCCCTTTAAGCTGCGTGGCCGTCCAGATATCTAACCGTGGCGGCACAGCACTTGAGAATTACCGCGCAGAAAATTTTGTAAAGTATAGCACAAAAAATAGTTGCTGAGCAAATCTGCACACAAGTTTTTAAATCCTTTATATTAACTCGTGGTGTCCGACCTTGCTTGCTTGTCGCCAAAACTTTTGATCGATTTTTAACCCACTTGCTCGCAAGATAGCGAGCTGAAATTTTGCAGGCAGTTTCGTACCGATGATAAAAACAATGTATCAAAATTTCAGATCGATCGCATGTACCGTAATTAAATTATTGATTTTTTAGATTATTTTATTTATTCCTATGTATCATGCTATTTTTTGAGATAGAGCGTCGCGGTGCGTATTATATTGAACAACCTTTCTGTCGCGCAATAAGGTGCGTATTTTACTGACAACACTTTTTATAAACCTATTCCTGATCGGTGCGCATTATATTAAACACGTTTTACGACACAACTGCAATTTTGTATTTTTGGATGGTCTTGCGCTGCGTGTTATAATGAACATTCTTTTAGTTACGTCTCATACGTAAAGGATTTATAGTCAAAAACTTGGTTTTTTACGGGTTGTTTTTATTTTTACTTTGCACACGGACCAACAAACCTTAGAGGAAACATTGGATGTACATGACAAGTAATAACATCAATGACATGATGTCCATGACATGACATTGATCCTGTGGTGCTCATGTAAACTCCATTTGTGCAGGGTCTATGAGCAGCACACCTGGGAGGAGATGGACAGACACTACCCCCACGTGTTACCCTACACCCTACAGAAATGTGCAGTGGCAGCAGTCAAAAATACTTTGTATTTTATCGGGGGTGAGTGTAACTTACAGTAACACGAGCACTGATATCACCTGTAACACAGGCACTGATATCACCTGTTTGTGTAACTTACTGTAACACAGGCACTGATATCACCTGTAACACGAGCACTGATATCACCTGTAACACAGGCACTGATATCACCTGTTTGTGTAACTTACTGTAACACAGGCACTGATATCACCTGTAACACGGGCACTGATATCACCTGTAACACAGGCACTGATATCACCTGTTTGTGTAACTTACTGTAACACATGCACTGATATCACCTGTAACACGAGCACTGATATCACCTGTAACACGGGCACTGATATCACCTGTTTGTGTAACTTACTGTAACACGGGCACTGATATCACCTGTAACACAGGCACTGATATCACCTGTTTGTGTAACTTACTGTAACACAGGCACTGATATCACCTGTAACACGAGCACTGATATCACCTGTAACACAGGCACTGATATCACCTGTTTGTGTAACTTACTGTAACACGGGCACTGATATCACTATATCACCTCTGTTTTTTCAGGTTTCATCACACTACACTGTGTCAGATGACTAAATATATGCAGGTGAAGGAATGCTTATGGTTCATAAAATTAGATTGAGTGTTTCATCAATAACGAAGGGATATAGAGGGGTAGGAAGGGTTGATGGTCAATGTTCCCTTTAAGCTGCGCGGGTGCGCAGCCGCACAGATATCTGACCGACGCCGTGCAGCAGTTTAGAGATGCAGCCCAGGACATTTTGTAACATATTACTATTACACAAAAAATGGACGCAGTGCATTTTTGCACACAGACCAACTAACCTTAGAGGGAACATTGGTGGTGGTACCTTTTACCTTAGAGGGAACATTGGTGGTGGTACCTTTTAACTTAGAGGGAACATTGGTGGTGGTACCTTTTACCTTAGAAGGAACATTGGTGGTGATACCTTTTACCTTAGACTTAGAGGGAACATTGGTGGTGGTACCTTTTACCTTAGAGGGAACATTGGTGGTGGTACCTTTTACCTTAGAGGGAACATTGGTGGTGTTACCTTTTACCTTAGAGGGAACATTGGTGGTGATACCTTTTACCTTAGAGGGAACATTGGTGGTGGTACATTTTACCTTAGAGGGAACATTGGTGGTGGTACCTTTTACCTTAGAGGATCTGCAGAGAAACGCCCCCTGTATCACTAACCCCAGTTTTGTAATAATATATGAGAAACTAGGTCTTATTTTCAAAAGTTATGTTTTTTAAAATCTGTTGTATCGACTTATGCGTTGCTTTACATGTTCAAAGATTTGTGATTATGTTGTTAAAATATTCAATTAAATTTGCTTCCTAACAAATTTTGAAGGAAAAAAAGAGTAAATTTGAATTTGAATAATTGAAATAAGCCATGACAACCTCATCACATCCTAATTTACATTCGCATGCTTGCACAATGTAATTACAGCAAAAATGTCTGTTACTTGTACCACTAAGGTGTGTTGTATAATGTAATAGAATTGACTCACCTCTATACCACTAAGGTGTGTGGCATGTTTTCTCCAGGGTCGTCCAGTAAAGAGAGCCACGTAGAAGACGGCTCTGGTGAGAAGGTTGCTGTGACCTTGTTGCAGACAGAGAGAAGGATGTTCTCTTACACAACTCAGATCTCTGCAGGAGAGGGGCGTAACAAAGGGACACAACTAGACTTGATATCACCGTGGAACTTAAAGTTGCCGCCCATGATTCATGGCAGGCAGAATGCTGGGGCAGTAACTATAGGTAACATTTGTGTGACAGGTATGCTAACATTTGTGTGACAGGTGTGCTAACATTTGTGTGACAGGTGTGCTAATATTTGTGTGACAGATGTGCTAACATTTGTGTGACAGGTGTGCTAACATTTGTGTGACAGGTGTGCTAACATTTATGTGACAGGTGTGCTAACATTTATGTGACAGGTGTGCTAGCATTCGTGTGACAGGTGTGGGCACAATTGGTGAAGTTGTATTGTGTGACATGTGTATTGTGTGAGTTGTATTGTGTGACAGGTGTCATGTGTGACAGGTGTCATGTGTGA
The DNA here is from genome assembly GCA_944989445.1 of Ampullaceana balthica. Taxonomy (NCBI): domain Eukaryota; kingdom Metazoa; phylum Mollusca; class Gastropoda; family Lymnaeidae; genus Ampullaceana; species Ampullaceana balthica. The sequence goes on along the minus strand of CALYLW010000651.1, from coordinate 271,669 downwards.
CATGTGTATTGTATGACAGGTGTGGGCACAATTTGTGACAGGTTGTTGGGTAGGATTAGTCAAGATCTGGTAAGATTCATGTGACATGGCAATAACTCAATATACTGTTATATCAGAGATACATGATATGAAATGTATGCACTCCCCCAACACCATACACAGGTCAGAAGATCCATGTCGTGGGAGGCACATCTGTAGAGACAGGAGATCCTGTCATTAAGTCTGAACACTTTGACCTAGTCAGAGGAACCTGGCAGGAAGATTTTGTCCTCAAAAACTGTAAGTGATGGGCAAGGGATTGCCTCAAATAATTAGGTCACAGGACATTTGACTTACAACAGTTGAAGTTGATGCAAAGTTCTTAAACCAAAAGAAACATTTTTTCTTGTATGGTTCACTGAATAACCTTACTGAAATGTTATTGTAAGTTGTCAGCCAACATATCATGTATCACATTAAAAAAAATTTATTGACTTTTTATATCTAAATCAGTTTTATTTTTTTTAGAATTGTCTAGTGATTGAAAACAATAATTGGAATAATCAATGAATTAAGTCTATTAAAATGTTCAAGGGAAGTAACATGCTTTTCCGTATCTATGTAAATTATTCAAGTGAACTAAGTCTAATAAATTGTTTTTGATATTGTTCTTGCTATCTCACCTTTTGTTGGAAAGTTGAAGTAAAATTGTAAATGTCACATCCAGGTGATGTATCCAATGTCAGCTGCCTGTTAGTGGAAGTCCCCAAAATTCCATTTAAAGACAGGCGGATTACACAGAGGCTGAAGTGGGTCATGTGGTGACGTATAGTGGCTGTACGGGTGTGGAGATGGATGCACATAGGACACACATAACATCTTTTTTCCCCGTGTGAAATGGTTTGAAAATTTGTTAAGTATTAAATGGATAATATTGACATATTTTGTGTGATGAGGATAAGATTAAGACTGACTCATATAATCCTATTTTTGTGAAACCGGTTTTGTGCATGCCATGGACATATATTTTGTTGGATGGAAATGCAGTTATCGTTGGATGTGGATAACATTTCTGTGGAAGTTTTAGAATACTGGCTGTGTACTGATGACAGAATTTATTTGTGTCTCAACAAAGCTTGAAGAAAGTCTCCTGATCAATTAAAATTAAATCATTTTATGTTGAGATATTCTACTCACATCTGACATCATTTAAATGTTTGCTGAAAACAAATAAAAATTTAAGAAAAATTTGAAGACTTTTTTATTTGATCATTTATAGAGTTCTAGCTGACCCACTAATGATTTAGTGACGGGTGAAGACTTCCTGAAAGACACGGTTGTCAAAATGGGGTGGGTTTGGGCAAACGACTGTGAGTGAATGAAAAGAAGGAACTCTGGAGACACCTGCGGCGTATCACCCGTAAAAAATGACGGAAGTGTTCAGCTGAAATCTATTTATTTTGAAAAATACACTGAATACACCTTTTTCAAAATCCCAACTAACTTGTCCTTGTTTGATCAATACGAAATATTAAACTTTCTGAAATGTACACAAAGTATTTTATAACTTTTTACATTGTTCCCTTTTTACAAAATTAAAATATCAGCGAAAACAATGACGCCATATAATTTTTTTTTACAGCGCATATTTAATTTGCACACCTTTTGATGCATTGGTGCAGTAATTTGGTGCGCTGCTTTCTAAAATTAGTATCTGTTGAACATACTTGCAGCTTGGTGTCTCGCAGGGTCTGACCACGAAGAGAATTATATATATAGATTTGAACATCAGAGGACAATGAGTATGCTGGTCTAGTATGCATGGTGTTAGCACTATCGAAGAAAGCATTAATTTATTCATTCGTTCATCATCAGACTCTAGTTGAGTAAATAATGTTTATTCATCAAAATGTACAACTCTCCAGCAACACATCATCTAAGTTAATTTCTGTAAGTTGGATGTGATGGCAATTCAGTTGATCATTCTGAGATAATACAACTTCTAAAGTTAAAATTTGAACTTGTATAATTTGGTACCTAGTATATTGTTTGAATAAGATTAAAAATATTATATTTATCATCTTTAAAGTTAGTGTCCTGTGAATGTAAGTTAAGTGTATGAGTCATTAAGATGGTTGATATCTTTTGTTTAAATGACCAATATCATTGAGAGAGACTGGTATATAAATAGAATGAGTAAATGATTTGCATGATTGGGAAGTATTGTAGAAGTATTTTATAATAACAAGATGCCAATCCCCATTTAAATTTAATCATACATTATAAAAATACTTAACTTGTTTATTTGAAAACCAGCAATGAGACACAAAACATGTTGATCTTAGATTAATTTGTACACTGAAAAAAATTATAACATTCAACAACAACATAAACAATGACTTCTTTTGAATAAAATAGTCCATTAGGTAATTTTAAAAAATATTTTCTAAACATAAAATTTGGGTTATTCATAATTCATGTCAAGAAAATTTTAAAAATCATCTTTCATTTAAAAAAAAATTTAAAAATTAAAAAAAAAGTAAGCATTAACAATTTATACAACTATAAATATTACCAAGATTCAACACACACTGCAGTAGCAACCAGGGGGCAGAGAGTTTTTCACCAACCCTCCCTCGGACAGCCCTGATCATAAATCTTGTGTTCCAGACATTCAAACCCACCTCACTATCCAAGTTCTTTCCCTCCCCACCCTTTCATTGCCTTGACCAGGTCAGCAAAGCAAATATACAAAACTCAACTGATTACATGTAACTGTGATTTTAAAAAAAATAAATAAATAAAAAATTATATGTGAATGTAAGGCCAAGAGAAGTGTCAAATAAAAGAAACAAGTAACAAGAATTTATTTGTTTCCCTGTTGAAGGTGATTGAAATTATTGTATACAATTACTTTTTATTTAAACACAATTACTATTACATGGAACATTTTGAAGCAGAAGTAGTTGGTACAACATATTTATCTGAAGATTTCACCTTTTTCAGCAAGTCTTTTTTCTCTTTTACATATTTATAAACTCCATGCAAGTCAGCTTGTAATTAAACTGGTGCTGTAAGTGTAAGTAATGATTCCACAGTTTCCGGCAGCAGTACACTGGACTGACATCAACCCAAATACTCTATCCACAGTGGCGTTGTGTGAGGGGATAGAAAAACAAATACTCGCATAATTTTTGTTGACAAAAACTAACACAGGCTGAATTTACATGTTATGCTAACAGATGTCATTACTACAGAACTTGAGCCAAGCTCGTAACAGTATTTTTGCAAAATCGGGTCTTGTCGGGACAAGAAGGTAAATAAATAACATTGACGGTCCCGATATATCGGAGTGGATGGCAAAACTAGGTGGGAGGCATCTTGCCTTATAAAAAGTTTTTGTTTTCAATACATTCATACATTATTTTCACACTTCTTTCTCTCTGTGAATATTTACACAAACTCCATTTCTCCACAGCTTGCTCCCATTTAATTTGACATCATACTTTCTTTATATTAAATATCAAAAAGCTTAAAGTATTTGATTTTAAGTGCCCTAATAAATAAGCGTTTTCAGTTTTCATAACATTAATTTTATTTTAAAAAATTATTTATTTTCTAAACCATGTTTATAAATACATGTAGTGTGTTACCTCAACTTGAACAAAATACTAACTTGGAACTACATGTAATCTGATTTTATACAGTGCCCTGTCTTATGTTGACAATGATTGTTACAGCGCCCCATCTAAGGTGCACAGTGGTCGAGTCGCATGTGGGTTCGGCTGGTGTACAGAGGGTCACGGTTTCGAATCTTCGTGAAGGCAGTTAAAATAATAACTGAATACGTTTTCTGTCATAGCAACCAAAATAAACTACTGTCATCCTATATATTGTGTTTAGTGTCTCATTATATAAAAATGTTTCAACAGTTTCCTGAAAACAATCAAGCTTAAAGAGAAATATAGTACATTGTAAATATTTTATTTTCACTCATAAAAAAATTGTACACATTTTTACATTTCCGGCAAGTAATGTAGTAAACAAAATTTCTTGCAAATAATCAAAATACAGACGTACCAGGAAAATAGTATCCAAAATATTTCTGAAATATGTCTATAAATACATGTAGTAACGTAAATTTCTTGTAAGTAATAATATCACCTAATGTACTGTAAATAGTAACCCATTTAACGCCTGACAAATAGTGACCTAATGGCTGGTATATATTATATAGTAACCTAAGTAATAAAAAAATTAAAGAACTTTTTATTGACTCAACCAACACCATAAACTTAGAGCAAATACTCAAAAAAGCTACTAAGAAAAACAGAATACTTGATTTATTTGTAACAGACAGACCGGGACTGGTATAGATTATGAAATAATCCTGGACTGTCTGGCCATGTTATTGTTAGGGTAACCACATAACAAAGACTGAAATATGTAAGATACCTAGAAGAAGAATTTATCTCTGGAATAAATGTAATACGATAAAATTACTCCCAACAAAATTTTGTAAGTAAATTCAACAAAAATAGCCCAGTAGAAGAAATTTGAAAATCTATTTTTAACAAATCTAAAACAATATCGGATGAGATTGTTCCAACAACATAAACATATCAAATTTAAAAAAAGGTGATTCAATACTAAATTAAAGAGACTTTGTAAAAATAAAAAGATAGTTTATTTTAAAAGTTTAAGGCTACCAATGTAAAAAGAATACACAAAACATACTTCAAAATTAAAAAATTAAATCTCAAACTTAGTTGAAATCTCCAAAATGTGAACAATTTAATTTCTAAAGACAGCAACAAAAAAAATATGGTCTTTTTATAAATCTATTTTTTTTTAAATAGAACCCACAGGAATAGCCTCGCTAAAAGGCAAAAAAATAAATAAAAATAAAACCCATAATAATAGTGAGATCAAAGCTAACATCCTCAACACATATTTTACCTCAGCATTTCAGCCCCAGGAAATCTCAATAAACTTAAATTAAACACAAGAAATAAGTAACATAATTGTAGACCAAAGAGGTGTAAATAAACACCAAACATACACATTTTCCAGATGAAATGCCAGCAAGGCTACTTGAAGAACTAAACAATGAACTATGTATCCCCAATTCTTGAAGTACTTTCTCAAGCCTCTCTAACCAGGGTAAAGTGCCCAAGGATTGGAAACTAGCTAATGTAACTCCCCTCTTGAAAAAAGGTGACAAATCTAACCCTGGTGGTAATTTTAGACCTGTTTCACTTACTAGTATTAGTTGTATCTCTGGTCCCATACATCATTTGATACAAGATTTCCTTTTGGGTATAGAGCAAACTGTAATAATCAATGGATCTAAATCAGCACCAATAACGGTTAACTCAGGAGTTCCACAAAGATCTGTCCTAGGTCCCTTAATATCTTCCTAATTTATATAAATGATTTATCCAACATCTCACCAGGAACAAGTTAGGTTATTTGTTTACGGTTATATAATTGCTTTAAATGGCAGGACAAAGTGCCAAATAGTGAGGACCTAATATGTGCCAACAGCCAAAGCATGTTCTCAATCCTTAGTGAAAGACGCCTGAGATGGCTAGGACATGTAAAAAGAATGAGCCAGTGTCGTATCCTCAAGGACCTCCTATATGGAGAACTGGCATCGGGAAAGAGCAAGACAGGTCGCCCACGTCTCCGATTTAAAGATGTCTGCCAGAGAGACATGAAAGTAGCCAGTATAAACACAAGTGACTGGGAATGCAAAGCAGAAGACAGATCTACGTGGCGCACAGTTGTCAAAGAAGGCGCCATAGTAGCAGAGGAACGAAGGATGGAGGAGGCTACAGACAGAAGAGCTAGGAGAAGGACAAAACATTTGGAAGCACAGAACTCGTGTGCAAAAGCTGTGGAAAAGATTGTCACTCAAGGAATTACTGCTCAGCCACACAAGGAAATGCAACCCAACGGTAATGCACCATCGTCTCTCGAGACGGAAGGATGCCGATATTATTATTATTATATAATTTATCGCAAAATTAAATCAGAACAAGAGAGTAAAGGCAATAACTTCTAACTTGGAAATAGAAGACAATGATAATGTTATACAAACCTCAGATAGACATAAGGATAAAAACACTTTTCTTATTCCGTATGCAAGAACAAATACATACAAATACTCATTCTTCCCATATGGAATTTGGGCATGGAATGGGTTGCCTGATCAACAAAACCAAAACGCTATCAACATTTAAAACTCTATTATAAATGCAAAACTGAACATAAATCATGGATAAGCGCAGGACGCAGAAATCTACCCTGTAGAGGGAGCGTCTTTAATAAATAAGATAAGATAAGTCTGGTAAATAGCAACTTAAATTTATGGTACAGACAACCAACATGACCGACAAAAAGAACTGAGTATTTTTAACATTAATCACATTTGACAAAACTAAATAAATAATAATGAAATAAAACTATTGGTTTGAATTCAACATAACTTAATTTTATTTGATAAAATCTAAACTACTGCATAAAAACTTTAAGAGGGGTACACAGGTTGCAAACTCATGTCTTTAATTTCTAGATTGAGTAATATTTTTATGTTGTGTGGGTACATTTGGGTTTCAATAAATAAAAACTACCGTATATACTCGTTCTATAGCCCGTTCGTTCATAAGCCGACCCCCGGTCTTTTGGGAGAGAAAAGTATTAAAAGTGTGTAACCCGCTCGCAATCCGACCCCCCAAAAATAATAGGCCAGCTTAAACAAAATGGTACACTTTTTTTTAAAACTACAAGCTACATCTGTCATGATTTGGTTGTTTACTTTGTACTGCCTATCTTTGTCTTTGTGCTCTTTGTTTGGCAAGAGTTACCGGTATTTTAAAAAAATTATTTGGTAAACAGTGACGAAAGCGTGTACATTAAAAATTGTTGTTGAAAACAAAATTTGTAAAACAATTTATTAAAACATTCACAAAAATAAATAAAATGATTAAATAAGGTAAGTGCAGATGTTTAATAATATATTATAGCTTCTGGTAGAGCAGTCGAATCTTGCACAATGTAGAAAAGGACATTGATGATCTACAAAAACAACACCGATATTCAATGTACATGCAGAAATCACCTATGACCCGCTCATAAACCGACCCCCCAACTTTACCCCCTAGATTTTGTCCAAAAAGGTAGGCTTTGGAATGAGTATTTACGGTAATACATTTTTTTTTGGTTTGTTTTTTTAATTATCCATAGCTTTTTAATCATTTTTGGAATCATCATAATTCATGTTGATGTTTTTAAGTTAGAATTTTCATGTAAACAAAATAATTTTTGAAATGCCTTACATCCTTGAGGGTCATGAAAAATAATGGCATAATTATATAGAATTAGAATTTTAAAATGATTATATTTTTAAAAATCATCTAGAAGTAATAGTTAAAATCTCTCTTGAGAACAAAGTAATTAATTTTAGCTTCATGTGTGCAGAATTTCAAGTCTTTATTTCAGACAAAAATGATACACCATGCACAGTGTTGAAAAGACACAAAAATAAATAACAAATTAAAACAACTTTGAATCACTCAAATATTTTATTAAATGGTTAGAAAACTATCATATTTTTTATAATTACAAAAATAGGTAATCAATTATAGATTGTAATAATTTGTGCTTACATTTCTATTAATTGATTTCAAGAATCTCCTTTATAATTTATTTAAAACAATATCTCTTGGGAGAGTCAAGATTCATTTCTGCAATCTGCAATGACAAATGTATAAAATACTGAAGTATTAATTTTAAAAAAATATTTTTTTTCAAAATATATATATTCATTTCCTTTGGTCAATATAGTTTTTTATCAAATTTATTATTTATTACAGTATAGTTTAACCAGTGCAGCCTTAGTTTGGTGTAGGCCTTTGCCTTATTCATGGCATAGTTAGAGTTAGAATCTGATTTGGTGTTAGTGTTATTTGGAATAAATCATAGTATATTTTAGTTATACATACCTTTATCAACATGTATAATCCCTCAAATAAAACTCGTAAAAATAATTCTCTTGAACCGTTATTTGTTAAAAAAAATCGGTCATTTGTACAGCCGGTGCGTCACCATATTGGAAAAATGCATCACATGATTATTTAGACCATTCAGAATGCCTTACCTCCTAAAATTCACCATATTAAAAAGGAAAGGTTTATTTTTAGATTTGCAAGTCATTGTGTGTGTTACATTGCCTTGAACAATTTGATACCAAACAGTCGGGGGTTGGGTAATTGGCAGTCGGGGGTTGGGTAATTGGCAGTAGGCTCTGAACAGACCCGACAAAATCTGTTTTTCAAGTTTGATGCCTTCACACCGCTTTAATTAAATTATTTTAAAAAATATTTAGGGGCATTGTAGTAAAATAAAAACCTAATAACATTGAATGATAAGATATTTGACTAAATAAATATTTAAATTTAAAAAATGATGAACATTATTCTTTTTTAAAATTCCTCCCAGTGAAACCCCCTTAATAAGAAACAAATTCTGCTATTTAAATATAATGAAACATTCCATTCATTTTCTTTAGTTAATGTTGAAAAATCTTACTTAATTTAAAATATCAAACTGATTATATCACTTCCATAAGAACCAATCTTTGCCCAAATATAAATGTCACGGCTTTTTTGAGACACAAAAAGACATTCACAGAGTAGTGAAGCATAAGCAAAAATAAGGAAATAAAATAAAATCCCACTTTATAATGATATCATGACGGGAATTAAAAATGTATCACAACGTGTCAACGGGTCACTGATACAACATCACTTCATCTTGTGGTGTCAGTGGGTGGTCATCCACTGGTACAACATCAGTTCATCTTGTGGTGTCAGTGGGTGGTCATCCACTGGTACAACAGTCAACTTGAGTCATGGGGTCCAATGGCAGCCAGTCAGTCAGCCATGAGCAGAACTTGAGTTGGTAATCCATCAGGAATATGAGAAATCTCTCAGTTTTTTTGTTTTGTTTGGTGAAACGACGGGGGATGGTTCATGTCAAAGGGAAGCCACCGGTGTGGACTAACTTGATCCAGAGTAGTGCACAACCACGATGACTGACAGAGATGAAATAAAAATATGTTTTTATCAGGAAACATCACCACCCATAGGAAAGGATTAGGTGCAAATATTCATATCACTAATTACAAACATGCACACAACACAGATCTAATGCTACAGATGAATCTCACTGATAATAACTGAGATAATGGCATCAATGACACCACCAATAGGAAAGGATTAGGTGCAAATATTCATATCACTTATGTCAAGGTATGAGAATTACTGAGAATAATTTTTGTGACATTGTGGTGAACTCGGGTCAAGGCGTGACTTGAGAAGAGCTCACTTGTACATAATAATGCTATTTGTAGTCACTCTGTATGAGAGTTAGACAGCCAGGCGGGGTATAAATAGTGTGGTGTGGAGAGAGAGAGGGTTCGAGAACACAAGACAGTAGAAGAGAGACCTAGTGCAGAGGTCCAGTCCTTGTTAGGATTAGCCATTAGTGATAGAGCATAGCTCTAATAGCTGGGACACATCGAGGTGTGCTAGAGTATACAGCGTAGAAGTAGTGCTAGCATTAGGGACAGAGAGTCCGTTCTGGGACATACGAGTGAGTGGCCATTGTTAGTAAAATACGTTGTGTAACGGAACTATTGCTGTAAATATGTTGCTGACTGAATAAAGACTTGTATTATCAATTGACAAGAGTCGAGACTTAGTCTTCATTTCATCCAGAACCCAGTACGCAACAATTTATTACAAACATGCACACAAGACAGCACATGTTCACATATTTAGTTGACAACACAGATCTAATGTTACAGATGAAACTCACTGATAATAACTGTGATAATGGCAGCAATGACACCACCAAGTATCAGGCGCATCTGGGACAAACATGGAAAAAAGCAATACAATTTTTTTTTAAAAAGAATGTATATCATGAATGCAACACAAATTAGAAAACAATTCAGTAATTACTATTTCCTTTTTAGTAATTTTAGCAAATAATTTTTTGAAGCAATCTAAATAAAAAAAATTACTTTTAATTTTTATTTTTAAAATTTAATAATCATTAAGTAAACCTCAAATAATATTTAAATATCTATAGCTTATAAAATCTAGGCAAATAATTTTAGAAATTTATTTAAGTATTTGGTCCATTAGCTGTTAGGAGGGCCCATTACCTGCTTCCCCTGTTAGGAGGGTGTTGTATTTGAACGTTGAACTGAGAATGGGTAAAACTGAAAGCAAACCATAACATTTTAAGCCAAGAATAAATGTATAAACACATCCCAGCCAATGCTGGACCTGTGAGCAGAAAGAAAGTTTTAAACAGAGGTGACATATTGTCTGCTTGACAGAATCCACATCCAGACTGAATCATTCAAATCAGATCCATGTGTTTAACAGCTGTGACAAAAATGAAATAAACCAGACATACCATAGCGGTTTCATCAAATTTATTTTAGGCTCAAAGCTCAAGAAAAGAATATTTCTATTGAATGACTGGCACTTACCCTGCAGTTCTTCCACCACATGTTCTTGTGGAGACTTTTGGCTCTGGTTCTGAACATGTCAGAATGACTTGATAGACTCTCTGAGAACAAAGTTGAAGCCAACAGATGATTTAATTAGTTGGTGTAGAATACCTGACTTATCCTAGTACATGACTTTATATAAGGTAGTTGGTGTAGAATACCTGACTTATCCTAGTACAAAACTTTATATAAGGTAGTTGGTGTAGAATACCTGACTTATCCTGAAGATCCTCGAGCCTGTCCCCCCTTTCAATGACTTTATTGACATTTGACTTCATGATGTCCACTACCTCATCAACCTGACCTTGCAGTCTGATGGAAACATACAAACCAGTCAATCAATATTTTAACTATAAAACAGTCTGAGATAAGTTCTTTTAAGTAGTGCATCAATGAAAACGAACACATTTTCTCAAACATCGACATGCCAATGGCTACTGAAGAAAATGGACTAAGAACGTGATGACACAAGCAATGTAACATGAAGATATTATCACAGCATAAAATAGAATGTGACCCACTTACTTGTTCATCTTTGGATCTGATCGAAGTTTTTCCGTGTTAACTTTTGGGCCCCTGAAAAAGGTTTGGTCCACATTAACAGTTATTTTTAAAAAAGGGTCCTTGCCTCATTCAATGACATACATATATTCATGTAGCCCTTGTACCACTTACACACATCATTCCCATTATTAAACACACTAAACATATGTATTTATAAGCTAATAATAGAAATGAATCCACAGGTTACAATAATGAAAGTGTTTCGTTATATAATAATTCACAAAGATGATTCATCTACTTACTTCAAGAAAAAATCTTCATCATCAGAATTGCCATCAAGTAATCCCCTCTGCAAAATAAAATAAAATTAATAATAATAAATAAATCTACATCTATATATATATAAATCAAAGTATGTATGTTTGTCCTTTAGAGCTGATTAAACCAATCATCCAAATGGAAAATCTAAAGAGAGGCGACGGTGCATCCCAGACAAAATTCTAAAACAGAATTAATTATAAGTTTATTAACAAAAACAAATACTTTGAGCAGGTAAGCGGCATGTGGATAACAAATGTACAGTGAGTGGACAGTAAACCAATAGAAAGGAGACGTTAGAAGATAAAGATTTTGAAAGAAGTAAGCAGTTGCCTCGTATTTTAATTCAATGATCCTGAATATAAAGATAAAACCTTTCACTAAACATTAAAAACAATCATCACACACAAGTTTGCCTGGTTGAGGTTTGCATTACTTTTAAATAACCCTAGGGTTTCAATCAGCTTAGTATTCTGATATAAGAATTTTACCCCAAACTTACCCTTTCAGCATCATGAGACCTGGAAAAGTCAACGCTTTCAGGCATTCTAGCAAACTTAGGAGGCATTTTCTTGTTTCAAAACCTGCAAATAAAAGACATTCTAATAAATGGTATGAAAAGATTCTTAATGATAAGTGTAAGCATTGGCAAGTCCAATTGGTATTTAGCACATATGTGTTGGCTAGTTAAGATTGGTGTTGTTGCAGTTTGATGTCCTTTAAACCATTAAACTTAAATAGTAATATAGAGAGAGTGTGGGCTACTGGGTCTTCAGTGGCATAGTCATAGAAAGAAAGAATAAAAGTAATTTACATATTCATGTAAAAACAAATACAGTGGTGTCTAGAGATTCTAATGCTTCAAGATACAAAAGGCAGCTTGAAGTATTTTTTGTTCCAAGATAGATACAAAAAACGCACAGCTGACAGCAGTGGGCATCATGTGACTGAAAAGGTTCAAACAGGCCATGTTGTTGCGCAGTTCAATGACAAACTTGTAAAAAGCAAGCAAAAACAAGATTCCTTGGATCAATATTTTGTTAAGAGACCATCAATATGCGATGACGTTGGTGGAAGTGAGGCAAAGAAAATAAAAGGTGAAACAAAAAAATTAAAAGCGCAAAACAAAATGGAAAAAAAAATATTTTAATTTAAAAAGCAAATTGAACATTTACATATGTTTAAGTGTTACGTTACGTATGTTTTGTGTAGAGTTGTACTAAATGTAAGTGTTTATTTAGATTTAATTCATGCAAAGTTTGTACATAATGTATTATTTTCATAAAATTAAGTGTTTCATACGTAATGCCGTAACGTCTTCTATCATCCGTTCTCCTTAACTTAATAACTACCACCTTCTCCTACACTTAGCCACATTGCCTCACTCGAAAGGTAAGGGTTCACGTTTGTATACATATTATTTTTCATTTATTTATTATGTTTTCATTATTTTATTATTATTTATTTGATTTATAATGTGTACTTTTAATGATTGAAGAATCCTACTTTGTTTTTCTATAGTTTTCCATATTTTCAATTTTTAGTGTTGTTTCTGTGTGGCTTGGAACGGATTAAGCATTTTACATGTAAAACTTAGTCCGAGATACGAAAAATCCAAGATACGAAAGCCACCCCAGAACGGATTAATTTCGTAATCTCGAGGTACCACTGTATAGTATAATTAATCCAGGAAAACATTTTGAAAAAAGAAACTTTTCAACAAATGCAGTTTATAAGCCCATAACATTCTATCTAGTCATTCTATTGTTAAAAGTTTGAAGATACCCAGTTCATGGATCCATGACTAACTAGGCTTTTATTTATAAAATCTGCTTATCTTTCAGTGCTGTCTTATGTCTTGTTCCAATCCCTGTCCTTACAAAAAGCATACAAAATGTGAAGCTGCATTTAAATTTTAATCTCTTTATGAACTGTTGTGCACTTTTGTAAAGTGATGGAAAAAATGAAATTCAAAGAGTGTTTTCATGCTCTCAAACCAAGTAGGCTTTTAAGATTTCACTCTCAAATTTGATTATTTAAAAATAACTGTAAAATAGCACTACTAACCATAACATGGTTATATTTACTAGTCGATGCTTATGTCTTATGTGGCGGATTACCATTATATTCTAATACCAGGGTTGCCAGACCTTTATTAACCCAATCGCTACTAGGCACAAAAACCAAAACATCCCTTGAAATACTAAGCAAGGGGAGATAACTATAAAAAACCATGCACCCCCATGTTAAATAAAATATTTTTAAACACTTAAATGAAAATTTAAAATAACAAAACATGAACCAAAAAAAAACAACAGAAAATTGGATGAGCTTTAAAAAATGTATAGTTTGATGCACTTTAATTCACAAATATATTTTATATAAATCCTGGAAAAGTGTGGTTTTTTAAAAATTTACATCACTGTTTTTGGGAGTTGCCTTCCATTGTCTGTCACCTTTTATTGTTTTATTATCTCATGAAACTTTGAGAAACATTTTATCAACTGACCAATAAAATTTTGTAATTGGTTACTTGAGTCTAAACATGATGCATGATGTTGATGTAGAGGAATTTACATATGTCCTTATTAGTAAACTCCTTCCACTGGGTGTCTTTCTTACCCTTGGCTGTTTGCTTTGGTTTAGTGTATCACTGTATGAAGTGTAGTGTATGAATGATGTAAAGTATGTTTCAGCCACTAACAACTCTATCTATCATGGCAGAGTTCATAAAAAGCTTTAAGTCTATGACTATGAGACTGCTGTCAGTATGGAGAAAATGATTTCCCCTATGCCTATAAATACTATAATTTCATTAAAATTTTCTAGCTTGTCTGCAACACTGGTCAAATTGTCTGACCAAGATTCAGTGACCCTGCTGCATCACTCTTGTTAGCGTCGCTCTGTTTAGTGGAAATAAAATTACTATTCGTACTATTACTATTATTAATTATCACTATCATTACTATTACTATCAAATTAATAGTAGTAGTAGTAGTCAATACTATTACTATTACATAACTTATTACTAAAACTAAATTTAACTAAATTACTATCAACTATCATTGATCAAAGTTTATTATTGAAATTATTGCATTTTTAAATAATGCATTTAATAAATAAAAAAACGTAAGTTCTCACGAGAAAATTAAATTTCGCTGTGAAATAATATTAATATACGTGTAGAAACTGTAGGATTACCAAAAAAATTGTTTAGTGCTGTTATAACATACCAATAGTCTATGGTAAAAGTATTATGTATTTGGCAAACGTTTATTTATTTACAAGCAAACAGTGACGTTCATAACGGAAACGGATATGAAGAAAAGTGACTCTTCTGTGGAAAAATTAGTATTTTACCATATGGGGAAAATCCGAAAAATAATTCGGAGAAAAGATGATAAATGCAAATTTTTTCCAAACTTAAATGGCATCATAATCTGTTTATACACAGGCTGAAGAAGCGAAATTATTATTTCTTTTTTGAAGCACCTGATGATAATGGTAAGAATTTTAGAGCATCTCATGAGAATGTAAAGCTAAAAAAAGTATAAAATTCAAGATATAATAATATTTTTTAATAAAAACTTAAAATAATGTTTTTTAAATTTAAAATATCTATCATTGAATTCATTTTTATTCATTGAAATAATTTCTACTGATATCATTTTTATGACGTTAATTTCATCTTAATACCCCAGACTTGCCGTGATAATCATTTTTTTTTAGTTTAAAATAATCAGTGTATTAAAAGTTTGTTAATATCACATGGCTCAAAAGTTGCCCCACCCCATCATCCCTCTTTACTCGAGTTACTTACATCTTACACCAGTGGTGTAGCTAGAACTTTTGCCGCCCGGGGCGGCCTCCAATTTGCCGCCCTTTTTAGGGGGCCGTCCATAAATGACGTCACGCACCTGGAGGGGGGAGTCACATAGATTTTTGACGATGTGTAACCAGGGGGCGTGTGTTTAAGAAATGTGACGTCACGTCAAAACGCGCAACTTTAAATAAATTCCCACTTAAATATTTGATTACTTACACTTTATTAATGACGTTAAGGGGCCGTCCATAAATGACGTCACGCACCTAGGAGGGGAGGGGGGGTCACACTTTTGTGACGATGCGTGACGAGGGGGAGGGAGGGGGGTTGAAGAAATGTGACGTCACATCAAAAGGGTAAACTTGAAATAAAACTTCCACTGAAATATTTGGTCGCTTACAATTGATTTAATGACTTTTTTTTAAAAATCAGAGCTTCTCAATGTGCCGGTCGGTAGGCCATCAGACGCTGGTTGGCGTAAGCTATCAAGACACGAAAATTAAATCTAATTATAATCCTTAAGTTTGAGAATTCACAAGATAACATATGAAATTGTTACACTGCGTCGTTTGATGTTGACATCAAAGCATTTGTGATGTAACTGCAGCTCCGTTTGGTTCTCTCGAACTTTTTTGCCCATTACCCCAAAATATACAAGTTTATGAGTGCGTTACCCCCCCCCCAACCCCCAGACTCTAGGTAGCGTCGTTAGCCCCGAAAATGCTACTGGTGAGTTTTACATGCATGACAAGTGTCTAAAAATGATCTGATTAGGATAATATGTGTAGATATTTTAAGTCAAAACGACACGGAATATCTTTTTTTCTTTAAAAGGGGAGGGGGGAGGGAATCTATTTGAGAGAATTAAAAACGTTTAAAATTTGATATAATTGTTCGATGGGTTTTTGGTCCAACTCCTCTGGCCATTCTAGTCTTCTAGATCAGTGCTTCTCAAAGTGGTGGTCCGCGGACCGGTGCCGGTCCATGGGGCATCCGCTGCCGGTCTGAAGATGTTCTCAAAAAAAGTACAGAAAAAATTGTCAGTGCAGGGAAAATAATGCACCAGTCCCTGGTGCAATGGAAAAAATTCCTGCCGGCCCGCCATACTAAAAAGTTTGAGAAGCACTGTTCTAGATATAATTGTAAATGAGCCCATTTAAAATTAGTCAAGTATTCATTAACTTTATTGAATGCATCAAATTCTTGACATCGCAATTCGAGAGAAGCACAAAACAACTTTTCTTCTTAGCTCAGTTTTTAAGGCATTAATTTTAAATATCACAGAAATGATAAGTGATACAGACAAGTCATGTGGATTAAGTTAGTGTCACTCGTGTTAATATAAATGAAAGTAGGGTAGATTTAGGTGTCTTCGTATAGTATTAAAAAATGCATTTTCTGGAAGGAACCGGTTCAATAATGGACATATGTTCCAAGCGTACACGTACACATGACGTATTTTAATATATCTAGTGGATTGTAGTGGATGTTATATGTCCCAAATGAGTCTGCATTACCCCCAAGAATTCCCTTTTTGCACCCAGATGAGGTTATTTACCTCTGTTTGCCGACCTCTTTCTTACGGGATGCCCGTCAGTCAATTGAGGGATTTTAAAAAAATACATTTTAAAAAAGTTATTTTCAAATAATTTTTTTTCTAAACAAAGACGTTAACTGTGATGATTAATAGTCAATGTTTAATTTGTATGCATTGAAATAAAATATAATCTAAGGATTTTAACACAGCTCGTTTTCTGAAGGCCAGTTAAACGTTTTAAAAAAAATGCTTCATGCGGGTTACGATATTACAATGTAGATCTTCACTAAATAAATAATAAATACTTAAATGACAATAAAAGTGATTTGAAACATACTTATTTTCAATTAGAAAATAAGTTGTTGTTGTTGTTTTTATTTCGGTTTTTTCTGTTTTTTTTTATTGGGGGGGGGGTCAAAGATACGTGACGTATTTTTAGAGGGGGGGTCTAAGTTTTTGTGACGACGCGTGACGAGGGGGGGGAGGGGGTCAAAATCGACAAAAATCGCGTGACGTCATTTATGGACAGCCCCTTATGTAAAACGCGTGTTACGATATTAGAATGCAGCGTTACACTAAAGCCATACTTAAATGGCAAAAATTTAATTTGAAACATGCTCATTTTCAAACAGAAAATACAGCTTTTTTTTTGGGGGGGGGGTGTCAAAACTTTGTGACGTCTTATTGAAGAAGGGGTCTAAGTTTTTGTGACGACGTGTGAAGAGGGGGTAAGAAATAAAATATCAGCCAAAATAGCATGCTTCATTTATGGACGGCCACTTAGTCAATTATATTATGGTTTTTTTTTAAATTAATAAACATGAATAAATAATTGTAATTGAAACGAAGTAAAGGTGTGGAACATGTTTACCATTGCATGCCATTTTTATGTAAGGAGTAATAAAAGAGGCCGCATAAGATTATATATAAAGGCCACAAAAAAGTTACTGAGGTCGCAGGTCCCCCCCCCCTCTATGATACAAAAAATATTCTAAATTTACACCCCCCAAAACAAAAAAAAATTTACCAAATACTATTCTTTTATTTTTTATTTATAAATAAATGATTTTTTTTACAAACAAATAAATTGTTTACATTAGCAGTGACGTAACAACGGCTTGGCATTGGGGCAGTTGCCAAGGGCGCCGGTCTGCGCCAGTTCAAAAAGGCGCCGCTAAATCTCAAATTTTTAAAATTGTTATTTAAATAAAAGACGCCAAAAATAAATTAGGCAAGGGCGTCAAAAACCCAGTTACGCCTCTGTAAATTAGTATGTAAACGTATTTATACATTTACTTTCCTAACTTTAATAATAGAAAAATAGTGTATTATGCTATCAAAATTAAAATTATTTGTAATATCTTGTTCTATGGACAGTATTGCAAGATGTTATTGTCTTTAATCGCTCATTGTGGAACAAAGATAATTTTTATCACTTCAGTTTGGAGAAGCTCCTTTCACAACTAGCGACACTGATAGCAATAGTTCAAAAAATTCATAGCAAAATTACAATGTTGGGACAGAATTTTCCAATCTATATTGTTGAATAAATTTTAATACATCAAGGGTGCCTTTTCCCCCGTTTTTCTAACATAATGCCTCTTTTTGTAGTGTAGGTACAGCCATAAAAACCTGGATCCTTTTTCTTTCCATATTGAACTGTCAATGTCAATAAAGTACTATATTTAATGTTCAAATGCTTCATTCAGTAGGTTACATGGTATTATATACGAATATTTTCTTGCAAGGACATGCAACTCATCAAAGCGTTATTTTCTTTTCTTTTATAACTCCAGTCATGGATAAAAACATTTCTCGTTGTACTTCTTGTTCTAAAGATAGAACCACGTCTTCTGAATTTTCCCTACTAATATTATTCTCCTTCAAACTAGGCGTTCAGTAGATATCTCCATCTCTTCACAAATTGTTTAGCTCATATAAAAGCATTTTGTATTAGCACATCTCTTTGTTCCGTGGAATGGCTTTGCATTAATTTTAAAAAATGACGTGTTCCCATAAATTGATATAACTTATAACATAGAAGAGAAAAAGATTGCATTGAATTGAGTAAAATTCCAGCATCTGATCTCGTTTTCCTAGTTACTTCTTCAGATGTCAATTTTTCTAGGACGCTTGAAAGTTTAAAGTATGTCTTTTTCGAAATTATTTATGGCTATTGTGGTGTTTATTAACAGAGAAATTTAAATATTTACATATTTACAAATATTAATAATTTTCCATAAAATAGACGAATTCAAATTATTTACACATTACTATTACTTTACATGTAATTGGAAAGGCGTAAAATGATTAATGAATAACCGTATTTTAATGGAAAACGCAAATTATTTGTTCTACTTTAATGCAATAAAAGCAAAATAAATTTAATTTTTAATAATTTACCTTACAATAATTTACTGAAAACTGAAACAGTAATGGGTAGTTTTCTTATTAAAGCGACATCTGTGACTTATACCACTTAGTTTTCCAAACAATGGATAGTTTTTTGAGCGTTTACAAATTTTTGCAGGTTTTGCGTTAGTTATAATATCCACTATGTAATCAAACAAATGTGCGAATCCGTTAATTAAGACTCGAAATTATGATTATTTTTGTTTCACCTTGGTTTTTCCCCTTTCAAAAGAACAAGGATGGTTCTCGGAAATGGTTGTACTTTTCAAATGCCCACAAAGGCCGCCCCTAAATGAGTTCCGCCTGGGGCGGACCGCCCCCACCGCCCCCCTAGCTACGCCACTGTCTTACACACACTATGGGGCCGTCCATAAATGGCTTCACGCGATTTTGGCCGATTCCCCCCCCCCTCTCGTCACGCGTCGTCACAAAAACTTAGACGCCTCCCCCCCCATACCCCAATAGTACTTCACAAAGCTTTAGCGCCCCACCCCCATAAAAGCTGTATTATTTCTATTTGAAAATTAGCGTGTTTCAAACTTTTTTTGTCATTTAAGTTTAAGTATGTATTTAGTGTAAGGTTGCACTCTAATAGCGTAGCACGCGTGAAGCCCTTTAAAACGTCATAAAATAAAATGTTAAAACATTTAAGAGGAACTTTTATTTCAAGTTGCGAGTTTTGATGTGACGTCACATTTCTCAAACACACCCCCCCCCTCGTCACAAATGTGTGGACCCCCCCAACCAGGTGCGAGACGTTATTTAAGGACGGCCCCTATACAGATGATTAATTTTTTTCTAATAATATAATTGTGCCTTTCCATACCCGCTTTTTCGAAAATAAAGTTGTTGCTTTTAAACATTGTTAATAAATAATATATTTAAAATTATAACTATAGTATACCTGTGTTTCTTTTTTTTTCATGCTGAATTGATTTTAAATTTTTTTATATATATATATATATATATATATATATATATATATATATATATATATATATATATATATATATATATATATATATATATATATATATATATATATATATATATATATATATATATTTAAAATTTTTAATACAGATTAACTTCTTCAAACCTTGAATTTATTTAATTCGAATTACACACTATAAATAACTTATTGCAATGAATAACATTAACACTTCATTTTTAAAATACTTATAAAAATATTGTTTATTTTAAATATTAGAACTCCACCTGTTAGGGTCGATGAAAGACAAAGAGATGGAGCCAAGACTTCTGGTCACGTCATCAGGTGGTTAGAATTAATTAAAGTGAAAAAAAATATATTCAAGTTTAATGTAAAGATTAGTCAAGGGTCATATCATTTGGTGTACATATCATTGACTCAGTTACGTTGTTTTACATTTGCTATCTTATCTTATCAGTTACAGACGCTCCTTCTATACAGAAGATTATTGCGTTCTACGCTATAAATACATTTTTTTCCTAGTCCTGCATTCTTATTAGAGTTTTAAATGTTGATAAAGTGTTGGTTTTCCTGGTTTCTTCAGGCAACCCATTCCACGCCCGAATTCCGGACGTGAAGAACGAGAACCCAGCTCCGAATGGGTAACTAACATTAGTTTGGGAAACGAAGGCGGCTGGGTAATGCGTGGAACCCTCATAGCCGTGTCTTGTGTACGCTGCGTCACTTGCTAACAGACCGGCATGGTCTGTGGACGCAATACTCTTCTGTATAGAAGGAGCGTCTGTATAGAAGGAGCGTCTGTATAGAAGGAGCGTCTGTATAGAAGGAGCGTCTGTATAGAAGGAGCGTCTGTTTAGATAGGACAAGACAAATAACACGTGAAACTGCCCTGCATATCATATTGACATGTTCAGTCACGTGACATGAGAGTAACGACATGCACATCGGCCTGATATTTAAATAATTTAATATACAACCAATGTGACACAATATGTTAATGAGATGTAAAATTGGCAATCAGTAAATGACACACACAAGTGTTTGTCATTCTTTGATAATTTATTCAATATTTCATTTAAATGTTTTGTTGAGAATAAAATTTTAATGATTTAATGACATGCTGAAAGTAATTGGGAACATTTGAACTGTTTCAGGTGAACTTGACCTCGAGGTTGAAGTGTATGTGAAAGTTATATTTAGAATTTACAGATGGGACGGCGAGGTCAGGGAACACGAGGCGGACTTACCTGGACATGTGCAAATCAAGAATTTGAAAGATGAATTGCGAGATGAGGTAAGCGTTGACTCTTCTATTGGAAGAGTTACATTTATTTATACTATAAGTGAATCATCTTTTTAATTGGAAGTTTGTGTCATTATATAATTAATGTGTATATGTTCAGGAACACTCACACACACACACATACACACTCACACACACACACTATCACACACACACTCACATACACACACATACACACACACACACATACACACTCACACACATACACACACACTCTCACACACACACACACACATATATATATATATATAGTGTAGAGAACCGCGTTCGGGTGATTGGGACAGGTTACCCAGGGGACAGGTTACCCAGGGGACAGGTTACCCAGGGGACAGGTCTACGGCTATCTCACAGGGATTGTATTTCAACTTTGGGGGCAAGACAGTGGAATAACCCAAAGTGTCACTGAGATGTACAGGATGGCGGAAATTCACAAGGGGTGGGGGAGTTGTCCTATGAGTGACCCAGGGTCTAAGTCGGGGTAGAAACAAATATTGTATTTCAGCGACCTAAATAACTTAGTGGGAAAGTTTGTAGATTAGCATAAACTAAGTAACTTTTAACCAATCAGAAACTCGCATGGTCATTTATCACTTCGTTGGAGACGCGTATGGGGCCAGGCAAGAATGTTAGGGTTAAATACAGGGTAAGCAACGTGGACAATATAAGGGCAGGGAGATGTTAGACCAGAGTACACAAAGCCAGGGAGCCACAGAACACTAAGTCAGGGAGCCACGAGTTGGAAGCCAGGGAGCTAGTGGGCCGTGTTAGTTGGAGTCTGAGTAACACGAGGACGGAGTACAAAGAGTGACGGAGGACTTAGAACGTAGTGACGGCCAGATGAGAAGTGTTGAACTCAAATAAAAGAACTGTCTTGCTTAGTGGCGTGTTGGACTTATTGCTTGGAACGAGAGTAGTAGAAGTAGATAAAGAGACTAAGGCAGATCTTCTACAATATATATATATATATATAGTATATATATATATATATATATATATATATATATATATATATATATATATATATATATATATATATTAGGGCTGCGGAAATTATCGATTAATTTCTCGATTAATCGTTAAAAATTTACTCGATTAAATATCGATTAAAATAATTTTAATCGATAAAAATTCGATTAAAATTTAAGAAAATATTTATAATATTTTTTTAAAAAATTTAGTAATAAATAATAAATTATTAATAATTAATAATAATCTAAATATATTTTTTTACGTACAAACATCTCCCGCGTAATATTAAAATTTATTTTATTAATCTATGGTGACCGGCAGACGTCAACTAAAAAATGGCTGACAGCCAGAGCCGTCTTTACACCATTTTGGGCCCCCGGGCAAAGAAATAGTGTTGGGCCCTTCCCCCACAGGAATAAAAAATGAATATACATAATAAATATAAAGAAACATATTCCCATGGGGCCCATATGCTCGTGGGCCCCCGGGCAAATGCCGAACGGGCCTATGCGTTAGGACAGCCCTGCTAACAGCATCAGCGCAGTTAAATTTAAACATATAACTAGAAAGTTGAGCAAATATGTTGTTTTTAAGCTAACTGCGGATGGCAAAATCGAAGATGGTGAAAACGTTTACTGTGTTCACTGCCATAAAGAATTCTCTTTTAAAGGATCAAATACATCGCTGACGTACCACCTTCAGTACAAATCAAGTATCAACACATTGTCATATATTTATTAGGGCTGTTATTGATTAATTTAAATTTAATCGTTAACTTTTCAAAAAATATCGACTAATTAACCGATAATTTCGATTAAAACCAAAAATAGAAATTTATGACGTCATTAAACTGAACATTCCTCACGGACATTGAAAATTAAGAATATTTGCCCGGGGGCCCAAAATGGTGTAAAGACGGCTCTGGCTGTCAGCCATTTTTTAGTTGCCGTCTGCCGGCCAACATAAATTAATAAAATAAATTTTAATATTACGCGGGAGATGTTTGTACGTAAAATATATATATATAGATTATTATTAATTATTAATAATTTATTATTTATTACTAAAAATTAAAAAAAATTATTATAAATACTTTCTTAAATTTTAATCAAATTTTTTAATCGAGAAAATTTTTAACGATTAATCGAGAAATTAATCGATAATTTCCGCAGCCCTAATATATATATAACATTACAACAAAGACAATGTCAATCTTGGTTAAAAGCTGTAAGTAACTTTCGTAAGATTTCTAACTAATACCATTATTGCACATGTATGCGTTCGTGTGACTGATAAAATCTTATCCCAAATCAAAAATAATAAATTATTAGCTATAACTAATAAATAAGTATGTTTAATGCTTAATATTAAATAATAAATACGACCCGCGGCGTAGCATACGCCGCAGAATTGCTCATAGATAATGCAAAGAAAGGGGGAAAAAGAACTGACACAAACATCAGAACGAAGAAATGAGAACAAAGCGAGTGAACTTCGGTTGGACCCAAGCAAGCATTGTTGGTCTCGAGACATGCGCACTTCGGTTGAGCTACATACCCACCACGCTTGCCAACCATAAACTGTGCTTTGTCGACCATAGCAAGGGTCATTCTTCATGCTTGTTTGCTCACGTCTTGTGTTTGTCCTAATTATCTTATGTTATCTGTTTCAGACGCTCCTTCTATACAGAAGATTATTGCGTCCTACGCTTATCTATGGTTTGTGTTTAGTCCTGCATTCTTATTAGAGTTTTAAATGTTGATAAAGTGTTGGCTTTCCTGGTTTCTTCAGGCAACCCATTCCACGCCCGAATTCCGGACGGGAAGAAGGAAAATTTGTATGAGTTTGTTCTCGCATACGGAATAAGAAAGGTGTTTTTATCCTTATGTCTATCTGAGGGTTGTATTAAGTTATCTTTGTGTTGTATTTCTAAATTAGAATTAATTGCTTTATGTATGATTACTACTTTGCTCTTGGTTCTTCTATCCTCTAGTGTTTCAAGGTTTAATGATTTAACTAATGGTGTTACTCTTGTCAGTTTCGAATATTCTCCAGTAATGAATCTGGCAGCTCTTTTTTGAATTTTTCTAGTTTATCAATGTTTTCTTTGGTGGATGGGTCCCATACAGAAGATGCATATTCTAGTACAGGTCTCACCAAAGTGAGATAGCATTTTAGTTTTATATCTTTATTACATTTGTAAAGGTTTCTTTTCATAAAGCCTAAGGTTTTGTTTGATTTTTTTAATAACTTCATTGACATGGGGATTCCATGATAATTTCTCATTTATTATGACTCCTAAGTATTTTGCATCTTTAGTTTGGGTTACTTCCTTTCCACGAATGTAGTACTTTGAATTTATTTGTTTCTTTTTCTTTGTCACTCTGAACAGTTGACACTTTTCTGGGTGGAATCTCATACTGCAGTTAGTTTCCCATTTTATCAATTCCTCTAGGTCATTTTGTAAAATTTTGCTATCTTGTTCTGATTTAATTTCTTGAGAATTATATATATATATATATATATATATATATATATATATATATATATATATATATATATATATATATATATATATATATATATATATATATATATATATATATATATATATATATCAGATAGATTGTTATTAATAGAAAGGAGGATGTCAAAGAAATGCATGTGCTTATCTACCTTCAAATGCCTTTTTTTAAAATAAATAAAAAATTCTTTTTGAACTTATTTTATGTGTTACAGCTTGGTGATCCTAACCGGACGGACTGGCTGATTGAGAGAACTAACCAGGTCATGTCTGATGACCAGGTCATTCACAGTAACTACGACATCCGGCACGAGGACAGGATCAAGGTCACCGTCCACAGAACAGACAACTGTTTTTCAGAGGTCATCCCCGTCATGGAGAAGAAGCAGACGTGAAAAAAAAACAACAATTTACACTTTGAAAAATACGTCAGCACATTACGCTTATGGCTTAAAAAGCACCAATGTAAACATTTCATCAATATTTGAATGAACTCAACTTCTGTGCATATCCTTAGATTTTAGAACATCAACACATTTAATATTTTCACTTTGTGGGTTTCCCAAGCTCGAGTGTGAGAAGACTTGTCTTGGTGGGGATACGAGAAGGAGAAATTAAATATGAGCCGAGATCAGAGTCTTTAAACTATGCTTTTTTCAAATTTCATACATAAATATTAGGGCTGCGGAAGTTAAAGATTAATTAATCGATTAATCGGTTAAAAATTTAATTGATTAAAATTAAATTAATCGATTAAAACTCGATTACAATTTTCAAAAACATTTCTAATATTTTTTCCCCAATTTATTAATAATTTATATTTTTTGTTACTTACATACTTTCCCCTCAGTTTTATTATTATTTGTTTAGACGTGCATATGTAAACAAAAAGTTTTTTTCCTTATTTCTTGCATAGCAGAACGAAATCGTTGTGTCACAAACTTTGGGAGCCATGGAATTACCGCGACGTAACCGATTTCTAGAAATAATGAATCGCGACTTAACGGGATCTATATATGCGCTATATAAAATAAAATTAATCGAACATTAATCGATTAATCCCCCCCCCGATTAATTGAACAATTTTTTTATTCAGTACCAGCCCTAATAATAATGTATACGTGTTAAATATAACTTTGAAATGTATATATCACTGACAGGTCAGGCCTTAACAATTGCGGGGCCCTATGTGAAACGGATTGCGTGGGGCCCAGTCTGGGTAAGGAAAAGGAAAATAAGTGAAAATTAAGATTTCGTAATATAAAACAAAGTGCAGGGCCACTGCGGCCGCATGGGTTACAGTGGCTTAAGACGGCCCTGATCACAGGTTCCCAAACTTTTTGTGGTGGCGACCAATGTTCCCTCTACGGTTCTTTGGCTAGTGTGCAAAGTAAGAAAACTGGTGTGCAAAGTTGCACAGCATCCATTTTTTGTGCAATTTTAAACCAAATTTGCTGCACGGTAATTCTAAACTGCTGCGCGGCGTCGGTCAAATATCTGCGTGGGCGCGCAGCTTAAAGGAAACATTGGTGGCGACCCTTTTTTTGTAATATGGGAATTCCTCGGCATTGATAACCTTCAAAACATGAGAAAGGTCAAGGCAGGCCTGCCAACCAGTGTAAGTGAAGAGAAGGGAAGAGAAATTTTTATCAAAGTAAAAAGAAAAGCAAATGAATAAAAGCTGCAAGTATGTTCAACAGATACTAATTTTAGATAGCAGCGCAGCAAATGAAGGAACTATAAAAAAAATGTGAAGTACCTACTGCTACACTTTAAACTCCATTTTAGATGTAAACTTTTCGCACACTAATGCTACTGATCTGCAATTCCATGAAACTGAAGAAGTATAAGAGTGTGGCACTGATGTGATGGTACCTGTAATTGATTCTTCAAATGTGTCAGCATCTCTTCATGTACAATCTAAAATAAACTAACCAATTAAATATTAACAACATTCAGGGATTTAAATGAAAAGAGTTAATTTCCCGAACGTATTGATGATCCTTTCCGTTTATTTTTAGTGCGCAGCAAACTGGGGAAAATGTCCGAAAAATGATCATTTACTTTACCAAATTAGTCATATAGAATAGTACTGCGATAAAGCTTTTAAATAAAATACAAAATACACAAACAAATTTTGTAATGAAAACAATAAATTAAACTTTTCAACAGTGTTGACCATGACAGAATTTCAGATATTGCAGTAACTGGTATTTTATATGCGAGCAATACCCATGATAGGATCTACATCAAAAATAGACATAAAATTATTTGGTACTTTGGATCCACATAGAATTAACGAAATTCATAGTTTTACCTAACTGTAGAATCTTTTTCCCGTTGTGGTTTTCACAGTAACCTTTTATTCTTCCTCCTTTTCCCTATATCCCGTGTCATTGTTTGTTGTTTTTCCTTTCTTTTTTTCTCTTAAGAATTTAAATATAATTTTATTACTTATGTACGTTTGTGAATTTATGTTTTTTGAAGGCATTAGCCGAAACGTTTACTGTCGTGTTAGTTTAATAATAAAGCTCAAATTTATTGTTTTCATTACACAATAATTTGTTGGTGTATTTTGTATTTTATTGACCAATTCGGACATGGACATTACATTATAAGCAGACACGAGGCGTTTAAGAAATTTAAGAGTTTACTTACCTCAAGGGAACAAACGGCCATGTGACCATTTTAAAATTGTTTATTTATCCTTTCTATCTGATAGAGGGTAAAAAAATAATGTTCTGAATGAGGGTTCATGGGAAAAAGACATTTTTGCTGACGCTATGAAAAATTCAAATGAATTTAGTTAGTCAATGATAAATCTGTATGGTTTTGAACTTAAAACTTAAATATCTCAAAAGTACCAAAAATGTCTATTAACCATTTCTTCCCTTGAGGTCTTCATATGTGAGGTACTTCAACATACATGATTCTACCTAGATGCTTATTCTTCTTCTAAAGAATGTTCTAACATGAATGTTTTGTATAATAAACACAACGAATGAATAAACGTTTTCCTTAACTAATGTATTTATAACTGGTGGAATATAAATCTAAAAGAAGCCAACCATGAATAGAGTGCTCAACGCAACCATTTTTTGCACATATTTTTTTTTATACAACAGATTTTTAAAAATGAAAGACTATTAAAAGAAAAAACAGCAATACGTTGTGGCAACATTTTACAAAGTGGCTAAAAGTTGTTTTGTTT
Organism: Ampullaceana balthica; assembly: GCA_944989445.1. Taxonomy (NCBI): domain Eukaryota; kingdom Metazoa; phylum Mollusca; class Gastropoda; family Lymnaeidae; genus Ampullaceana; species Ampullaceana balthica. The sequence continues at coordinate 243,549 of CALYLW010000651.1, read as the reverse complement.
TTGGCATGTTTGTAAAAACAGAATTTGTCTCTTCGCGGCCATGCATAGAGAGGACAGTGCAAATCATAATATATATTATTCTTTTGGAACTGACATTTCTGCTTGCAAAGTGCGACCCAGTGCTCCGAGAAAATCATTTGAAAATAAATCTATATATATAATTCTCTTCGTGGTCGGACCCTGCGAGACAAGCTGCGAGTATGTTCAACAGATACTAATTTTAGAAAGCAGCACACCAAATTACTGCACCAATGCATCAAAAGGTGTGCAAATTAAATATGCGCTGTAAAAAAAAATTATATGACGTAATTGTTTTCGCTACTTTAATTTTGTAAAAAGGGAACAATGTAAAAAGTTATAAAATACTTTGTGTATATTTCTGAAAGTTTAATACTTCGTATTGATCAAACAAGGACAAGTTAGTTGGGATTTTGAAAACGGTAGGCGCCCTAAAAAAGTGCATTTTTTCAAAATAAATAGATTTCAGCTGAACACTCCCGTCATTTTTTACGGGTGATACACCGCGGGTCTCTCCAGAGTTCCTTCTTTTCATTCACTCACAGTCGTTTGCCCAAACCCACCCCATTTTGACAACTGTGTCTTTCAGGAAGTCTTCACCCGTCACTAAATCATTAGCGGCGTATGCTATACGCCGCGGGCCAGCTTGTCATGTATATTTCCCTTAAATTCCAAACGAATTCACCACAGTTTTGCGATAAAATAACATCAATGGAATTAACACACGAAAGGCAAACATAGTATGAATGATATATACCACAGCAGAGCTTTGTGAGCAAGTTTTCATTAAACAAGTTTAGGTGCCAACGAATCAATCCACAAATCCAAGAATTCACCCTTTAACTTCCGGAATGTTGGCTACATCAAGGGAAGCAGAGAATGGATGTTGGCTACATCAAGGGAAGCAGAGAATTGATGTTGGCTACATCAAGGGAAGAAGAGAATTGATGTTGGCTACATCAAGGGAAGCAGAGAATGGATGTTGGCTACATCAAGGGAAGCAGAGAATGGATGTTGGCTACATCAAGGGAAGCAGAGAATGGATGCTGGCTACATCAAAGGAAGCAGAGAATGGATGCTGGCTACATCAAAGGAAGCAGAGAATGGATGCTTGCTACATCAAAGGAAGCAGAGAATGGATGCTGGCTACTTCAAAGGAAGCAGAGAATGGATGTTGACTACATCAAGGGAAGCAGAGAATGGATGTTGGCTACATCAAAGGAAGCAGAGAATGGATGCTTGCTACATCAAAGGAAGCAGAGAATGGATGCTGGCTACTTCAAATGAAGCAGAGAATGGATGCTGGCTACTTCAAAGGAAGCAGAAAATGGATGATGGCTACATCAAAGGAAGCAGAGAATGGATTTCGTGTCTACGAAGTTTCTTCTTCCTTCAGGTCATGAAAGTTACGCTGGGGTTATTTTTCAAGAGATTTGCGATGCCTAATAATATATTCTTTCAAATTTCACTTTAACGTTAATCCAGCACACTGCAGAGTTTCTTGAACATAGAACTATTTCCAATATTTATTTATCTTTGACGATTTCGCAGTTTGGATCAAATGCCCCAACATCATCGTGAAATGCAATAATATTTGTTTCATTTCTCCGAAGTTTGTGTTAAGTCCACTTTGCTTTTCTAATATACTTGATAGATATGCAGGACTAAACACAAACCAAAGATAAGCGTAGGACGCAATAATCTTCTGTATAGAAGGAGCGTCTGTAACAGATATGATAATATTTAAGATATGCTAGCTACTCTTTTCAACCAAGGCTTGTCGTTAAAATATACCAAAAGGTTATGTTAAAATATATCAGACGGTTATGTTAAAATATACCAAAAGGCTATGTTAAAATATACCAAAAGGTTATGTTAAAATATACCAAAAGGTTATGTTAAAATATACCAAACGGTTATGTTAAAATATACCAAAAGGCTATGTTAAAATATACCAAAAGGTTATGTTAAAATATACCAAAAGGTTATGTTAAAATATACCAAAAGGTTATGTTAAAATATACCAAAAGGTTATGTTAAAATATACCAAAAGGCTATGTTAAAATATACCAAAAGGCTATGTTAAAATATACCAAAAGGCTATGTTAAAATATACCAAAAGGTTATGTTAAAATACACCAAATGGTTATGTTTCAAACACACGATTCACGTTTCCACATCAAGACACCATTAAAAATAAAATTGCATTATGGTGAACATTTTTTTAAAGTTAGCTGTATAACTTGGTGACCCATAGAAAACCCACCGCGACACACAGAAAACCCACCGCGACACACAGAAAACCCACCGCGACCCATAGGTTGGGAACCCGTGTTATATCTATCTAACAGTTTTCAATTTTCCTTTGTCTAATTGGCAGTAGCATAGTAAGTGGTAGAAAAACAGGGGGTACTTCGCCCCGGGTGGCGCTTTTTGGCACTATGTTGAGGGGCGACCCTTTCAGCTCAGTTGTGTGGAAGGCTGGCCAAAAGAAAATGCTCATGATGTTTTTGATAAAATGACAAGCATGCGGTTTATATATGTGATACACAGCTGTCTATGCCATTGCTGTTGTAGTTATAGTTAACTATATGGATCTTCGCCACATACCTCTCAAATTTAATACAGATGTCTCTAATTAAATAACTATATTCATCCACGATAAAACAAGATACATTTATTAAATATCTCTTTGGTGGAGCCTTGTATAAACTGCATTTTTTGTTACAACTGCAAAAATCAATTAAAAAAAAATTACGTTTTCTTAAATCAATATTATCTAGCGATATAGATATAACAAAGAAGACCGTATGTTGCTTTGTGTATTTTATTATGTTGTATGTTGTGTTTTTTTTCACTTGAACTTGAATAGTCTTGAAGATAAACAAGCTTTATCTTATTTGTTCCTTGGTACCTAGGGAATAAGAGAATACAAGTTATTACGTTGGTGATCAGATAAGAGAAGTTTATTACCTCTTACCTCGTAAGATAAATAGAAATTTATTACTTGGGTGAATAAGAGAAGACAAATTTATTTCGATCATTATGTTTACATTGGATTACCTCCGCCCTCATTATACCATGTACCAAGTTGTAGGCCTTGATGTGTGGCAGTGGTCCTCACACTAAGAGCGACTTAAGGGTGGCTTGGCCAGGGTTGCCAGATTGTAATTTGGGTAAAAGGCCAAACTGATTGCCAAAAAAGGCAAAACTTATTTTATATGAAAAATGTCAACAAAAATGACGTCACGCACCTAGGGGGTGGGAGGGGGTCACAGATTTATGGCGAGGGGAGGATGCTTTTAAGAACTGTGACGTCATATTGGAAAGGGTCTAGCTCTTGATTACGTGTGACGAGTGGTGGGGGGGGGATGAAAATACATTGAAAATCTGCCAAAATCGCGTGACGTCATTTATGGATGGCTCATAACGGCTGAAAATTATTTAACTATTTAAAATGAAGGTAGAACCAGGAGAAAAAGTATAATAAATGTGTAAATGCCAATGTTCGTATGTATGGTTGTACTCACAAAATAAATAGACTATGATAATAACATAAAAATTTGAAAGAAAAGCTTCAGGTCATCCTTTTCCTCTAGACTGCTATTTGCGGTATTATTATAAACTTTATCAGATGTCAAGTCATCAAGCATTCTTGGTGAAATGAGAAAGTCCTTACTGAATTTATTTGTAAACAAAAGCTCAGCCTGGACTCTAACAATAGCGTCTAAAAGTGTGAGCTGCATTCTATATCTGGCTATTTCTTAATAGCTTTTCGTTAAAATTTTTAAATGTCTAAAATACACGTAAGCTATTCAAAAATAGGTAATAATTAATAAGGTTATTGACTAATTGGCAAATTTTTAATCTTTTTTTTGTTGTGATAAACATTATTTTTTATATATATTATATATATTTATTATTTTTTAAAGAAAAAGGCCAAAAAAAGGCCAAAAGGCCAAAAAAAAGTTTTGAGGCCAAACCCTCTTAAAAAAGGCCAAATTTTGAGAATTTGGCCTTAAAAAGGCCAATATGGCAACCCTGGGCTTGGCGTTGGTCTCGTCCACCAGTACAATAGGGAGATCTCATTGAAATCTGTGTAGTTTCTACTACAGTAAAGAAGTAGAAAATAGAACTATCCGCACTGTGAATCCACGAACAGAATAGTGCGCACATGTTGTAGTAGTTGGATGCGCACCGCGTTGCCATTGTCATTAGTAAACAACATGGTGAACCACTTGCATAAGTCGAGTCTAAACTGGTTCGCTCAAACAGTTTTGCGAAACAAGTTCTATAATTAATTTTTTTTGTTTAATACATTTTTTTAACGCTGAATATGTTAGTTCCCTGTAGTGTATGGTTACATCATCAAATCCATGTTTACTCATCCTAACCATGTTAACAAATTGTATGAAAACTTAAATGATATGATTTATTTAGTTCTGTATTTTCTCCATGGATTTAACTTATTATTTCTCAACATAAAGCATTCTCTCAAGTGAGCTTGAAAAAATTAAAAAGCGATAAATAAATTTGATAATCATTAGGCTATGACGACGCCATAGTGTTACTTCGCTGTAATTATTATCCGTTCTAGAGCTCAAATTACAGCTAGATGCGTCAGAGTCGACCTATGCAACTTACAACTATTCGACTTGTTGATCACAGTCACTAGCCATATTAGATTTCAGATTTGTTTCAAAATAATGTAGAGATGAACAAATATACAAACGGCACAAATATACAAACGACACAAATATACAAACGGCACAAATATACAAACGGCACAAATATCACAAATATACAAACGGCACAAATATACAAACGGCACAAATATCACAAATATACAAACGGCACAAATATACAAACGGTACAAATATACAAACGGCACAAATATACAAACGGCACAAATATACAAACGGTACAAATATACAAACGGCACAAATATACAATCGGCACAAATATACAAACGGCACAAATATACAAATATCACAAATATACAAGTGGCACAAAACGAACATCGACAATTAAGTTATATAACAATAATAAAAGAAATGTATGATATAATTTCACGTGAATATTTTTATCCCATCACTTAACATTACTGTACACGTAGCGTACTAAATTTACGACCAAATCGTGTTAAGACCGTCTGTCGGAATCGGTCGTGGCCTTAAGTCGCACACTAGCCTGTAATATACACATTTCGTTACTCTCTTTCTATAATGACGGGATGAGGTTTTCGTAACGTTTTACAATTTACATGAATTACAGTACGACCCCTTTAAGTCGCGGTCGTTCTGGGTCCATATTTGTGTAATCGCGACTTAGGTGAATCACTATTTATCGTCACTTAGTACAGATTTCAGTGTAACTTATTGAGCGAGAATAAAGGATACAGACAGAAACGTGTTTTCTTCCCTATAATATTTATTTAAAATTAATTTAAGTTTATACTCGCGTATTAGATATATCAATACATATCAAAAAGTAACTACAACTACCACGGTAAGGGGCCGACCATAAATGACGTCACGCAATTTTGACCGATGTTTCACCCCCCCCCCTCGTCACGCGTCGTCACAAAATGTTAGAACCCCCCCCCTCCAAAAATACGTCACAAAGCTTTGCCCCCTCCCAAAAACAAAACAAAACAAAACAACAACAAAAACCACCAAAAAAAACCACACACACACAAAAAAAATTAAATTAATTAAAAAAACACACCAAATTTGCTATTTGAAAATGCGTATGTTTCAAATCATGTTTTTGTCATTTAATTATTTATTTAGTGTAGTGTGTCTACATTGTAATATCGTAATACGCGTGAAGCTATGTAAAATGGCATTAAATAAATTGTCAGCCAGTGCTTCTCAAACTTGTTCGTATTAGACGACCGGCAGGTATTTGTTTTAATGCATTTCACCAGGTACCGGTGCATTCTTTTCCCGTTTTGACGTGATTTTCCCTGTACTGACGTGATAGCAAAATGAGCCCCTACATGGTTTAAAGCCCTATAACATCAAGTATGATTTCGGCTTGTTTTATATAACATATTTTTTTTTAAATTTGTCTAGTTGCCAAGGCATGGCAAGACAGCTAACGGACAATGCAGCGGTAATTTCAAAAACCATTTGATGTGATTATCATTCGCGATTAAGCTCGCGAATAATATTAATAATAATAAATTTATAATTTATATAGCGCTGTATCCCAGTAAGGAACTGACTATGTGACTATTGATATTACAAGGATCATTTCATTGTTGATAAACCAAGGATATAATAGATACAAGACGATTCCTCGAATTGATTTCGATCTTATAATGACAGTTTTCCTGCTATGTATATGCACATCAAAGGAATTTGATCTAAAATTACTACATTGATATCAAATCTCATGTTTACTAAAAATTATTTTGTATGCGCTGGAAGAGGAATATGGCGAGTACTGTACGAACCCCACATTTGTGCAGGAAAGTAGGGTGTCATCTTGTGCGTCGCAAAATACAGTAATACTTCAAGTTGAAGACTGAAAAATACTATGGCATTATAAATAAATAATAAATAAATAAATTGATTATTTATATAGCGCTGTATCCCAGTAAGGAACTGGGCTCACAGCGCTTTACATGAAAGAAATAACATACGTCATACGTTTTTACTCCGAAGCTCATGAGTTTTTTTTTGTTTTTTTTTGTATGGACGAGGAGGCGTGTTTAAATTGTTGCATTCTCTTGTGGAATTTATAAACTAATGAAAAATACATGGCTACCGCTAACGGGCGGTTTAACCGAGGGGTCTGTGAACAGCGTTAAATTATCTAATTTGGGGTAAAAAGGGAACTCTTGGCGTTTGACCAAAAACCAATCGAACAATTATATCGAGTCTGTAACGCACACAGAAACTTGTATATTTTGGGGTAACGGGCAAAAAAGTTCGTCGACTAATGCCGTGAGAGAACCAAACGGTGACATCACAAATGCTTTGATGTCAACATCATACGAGGCAGGGTAACAATTTCATACATTCTGAGTCATTCTCATGAGTTCTCAAACTTAAGGATTATAATTACATTTAATTTTCATTTCTTGATAACTTACGCCGACCGGGGTCTGATGGCCTACCGACCGGTACTTTGAGAAGCAATGATTTTAAAAAAAAATCATTAAATAAATTGTAAGTGACCAAATATTTCAGTGGAAGTTTTATTTTAATTTACCCTTTTGATGTGACGTCACATTTCTTCAACCCCCTCCCTCCCCCTCGTCACGCATCGTCACAAAAGTGTGACCCCCCTCCCCCCTAGGTGCGTGACGTCATTTATGGACGGCCCCTAAACAGAAACATTCAATCGCGGGAAAATAATACGTACGTATTATTTATTGCTATGTTACATCACAAAATTCGGGAGCCTTGGAATTACCACGACTTAACCGTTTTCACGAAATAACGAAGCGCGACTTAACGGGGTCGTACTGTATATTTCTATATAATGAGAAAATGTATTAAAAATGTATAGCATAATTAATTTTTTTAAATTTTAGTGCTACACTTGTTACTAGTTATATTTATTTTTTAAATGTAACTAATTATGTAGCAAAATGTAGAACGAAGCGTATTACTGAAAGTATAATTAAAATTATGAATGCATGTTTTGATAATTGTATAGCTTTGTAAATGATAAAGTGTATAGCTCAAAGTATAACTATATGCATCACTAATCATCTGTGTTTAAGAACTGTATGATCTCTGACTTGTATAACTTCCAAATTGAAATAAACACATTGGCCTTAACGTATACCTATTTCTCGACGTATTTATGAGAGATGACACTGACATCATCGCGTTTGTTGATCTGTATTGAAATGAACATTGATGAGTGTTTATAGTATACAATAAATTCATTCACTGATCTGAAGATTGGGAAAAGTTATGGTTTTGTGGTGTTATAGGCTTAAGTTATGGTTTTGTGGTGTTATAGGCTTAAGTTATGGTTTTGTGGTGTTATAGGCTTCAGTTATGGTTTTGTGGTGTTATAGGCTTAAGTTATGGTTTTGTGGTGTTATAGGCTTCAGTTATGGTTTTGTGGTGTTATAGGCTTAAGTTATGGTTTTGTGGTGTTATAGGCTTAAGTTATGGTTTTGTGGTGTTATAGGCTTCAGTTATGGTTTTGTGGTGTTACAGGCTTAAGTTATGGTTTTGTGGTGTTATAGGCTTAAGTTATGGTTTTGTGGTGTTATAGGCTTAAGTTATGGTTTTGTGGTGTTATAGGCTTAAGTTATGGTTTTGTGGTGTTATAGGCTTAAGTTATGGTTTGTGGTGTTATAGGCTTAAGTTATGGTTTTGTGGTGTTATAGGCTTAAGTTATGGTTTTGTGGTGTTATAGGCTTAAGTTATGGTTTTGTGGTGTTATAGGCTTAAGTTATGGTTTTGTGGTGTTATAGGCTTCAGTTATGGTTTTGTGGTGTTATAGGCTTCAGTTATGGTTTTGTGGTGTTATAGGCTTCAGTTATGGTTTTGTGGTGTTATAGGCTTAAGTTATGGTTTTGTGGTGTTATAGGCTTAAGTTATGGTTTTGTGGTGTTATAGGCTTAAGTTATGGTTTTGTGGTGTTATAGGCTTCAGTTATGGTTTTGTGGTGTTATAGGCTTCAGTTATGGTTTTGTGGTGTTATAGGCTTCAGTTATGGTTTTGTGGTGTTATAGGCTTAAGTTATGGTTTTGTGGTGTTATAGGCTTAAGTTATGGTTTTGTGGTGTTATAGGCTTCAGTTATGGTTTTGTGGTGTTATAGGCTTCAGTTATGGTTTTGTGGTGTTATAGGCTTCAGTTATGGTTTTGTGGTGTTATAGGCTTCAGTTATGGTTTTGTGGTGTTATAGGCTTCAGTTATGGTTTTGTGGTGTTATAGGCTTCAGTTATGGTTTTGTGGTGTTATAGGCTTCAGTTATGGTTTTGTGGTGTTATAGGCTTCAGTTATGGTTTTGTGGTGTTATAGGCTTCAGTTATGGTTTTGTGGTGTTATAGGCTTAAGTTATGGTTTTGTGGTGTTATAGGCTTCAGTTATGGTTTTGTGGTGTTATAGGCTTAAGTTATGGTTTTGTGGTGTTATAGGCTTAAGTTATGGTTTTGTGGTGTTATAGGCTTAAGTTATGGTTTTGTGGTGTTATAGGCTTAAGTTATGGTTTTGTGGTGTTATAGGCTTAAGTTATGGTTTTGTGGTGTTATAGGCTTAAGTTAAGGTTTTGTGGTGTTATAGGCTTAAGTTTTGGTTTTGTGGTGTTATAGGCTTAAGTTATGGTTTTGTGGTGTTATAGGCTTAAGTTATGGTTTTGTGGTGTTATAGGCTTCAGTTATGGTTTTGTGGTGTTATAGGCTTCAGTTATGGTTTTGTGGTGTTATAGGCTTCAGTTATGGTTTGTGGTGTTATAGGCTTAAGTTATGGTTTTGTGGTGTTATAGGCTTAAGTTATGGTTTTGTGGTGTTATAGGCTTCAGTTATGGTTTTGTGGTGTTATAGGCTTCAGTTATGGTTTTGTGGTGTTATAGGCTTCAGTTATGGTTTTGTGGTGTTATAGGCTTCAGTTATGGTTTTGTGGTGTTATAGGCTTCAGTTATGGTTTTGTGGTGTTATAGGCTTCAGTTATGGTTTTGTGGTGTTATAGGCTTCAGTTATGGTTTTGTGGTGTTATAGGCTTCAGTTATGGTTTTGTGGTGTTATAGGCTTCAGTTATGGTTTTGTGGTGTTATAGGCTTCAGTTATGGTTTTGTGGTGTTATAGGCTTAAGTTATGGTTTTGTGGTGTTATAGGCTTCAGTTATGGTTTTGTGGTGTTATAGGCTTAAGTTATGGTTTTGTGGTGTTATAGGCTTAAGTTATGGTTTTGTGGTGTTATAGGCTTAAGTTATGGTTTTGTGGTGTTATAGGCTTAAGTTATGGTTTTGTGGTGTTATAGGCTTAAGTTATGGTTTTGTGGTGTTATAGGCTTCAGTTATGGGTTTGTTGTGTGACAGGGTTTAATCAACATGTTCCTTGAATTGTATTACTAGGAACAGGCGCTGATGTGCTAAATGTGATGATCAATATGTTCACAGATCTTTATATGTATTACTTGAAACAGTCATGTCAGTGGTGTATGGTGTTATAACATGTCTGTGTTGTATGGTGTTATAACATGTCGGTGTTGTATGGTGTTATAACATGCCTGTGTTGTATGGTGTTATAACATGTCTGTGTTGTATGGTGTTATAACATGTCGGTGTTGTATGGTGTTATAACATGCCTGTGTTGTATGGTGTTATAACATGTCTGTGTTGTATGGTGTTATAACATGTCTGTGTTGTATGGTGTTATAACATGTCTGTGTTGTATGGTGTTATAACATGTCTGTGTTGTATGGTGTTATAACATGTCTGTGTTGTATGGTGTTATAACATGTCTGTGTTGTATGGTGTTATAACATGTCTGTGATGTATGGTGTTATAACATGTCTGTGTTGTATGGTGTTATAACATGTCTGTGTTGTATGTTGTTATAACATGTCTGTGTTGTATGGTGTTATAACATGTCTGTGTTGTATGGTGTTATAACATGTCTGTGTTGTATGGTGTTATAACATGTCTGTGTTGTATGGTGTTATAACATGTCTGTGTTGTATGGTGTTATAACATGTCTGTGTTGTATGGTGTTATAACATGTCTGTATTGTATGGTGTTATAACATGTCTGTGTTGTATGGTGTTATAACATGTCTGTGTTGTATGGTGTTATAACATGTCTGTGTTGTATGGTGTTATAACATGTCTGTGTTGTATGGTGTTATAACATGTCTGTGTTGTATGGTGTTATAACATGTCTGTGTTGTATGGTGTTATAACATGTCTGTGTTGTATGGTGTTATAACATGTCTGTGTTGTATGGTGTTATAACATGTCTGTGTTGTATGGTGTTATAACATGTCTGTGTTGTATGGTGTTATAACATGTCTGTGTTGTATGGTGTTATAACATGTCTGTGTTGTATGGTGTTATAACATGTCTGTGTTGTATGGTGTTATAACATGTCTGTGTTGTATGGTGTTATAACATGTCTGTGTTGTATGGTGTTATACCAGAGACGTCACTAGGGTTGGTATCGCCCAATGCGGTAACTCATGGTTTCACACCACCACGACGTAAAACTCAGACTTTCTCCTAGTCTGCCAGTGCCAAATAATTGGAAAATACAGAATTTTACTTTTCGGAGTCACCCTCCTGTGATGGCGTCACACCGTGCGGTCCTTACCCCCCTCACCCCTCAAGTGACGCCTCTGACACATAACTCACCCATGCTCTTGAGTCCAGTCCATTTTCTCTCTTTGAAATAACTGGTGGCTTCAGTGGGTTATTCCAGTCAGGTTCCCATGGATCAGAATCTATTTGCTGAAACTAAAGGATTGTAAACTTTGGAATCAAAATATAACTTTTTGGGGAGGTTCATTGCTATGATATTACCCACACAAAAAAACTTAGCTTATCCCAGAAGGTCCATAGCCAAATCTTATATTGTGAAGTAAATCAAAGCTTTATCCAGAAAGCCTATTGCTAATACTAACACAAGGAATGAAATGGGTCATGTGTCTCCTGCTCGGATAGTCCTTGGGTCATGTGTCGTCTGCTCTGATAGTCCTGGGTCATGTGTCTATTGCTCTGGTATAGTCCTTGGGTCATGTGTCATCTAGTCAGATAGTCCTTGCGTCATTTATATACAATGATATACAACAATGTCTGCCCATATTCTTTTTTTACTTGCTTTCCCATACTCTCGCCAGCGCTTGTTTATCTGTCTGATATCCCGTAGTGGTCACCCTGTTTCACCCTGTGTCACCCTCCTAACACATATAGCTCCCAATCCCTGGTCTCGCTAATCTCCCCGTGAACTCCTCCACCCTTTTGAAAGCACTCCACAATACAACTAAATATACTACATGTGGAATAGCGTCAAAAGCCCGGAGCTTAATGCTCATATACGTCTTCCCTAGAAATTGCACTAGCAATCCTCCCCCGCCCCCCCAGAAGGAACTAATTGCCAGGGGACATCCCCGGGGCGGTCCTCTCTGTGAGGTCCTCTCTGTGAGGTCCTCTCTGTGAGGTCCTCTCTGTGAGGTCCTCTCTGTGAGGTCCTCTCTGTGAGGTCCCCTCGGACACCCAGGACCACGGTCGGGGGCTGCCTTCCACGAATTTGACCTCACAGAGGTGGAGTGGAATTCCCTACTTCGATCTGCTTATACCTCGGCGCCACCCTGGCCCATCATACGAGTCCACTGGCCATGGCCCGTCGCTACACTAACTAGATAGGGAGATAATCAAAGTGGCCAACATAAAGGTGTCACCCTGTCGGAAGGTTTCCTAGGGGCTTACGTTCGCAGTGCTCTTCGCGCTACTTATTACTTAATCCATACTGGCACTCCAGGCCCTAAACAGTAACTCTCGCTGTTGGCTAGTGAGGGGGCGGAACGGTCGCTTAAGATTACCAAACCATCAACGAATGATTTGTTTTTTCCTCATCAACATTGCATTTTAACCTATGCTTCGTCTAAGATCCTTAGAGCGACTGCAATCATGTATGGTATTGCTAGGACCTAATAGCTATTGGGACCTCAGTGTGGCCCGCCAGGGTAGCCTACTATTGGTTTCGGACGACAGTCTGCACTGTGATCGTATTCGTGCCCCGAGCCAAATAGAGGCTAAACATTTTCGGAACTTTAGCAATACATGTACTACTAAAATAGTATACTAAATACTTGGACTTACATAAACCCTTTTTTCATTGTCTCTCTTGGAAATCACGCCACTGTCTACAGAATCGATGTGTTTATTGATCTGTACCAAGAACAGTAACGGAGGTGTTTGATCAGAGATGATTTGTATTAAACTTTATTTCTTACAAAGGATGACTATTAATTTGTAATTAAAAGAAAGACGTTGTACAGTTTTAAAAAACTGACAAAACAAATATTGACAGACATCAGATACAACAAGGGACAGTAAATAAATCGACGGATAGGAGATAGACACAATTTAACATTTTATCTTTAAAAAAAAATTTTTTTGGGTAAAAATACCAAAAGCAAGTTGAATGCCCAAATATTTTAAATTGAATTAAAAATAACACTATTATACATCCGCTGTATTCCAACTACTAAGGTCTTCAAGACTGCACTAAAGACAGATCTCTTCAAACTTTTCTTTCAAAATTAAGTAAACAATATTTCCTCCAACGTTAAACGTTAGCTTATGTGTACCGTACTTTCATTTATGTGGTTGTTATTGTTATGATATGAATGTTTATTTAATACTTACATGTATGTTATTATTGTTATGTAAATCGTTGTGATTCCAGTTCCTTACTGGGGTACAGCGTAATTATAAATTATCAATGTATTATTATTATGATTTGTTTATTTTTTAAACGAATAATTATTATACTAAAGTATTATTGCAACTAAGAGCTTAAATGATCATTAACAAATATTTATTTATTGCAACTGAATTCCTATTACTTAAAATAATATAACCAAGATCTTCACTACTGTAACATGTTGATAGTTATTCCTATCATACACTTTCATACAACACTGCTCAATGGGACCGTCTCTATGCTTAATATCTGACACAACCAATGTATCCTTTAAGCTGCGCGGCTGGGTGTATATCTAACTGACGCCGCGCAGCATTTTAGAGTAACCGCGCACCAAATTTTGAAAAGGATAAAAAAATAAGTTTTTGGGGTGTAACATTTCCACACACACTAAAAAAGTATGCTTTGCACTCGAAACAACGAACCTTAGAGGGTACATCGGACACAATTGCAGTAGTTTATTTGATTACGAGCAACAAAGCCCGTCCAAGGACTTCCGCCACCGTTCGGTGGCATGTTGTAACTCCCCTTCAACAGCCGTCTCGACCGACATACATAGCATCACGTCAAAAATACTATACTCGTAAAAAACGGAGCTTTTTACTATAAATCCCAACGCGCAAAACTCAAAATAAAGTCTGGGAAGAAATACTTCACCAAAAATAAACTCGTTTTGAACGTCCGCGTAAAGGAGTCATATGTGTTTGAGAGACCAATCGCTATAGATGACGGGAAAGAACGGACAGAAACTTGCCTTTTATTATATAGGAGAGGAGATATCTAGGACGCATTATAGTAATCTCATACAAAACTCTTTTATCTTGTTCGTCTCTGTGTTTACTCACAAGCTCAACATGTTTGCCTGACAGTGACAGTGGCGCTCTAAAGTGGCGCTCTACAGTGGCGCTCTACAGTGGCGCTCTACAGTGGCGCTCTACAGTGGCGCTCTACAGTGGCGCTCTGCGGTCAGTCAGAGTTGAAGATTCCTGTCAACCTCGTTGTCCTCCTCATCCAGCGACTTCAATAAGCTCGAACGTCATGGCAATCAGAGGCGTAACCCTTGTGTATATGCTAGAACTACAATTCAATCACTCTCACCTCTTCCTCCCCCGAGCAACGAACCCCAGCCCTGCCCCCCCCCCTACACTACGCAGTATTTTCAATGAATGCTGGAACACTGGAAAAGCTCCAACATCCCCAGCAATGCTCCCTCTAAGGATCGTTGGTCCGTGTGCAAAGAGAAAACATTTGTGTGCAAAGTTGCGCATTATCCATTTTTGTGTGTAAATTTTACAAAAATTGCAGCGCGGTAATTTTTAACTGCTGCGCGGCGACAGTCCTTGTCTGCGCGGCCGCGCAACCGCGCAGCTAAAATGGAACATTGATCCCCAGCCATCCTGACCCTCCCCCCCCAGTGTTCTCAGAGAACGGGCCCCAGCAACTCACCGCAAATCCTAAAGCACAGGTCACGTGACCCAAGGCGATGAGTGCAAACATGAGGCTCCACATGGCCAAGGTTCAAACCTGAGACGCGTGACTTTCACTTGGGACCGGTCTACTCACCCGACCACGATCCCGAACCTACTTTTTATACCCGACACGTGCGACCTTGACAAGGTCAGCGTTCACACCCTCCATCAACCGAGTTGTGGATTTGCCCTGTGACACGTGACGCCACTAACTGATCGCTCGGCGCTCAGACACGGACGCTCGTCTGTATGGCGCAGGCCAGCGACTATTGATGAGCTTTACCCCCGCCCACCTTGTAGGAACCACGAATTGTTGTCTTACGGAGAGTGGGGGGGGGGCGTGCGATTATGAGACTGTTCAAATGCATTGTATTGTTTACATGGAATTGTTTATATGCATGGGATTTAAGGTCGAAGAGAATTTGAAATCCAACAAAGAGTTAGAGGTCATATTTATAACGTCAGAAGGTCCATTATGGGTCATAAAGGTCAACTGACGGCTGGACAACGAATGAGCAATAACATGAGGGAGGGAGGACTTATTTGTAATTTTATGACCACGTTATTTATTAAAACTCACTCAGACTTTTAATTTATGTATTTTTAATAAAAAACTTATAATAATTTCAAAACTTTCCGTCACTTCTTTTTGCTTCTATGCAGGGCCGGCGCCAGAGTATTTGGCACCCTAGGCGAACCTGTCGCACTGCGCGCGCGCCCACGGCAACTAATTATTTAATTAATATTAACTTTCACAAAGGAATGCTATGCTGCCGTTTGTCTTAATTCTTATTTACATTCAATAGAATCTGTACATATATAATCGTATATTATGGTATATTCGTATGTAATGTAATTTCAAAACTTTATTTTTCGCGCTTTTGCTTTAGCAAATGTGAAGACGAGTTCCATCAGTTCAATGTTTCTAGCAATATCATGTTCAATTGACAGAGTAGCTAGTCCAACAAGTCTTACTTGTAGCTTGGACGTTCGCAAATATGTTTTTATCAGTTTGAGCTTAGAGAAGCTTCGCTCACCACTAGCCAAAGAAACTGGAAGTGTCAAGAGGATTCGCAGAGCTATAACAGTTTTGGGGACACTATCTGTTAAATTATTTTTCAATACAAAGTTTAGTACATCCTGTGGCGATGTACACTGTGCAATTCGTCTTGAAATGGCTTTCAGTTTAGATCAACTGCATCAATATCTTTGGAGTCTCCATGTTGCAAAGCTTTCTCAAGATTCAAGCCATGTTCCATAACGTCCTTGCTAGTTTTATTCTGCAAACTGTGAACATCATAGAGGAAACCAAACATCGAACTAATTTTTTGCATCAGAGTGAATCTTTCGTCAACCGATTGTATTGCCGTGTCAAGAACAACCGATTGTATTGCCGTGTCAAGAACAGCGAAGTAAAAGTTTACTTTGAATTTGTCTTTTGGATCCTGAATAGGCTCGTCGTCAACTCCTTCGTATGAAAAATTGTTTCTTCTTTCTTCTGATACGGGTTGGTTCGTGTTCGAAAAGTGCTGGTATCTCTAAATCGACTGCAATTTCAGCTGTATCTACCAGTGTTTTCTCAAACTACGTGTCATTTCTGCGGTTTACGAGAAACTTCTTTGTTTCACCCAGATGATTGATGGCGCCATGTATATCTAATTCTTTTGCCTGAAGTTGTTTACTAGTCATGTTGAGCTCAAACAACACGTCATACCACACAACCAGAGAAAAGACAAACTTAAAACTAGAAATGGCTTTTGGAATAACCCGTGCATCTGTACGTGAGGTATTACCAGGTGCTCCTGTTAAATTTGTGTCATCCGCAATCTCTGCCAGAGCATCGTAGATATTATAAAGCTGATAAAGAAGAGGTTTCAAGGCATCAATTCGACTTTCCCATGTTGTTTCGCTCGGTGGTTTTACAGTGAGATTAGAAACATGTCGATTTAAAACTTCCCAACTACGAGCTGATGCAGAAAATAATATAACATAAACATGTTCCACTAGATCAAAGAAGGCTGTTGCTTCTAAGCAACATTTTGCAGCATCATTAACAGCCAAATTCAAGGCATGTGCACAGCAAGGAACAAACAATGCTCGGGGATTGACATCTAAAATTCTTCGTTGGACACCATTGTCTTTTCCCTTCATATTGCTGCCATTGTCATATCCTTGAACGCGTAAATTTTCGATAGATAAAGACATATCTTCTAAATGCCGAATAATAGTTTCAGTCATACCAGCACCAGTTGTCTCGTTTAGAGACACAAAACCCAAGAAATTTTCCTTTATAGATGCTGCTGCTGCAATCTCATTTTCTGGATTTGAAATCCCATCCACAAAGCGATTGATCATGGTCATTTGTTCAACATCACCAGCATCTGGTGTGGAATCTAGAATTATTGAAAAGTACTTAGCATCACGAGCAGATGCTAAATAGATTTGTTTGATTGCATTGGATAAAAGGTGAATCAGTTCATTTTGTATGTCTTTGCCTAGATAATGTACACGTGTCTCATTGTCTCTAATCTTTCGAAGATGCTCATCCAAAAGTGGGTAAAACAAAGCTAGAAATTCATCAAATTTCAGAAAGTTCCCGTTATCAGAAGTGTTCAGTTTCTCATGTTCCACGAAAAGCAAGATTTTGCATACCAAGAACTCTAACTAAAGCAATCAGCCGTTTCAAGATTTGCTGCCAATACTGTTCTTCTTTTTTAATGAGACGCACATGTTCAGCATCAATTGTTTTCATGTGTCACAGCAGGGCCGGCTTTAGGGAATTGGAGGCCCTAGGCGAAGTGAATTTGGTGGCCCCAAATGTAATAGGAAAAAAAATACATACGGAAAGAATAAAATTACACAATTTATTAAAAACTACCTGTATTTATATCTAAATCAACAATTAACTGAAATTTATACAACCATAGACGTGCAGATGTCATAAACCTTCAACAAAAATCAACTTTTCGTGTTTGATGGCAGCAAAGTCCACAATAAATTGTGAATAATCCAGAGACTGGACGATATCTCGTGCGATAGATATCATTGCCAGACTGTTCAGGCGTTCTTGCGTCATAGTCGTTCTCAAATAGTTTTTTTTATTAATTTCAACTTGGAAAAACGTCTTTCCCCCGATGCAACAGTAATCGGAATAGTCAATGCTATTCGAAGGGCTATAGCGACGTTTGGAACAGCAGTATTCAAACCATGATCATAAATAAAACGTAAAGCATCAAGAGAAGACCAAACAGTATCTGGAACAATGCTGGAAAATATTTTAAATCCCTGCGTTTCGACATTTTCACCAGAGGGAAGCAACAAGGGTGTTCCAGTAGTCTGGAAAAATTAAAAGTTTAATAAACTCTATTATAGAGTTGCAATTAGCATCACTGCATCACTTCACTGGATAAAGAATAAAATTCTGTGTATGTAAATAAAAATTGGCGATGGAAGGTGAACTAGACAAATTTTAGTAGAAAAATTTACATGTAAATAAATAATCGTAAATAAAAAAGGCGAACATTTCATTCCTTGTTTTGGAACTCGTTAATCGCAAATTATAATATTAAACACCGTGAATTATTATCCAGCAGTCAATTAAAAACATTTTCAAACGTAAATTATTAATATTCGTCGGTAATGGACAAAGTTATTGTTGTAACCTATGATAGGTTAACGACGAATCTGTCCAATTTTGACAGATCAAATCTCCCTGTCAAAATAACTATTAAAATATTACTAAAATATTGACCCATGATGTTTAATATCAGTAATGAGATCAGAGGAAAGTATAAGAAGGAGATGGAAAGAACAGGAGGGACTTAGGGTGACTCTAAAGACGTTGAATATGTCAGGAGTTCATCCTCAGACAGACTATTATTCTTATTGATGGAGGGGACAGACGAGAATGGACAGATGTATAAAGAGGAAAAGGATGATATGGGCGATAATAAATTTTCTTTTGACATTCTCCGTTGTGCTAGAAGTTATGAACAAAATCGTAGTTTTAGAAAGAAATCTTACCTTTTAGTAATCGAATTAAATCATCATTAGCGCGCCTAAGACAGATTTGACATCAATAAAACAAACAATAAATATTAATCTTCATGGGCATGACATTAAACTCCATCCACACCGAGTGAATCATAACCGTTGTATGGCGCTAATGACCTTTCTGTGTCGAAGCGCTGTTACGTTATAAATCTAAAAAACTCACAAATAGACTGCAAAAGGCTACTTTTAAAAAAAAGAATAATCTTACTTCCCCCACCCCACTGTGGAGGGAGGTAAGTGGGGAAGGGAAGGGAAGTTGTCTCCTTTTACGGGCTTGTATCGATATATCAAAGCAAGTTGGGTTCCTTTCATATGAAACATCAGACGCCGTATCTCTTTCATGTCCAGCCTTCTAGCCGGCAAGGCTGTCCCCATCCCCCCTTCTCAATATCAACATGGTCCTTGATTAATTTGCACATATTACGCCATTTTCTCTAACTCGAAAACTAAGTAAGTCGATTTTGTTTTTCGGGTCCCTTTGATTTCAACTTAGATAGGTCAGACTGTATATATTTTTTTTTCTAGAGTCCTGTGCGAGGCCCCCACTAATCGGAGGCCCTAGGCGGCCGCCTAGTTTGCCTATGCCTAAAGCCGGCCCTGGTCACAGTCGAAGCTCAAGTTCCTTCCATGACTGAAAATTCGCTAGATGTTCACTGCTTTTCTGCTTTTCCCTGATAGAATTGCGGACATGTTTCTCCAACCATGTGAACCTTTATCAGAAATCAGAAAGAGATAACTCACCTATCTTATCTTATCTTATCTTATCTGTTTCAGACGCTCCTGCTATACAGAAGATTATTGCGTCCTACGCTTATCTATGGTTTGTGTTTAGTCCTGCATTCTTATTAGAGTTTTAAATGTTGATAAAGTGTTGGTTTTCCTGGTTTCTTCAGGCAACACATTCCACGCCCGAATTCCGGACGGGAAAAACGAAAATTTGTATGAGTTTGTTCTTGCATACGGAATAAGAAAGGTGTTTTTATCCTTATGTCTATCTGAGGGTGTATTAAGTTATCTTTGTGTTGTATTTCTAAATTAGTGTTAATTGCTTTATGTATGATTACTACTTTACTCTTGGTTCTTCTATCCTCTAATGTTTCAAGGTTTAATGATTTAACTAATGGTGTTATTCTAGTCAGTTTTGAATATTCTCCAGTAATGAATCTGGCAGCTCTTTTTTGGATTTGTTCTAGTTTATCAATGTTTTCTTTGGTGGATGGATCCCATACAGAAGATGCATATTCTAGTACAGGTCTCACCAAAGTGAGATAGCATTTTAGTTTTATATCTTTTATTACATTTGTAAAGGTTTCTTTTTATAAAGCCTAAGGTTTTGTTTGATATTTTAATAACTTCATCGACATGGGGACTCCATGATAATTTCTCATTTATTATGGCACCTAAGTATTTTGCATCTTTAGTTTGGGTTAGTTCCTTTCCATGAATGAGATATTTTGAATTTATTTGTTTCTTTTTCTTTGTTACTCTTAACAGTTGACACTTTTCTGGGTTGAAACTCATACTCCAGTTAGCTTCCCATTTTATCAATTCATCTAGGTCTTTTTGTAAAATGTTGCTATCTTGTTCTGATTTAATTGTTCTATAGATTATACAATCATCTGCAAATAACCTAACTTTTGTTCCTGTTGAGATTTTGTTGGGTAAATCATTTATATATATTAAAAAGAGTAAGGGACCTAGCACAGTTCCTTGTGGAACTCCTGAATTAACCTTTATAGGTGCAGATTTAGATCCATTAATTATTACAGTTTGCTCCCTGCCCAAAAGGAAGTCTTGGATCCAGTGATGTAAGGAACCTGAGATTCCAAAGTAGTTAAGTTTTTTAAGTAAACTAAGGTGGTGAACTTTGTCAAATGCTTTTGAGAAGTCTAGTAATATTGTATCTATTTGATCATTTTTGTCTAAGTCTAAGCCTTTTGATAGTTCATCTATTAAACCTATTAATTGTGTTTCTCATGATCTGTTGATGTGGGCATAGGGCATTATATTTGTCAAGGTGGTTAACTATTCTACTATATATTATGTGTTCTAGTAATTTACAGGTGATACTAGTAAGTGATACAGGCCTGTAATTACCAGGGTCTGATTTATCCCCTTTCTTAAAGAGTGGAGTTACGTTAGCTAATTTCCAATCCTGGGGCACTTTACCCTGGTTTAGAGAGGCTTGAAAGAGAACTACAAGGATTGGGGACAGTAACCTATTGTGTTACTGGTAAACAGCTTGCAGCAGAAGCAATAAACAGAGTCATTACTTACAGGATACTGCAGCTAATGTCTGCGAATTTCTTCTCCATTGACAAGCCTGCGGTTGTAATGAATTTTTGAGAATTAATAATTCCATGTTTAAAAGTTGGCGTCACTCCACTAAAAAATTTATTAAATCCATTTATTACTAAAGGGGGTAATTTTTTTTAAAATATTTCTATTTTTGACGTAGCTTTTAGTGCCGCCCCAGAAATTTGCCGCTCTAGGCGTCCGCCTAGTTCGCCTAGTGGTTAAACCGGCCCTGCTTCTATGAGGTACCGATTGTCAAGGCAAGGATTTGTTCCCGGGGCCTAGGGCGTCCCTGAGTCACCCAGCTCTGAATGGGTACCTAACACTAGTTAGGCGGCTGGGTAATGCGTGGAACCCACAAAGCCGTGGCTTGTGAACGCTGCTTAACTTGCCAACAGATCATCTGTCATGGTCTGTGGACGCAATAATCTTTTGCATAGAAGGAGCGTCTGTATAGATAAGATAAGATATGACGTGTTACGTATCATTTGAAAACTCTCGATGCAAGCTTTCTAGAATTTTTGGACTCGCTTCAAATTGGTATATATTTGAAAAGCATTGGTTCCTTGTAGTAACTAACACATGTGCTTATGAAAGTCCACTGAAAATGTCTGATGACATCATTCTATTTCTGCCATTACTTTGAACCGGTTCAAACCGCTTAAGTCGGTTAAATGCATGTGTTTCCCTGTTGTTTCTCTAAACATGTTTTTAACAAACAAATGCTTTGTTTATATACATTTTTTCTACATTACCATTATTAATTGTCGGGTCACCACGGCAACAACAGACGCCACACAATAACTCGTCCCTTTGTTTGTGTCGCGGGTGAGAAAAGGCAATCAGAGTACTAAATACATCCGGTTGCTTTGGTCACATCAGACGGGTGATGGGGCACGTTTCATCTCAAACAACGCACTAAATACTCTAGGGGGGCATCCAACATATGGCGTGGTATAACTCATCTCTTTGGTAAACTGCGGGATTTGGTTCTCAAACTTTGATTTAGGAGACGGTCTTTAGCCCGCAAAATCTGTCGGAAAGTTCGTAGCGCAATATTTGCTTTGCCGCGTGTCTGATCGAGTTGTCGGTGTAAAGCATTTGTCTCTTGAATTCAGTGCATGATGGGTAGGGGCATTTCTGGATTAACCTATAAGTAGGGCTGTTATCGATTAATTTAAATTTAATCGTTAACTTTTGAAAAATTATCGATTAATTAATCGATCATTTCGATTAAAACCAAAAATAGAAATTTATGACGTCATTAAACAGAACATTTCTCACGGACATTGAAAATTAAGAATATTTTGAACTAAATTTCATGACAATGTGTTGATACTTGATTTGTGATGAAGGTGGTACGTCAGCGATGTATTTGATCCTTTAAAAGAGAATTGTTTATGGCAGTGGACACAGAAAATGTTTTCACCATCTTCGACTTTGCCACCCACAGTTAGCTTAAAAACAACATATTTGCTCAACTTTCTAGTTATATGTTTAAATTTAACTGCGCTGATGCTGTCAGCAGGGCCGTCTTAATGCATAGGCCCGTTGGGCATTTGCCCGGGGGCCCACGAGCATATGGGCCCCATGGGAATATGTTTATTTATATATATTATGTATATTCATTTTTTATTCCTGCGGGGGAAGGGCCCAACACTATATTTTTGCCCGGGAGCCCAAAATGGTGTAAAGACGGCTCTGGCTGTCAGACATTTTATAATTGACGTCTGCCGGTCAACATACATTGATAAAATAAATTTTAATATTACGCGGGAGATGTTTGTACGTAAAAAAAATATATATAAATTATTATTAATTATTAATAATTTATTATTTATCACTAAAATTAAAAAAAAATATTATAAATATTTCCTTAAATTTTAATCGAATTTTTATCGATTAAAATTATTTTAATCGATATTTAATCGATAAAATTTTTAACGATTAATCTAGAGATTAATCGATAATTTCCGCAGCCCTACCTATAAGCTACTTAAGTTTTCGGGGTGGGGGGCTGAAAGGTATTTAAGTGAGCAATTGTCATATATAAACCTGAAAACCCTTTCAATTACATTGGGTGCTTGTATTCAGGATTTCTGACTATCAAGTAAATCTTTGTTTGTTCGTTGTTTTTTTTTGTTTTTGTTTTTTTGTTTTGTTTTTTTTGTTGTTTTTTTTGTGTTGTTTTTTCAAAAAGCTCTATATAATAAAGTGACAATATGTACACTTTATACATTTTCCAGATTTTGTGATTGACGCAACACCTATTTAGTTCAAAGTCATGAAAACTCTGTAGACCATAAAACAGCTTCGGTAACATATCCTACAAGCAAACGTAGCTCATCAATCGACTGCTAAATATGCCTATCAGCAGGCCTGGATTAACCTATAGGCAAACAAGGCACGTGCCTTGGGCACCAAGCATTTGGGGGGGGGGCACCACAAGTCCTCAAGAAAAATTTGTGTATTTTCCATAATCGACATGACGTCAGAAAATCGCAAATGTAATATTAAATCGCACAGGGGCGGATTAAATGGAAGGCTGATTGGGCTAAAGCCAAGAGCCCCCAATGATTTAAGCCTAAATTAAGGGACCCCAAACCAATTAAATTGTATCATAAAATGGCTGGACAGAGCTACAGGTGGAATTGCAGCCAGGGGCTCCGTGAAATCTTAATCCACCCCTGAAATCGCTTTTAAAGGGACAAATGAAAAATTTGGATCTTTACAAAATTGAATTTTCTAGGGTTGCTGGAGTTGGTCGGTCAGTTTGATCCATTTTTAGGATCACACATTGCGAAATAAGGAAATTCTGGAAAAGGAAATCCTTCTTATGTATCCCAAACTATATTTGAAGAACTGATTAAAATTATGTCTCAAAAAGTCCATCAAGTAATTATAGATGAAGTAAAGGCTTCCGGTTATTTCAGCTTGTCAATACCCGATATATGACTTAAAGATCAGGTAAGTGTTGTTCTTCGATATGTGATAGATGGAGAGCAAATTGAGCGCTTTTTTACTTTCTTGGAGCTACAAGGTCACACCGGTGAAGGTATGGCTAAGCAAGAGTTGCAGTACTTACGTGAAGTTTGCAATATTGATTTTGCGAAATGCAGAGGTCAGTCCCGGATAACGCAGCTAATATGTCTTGGTATTACAAGGACATGCAGAATTAAATTCTAGAGGAAAATTAGTTTTCTATCTACATACCCTGTGCTACCCATTCACTAAATCTGGTAGGCAGAAGTGCGTTTGACTCTTGTTTAGAGGCAGTAAACTTCTTCCATAAAATGCAACTGATCTATACTTTTTTCTCAGCTTCAACCAACAGATGGAAGATTCTGAAAGGATGCTTTGTGGATTGAACGCTGGTAAACTCTCTTTCCGATACCAGATGGGAAGCACATGCTGTTGGAACTAAAGACTAAAGCTATTCTAAAGTCTCATCCTCAGATTATAGAAGCGTTAGAGTATTTACAATAAGACATGTCACAGAAGGGGGACACCAGAAGAGAAGCAGACAAAAATCGCAAAGAAGATACACGAATTCGAATTTGCTCTCTCTCTTGTCTTTTGGGAAGAAGTGTTACATTTTCACAGATTCAGTCAAGCTCTACAAAATGAGCACGTGAACTTGAAAACGTGTGCTGATTTGTATTCTTCACTAGCAGATCACCTGCATGAAGACAGTGGTCATTGATGGTGATGCCTCTGAGGTATCTCTGAAAGCCAGAGACAAATTTCGTATATTTGCTTTTTCGCCATTGTTGACAAACTTGAGACAGAGATGGGTAGATGAGGATAGGTAAATAATGATATAGGAGTTACATTTTCTTGTCTGGTCGATGTACAACAAACATCTCAGTGTTATATAGGACCAATAAATGTTTATCCCGAAGATCTGAACAATAATTTATATACTGAGCTACAAAAGTTACACTCATATATTCGCCACAAGTTTCGTGCATCAAAATCTGAAAACAACACGATGAGTCAATCGGAATTCTACAAAGTAATAGAGACAACATCCAGTTTGCTTTTCCAATGTAGAAATTGACTTGCGCATATTTTTAACATTAATGTTTACGAACGTTTTAACTGAGCACTCTTTTTCTCAGTACAAAAAAATCCAAGTAGATCGATAATGAAATAAGAAAGGCTTGATTCCTTATCTGTGCTGATGATTGAGACAGACATTTTGCGCAAAAATTAACTTTGATGACGTACTTTGCCAGATATAAATTTAGAATAAAGAACTTTAAAATGTAAAGGTTTCCTTTCTCTGACTTTCTCATCTATTAAAAAAAGTTACAGTATGTTTGTCTATTATTATTAAAAAATTAATTAAATATTAATTTTAATACAGAAATAACTTATCGTAGGTTTTATTTGAGTGATACTAGTACAAACATATGTGTTAACAGGGTGGGTGTCATCCAGTTTGGTAGTTCATGGTGTCACCCCCTCACAACTTACCCCTTAGACCTCCTCCGAGTATGCCAATGCCAAATAACGAGGCATACAGAATTTTACCCTTTGGTGTCCCCCGGTGCGGTCCACACCTCCCGCAATCCCCTGTGACGCCCCTGTGTGTTAACAACGGTTTTGTTTGTTAGTTGGTTTGCTTAATATTAAACATACCAGCGGTCATTGGGGGATCGGGGCAGAAGGGGGCATCTATGTGGGTTTGTGGCTCGGGCACCAAGATGGCTTAATCCGGCCCTGCCTATCAGTATCAGACATGGGCGTCGCTAGGAATTTTTCCAGGGGGGGCAAAAAAATCCCACTTTTAAAAATTTTTTTAACTGGCAATGCCATACAGGTACAATTTTCAATTAAATTCTAGTTCAGTATAAAAAAAGGGTTGAAAAAAGCCTTAGAAATTAATAAGACTTACAAATTAGTGCTGTAATAGTTAAAATACAACATTTATTAATGCATTTAATAAATTAATTTTTTTCTCAAATGTAGGGGGGGGGGCAAATGCACCCCCTTGCCCCCCCCTTCCCTACGCCCATGGTATCAGACTATCAGAGCAGATACATAATAAATTTCAGTACAGCAAAAAGTTCTTGAGCGGGTTGTGGCAGTCATAATAATTACTATGGCAGAGCTTGGTTTACCTTTCAGGGTAGATAAGGAAACATTCTGCTATCCTCAAAATGATAATTTCCTTGGATTACTCGAACTTGTGGGAGATGCTGATCTTCTATCGAGCGCCTCCCCAGCCGGCGGATAGGGGAAAGCCCACCAGATATGGAGGGTACCGGGGAAATAAAATACCCGGGGTGGACCAAAATCAGCCCTACTGCCTTGTAGGAAGTGGAGGGATCCACAAAGGCTAGGGACCTAACCCGAACAAAGGCAGCTACCCATTGAGCTGTGAGGGGCAACCCCCCAAGTGGTTGTGCGCAAGGCCAACAACCCTGCCATGTAAAAAAATCATAGTTACAAAAACACCGAAAAGAGTAACAAAAGACATTTCAGTCCTGGGAGAGAATGGATTCCTTGAGGAGGAAAATATGACGCCTAATAGTGAAAGCCAAAACCTGGAAGCTATTAGGCCGACAACCATCATTTCTACCAGGACTACCACCGTCATTGGAGCTTGGAATGTCCGCACCATGTACGAGGCTGGTAAAGCTGCACAAATAGCCGCTGAGATGAGGAACTATAAGCTCACCATTCTCGGAATTAGTGAAGCAAGATGGACTGGATGGGGACAGAAGAGATTAATCTCAGGAGAGATGGTGTTATTTTCGGGACACGAAGAAGACGATGCCCCACATACCCTGGGTGTTGCTATGATGCTATCAAGGGCAGCACAAGGAGCACTCATTGGATGGGAGGCCCATGGACCTAGAATTCTTTTAGCAACCTTTCGAACAAAGAAACGTAGCATCAACCTAGATGTTATACAATGCTACGCACCAACTAATGAAAGTGATGAAGGAGACAAAGAAGAATTCTACAATAGAGTAATGACCATAGTCCAGGGTCGCCCACGGAGGAACATCGTCGTCCTCATGGGAGACTTTAATGCCAAGATCGGCAATAGCAACACAGGGTACGAAGAGGTTATGGGACAGCAAGGGATAGGCGAGATGAACGACAATGGTGAGAGGTTTGCTGACCTATGTGCCGCAGCAGACCTGGTCATAGGGGGGAGTATTTTCCAGCACAAGAGGATTCACAAAGCTACATGGGTCTCACCGGACATGAGAACGATGAACCAAATAGACCATGTATGTATTTCTAAAAAATTCAGGCGATCTCTCCAAGACGTACGTGTTAAGAGGGGAGCTGATGTTGCCTCAGATCACCATCTTCTTGTGGCCAGGATGAAATTAAAACTAAAGAGACATTATACCGAGCAAACAGCATACAGGACTCAGTATAATACCTCCCTCCTAAAGGACCAAGCCAAAAAGGAAGAATTCAAAATCTCACTATTCAATAAGTTCCAAGTCCTACAAGAAATACTGGAAGACGAAACCACCGAAGGGAAATGGCAAAGCATGAAAGAAACAGTACAGTCAACATGCCAAGAAGTGCTAGGAAACAGGAAACAGGCACACAAAGAGTGGATGACAGCAGGTACGCTGAGTAAAATAGAAGAAAGGAAAAGAAAGAAAGCAGAAGTGAATAACAGCCGCACCCGAGCACAGAAAAACAAGGCCCAGATGGAATATGCAGATGCAAATAAGGAAGTTAAGAAAAGCATCAAGAGGGACAAGAAGGAATTTGTTGATAAACTTGCTAAAGAAGCAGAGGATGCAGCTCACCAGGGGAACATGAGGGAACTGTTTGATACCATTAAGACGCTGTCAGGGAAATTTAGCAAGGTAGAGAGACCAGTAAAGGACAAAATGGGAAACACCATACCAAGTGAGGAGCAACAGAGAGGGAGATGGAAGGAGCACTTTGAAGAGCTCCTAAACAGGCCTGAACCAAGGAATCCACCAGATATTCAACCAGCCGATAATGACCTACTAATTGACTGTATTAGTCCCACCAAAGAAGAGATTAGCAGGGCCATTAAACAACTCAGAAATGGAAAGGCTGCGGGACCCGATGGCATCCCAGCCGAGGCACTGAAGGCGGACTTGGAAACCAGTGTGGAAATGCTGCACCCTCTGTTTATGAAGATATGGGAAGAGGAGCAAGTTCCTTCCGATTGGAAAGAGGGATACCTTATCAAGATCCCAAAGAAGGGAGACTTAAGCTCCTGCTCGAACTACAGAGGGATCACCCTGCTGTCCATCCCAGGAAAGGTTTTCAACCGTGTACTACTTAACAGGATGAAAAACGCTGTAGACCCTCTGTTGCGGGACGAACAAGCTGGCTTTCGCACCAACAGATCCTGCACGGACCAGATAGCGACACTGCGCATCATTCTAGAGCAGTCACTAGAGTGGAACTCACCGCTCTATGTCAACTTTGTTGACTATGAAAAAGCCTTCGACAGTGTTGACAGGCAAACCTTGTGGAGATTGCTAAGGCATTACGGGGTGCCACAGAAGATTACGGATATAATCAGAAACATGTATGAAGGGATAAACTGCCGAGTTATCCATGGCCAGCAGGTGACAGATGCGTTCCAGGTGAAGACTGGTGTGAGACAAGGTTGCTTGCTGTCACCATTCCTCTTCCTGTTAGCCATTGACTGGGTGATGAAAACATCTACACAGCAGAAAAGGAATGGCATCCAATGGACCTTGTGGGATCAACTGGATGATCTTGACTTTGCTGATGATCTTGCCCTTCTTGCACATACCCAACAACAGATGCAGGAGAAAACAAACATTGTCGCAGCCACATCTGCTAGCATGGGTCTCAACATTCACAAAGGGAAGAGTAAAATCCTCAAGGTTAATGCCACCAGTATATCACCCATTATGCTTGAAGGAGAAGCCCTTGAGGAGGTGGACAGTTTTGTTTACCTTGGCAGCGTGGTAGATAAGCAAGGTGGTACAGATGCGGACGTCAAAATAAGGATCGGAAAAGCAAGAGCAGCCTTCCAGCAACTCAAAAATGTTTGGGTCTCTAACAACTTAGGCAGCAAGTTAAAAGTAAGGATTTTTAACGCTATGGTAAAACCTGTGCTGCTATATGGAGCCGAGACATGGAGAACAACGGCCGTAAACTTGACCAGAATACAGTCCTTCATCAACAACTGTTTAAGAAGGATTCTCAGAATTCACTGGCCAGACAAAATCAGCAACCAGGAACTGTGGCAGCGGACAAAACAGAAGCCCATTGAGGAAGAGATTCTCCAGAAGCGGTGGAGGTGGATTGGTCATACACTAAGGAAACCTGCTCCTAACACAACAAAGCAAGCCCTGAAATGGAACCCACAGGGTAAGCGGAAAAGAGGCCGTCCAAGAAACACTTGGCGCCGAGAATTGGAGGCAGACATCAAGAAAATTGGCCATGAATGGAAGATCCTGGAGAAGCTGGCCCAGGATAGAGATGCCTGGAGGTCTCTCGTAGGTGGCCTATGCCCTTGGAGGAATCGCAGACGCCGACGATGATCGGTAGATGCCCCTCATGGACGAGAAGGCTCAACAACTCAAACTTGGAGCAAAATTTGATCATTGTCTAGCAAGCCATATTAAAAATAAAATAGGGAATTAAGGATCAGGTGTCACATCTTATCTTTATATTACAACTAGTGTTTTACCCGTCAAAAATAACGGAAGTTTTCAAAATAAATACATTTCAGCTGAAATCTATTTATTTTGAAAAAAACTACACATCCGAATAATACACATCAGTAATGTAATACAGAATTTTATATTTATTTTTATTTTATTCATTTATTTTCATACGAGCAACAAAGCCCGTCCAACGACGTTCCGCCACCGTTCGGTGACATGTTGTACCTCCACCCCCACCCCCCAACAGCCGTCTCGACCGGCATTACATGTGCATTACGTCAAAAATACTATTCATTATAGTTAAAATAAATAACTCGTAAAAACAGAGCTTTTTGATATAGATCCCAACGCGCATAACTCAAAATAAAGTCTTTGAAGAAATACTGCACCAAAAATAACTCCTTTTGAACGTCCGCGTAAATGGCGTAAACGTGTTCAATATGATTGGCTGTAGGAGGCATATGTGTTCGAGGGACCAATCGCTATAGATGACCGGACAGAACGGACAGAAAGGACAGAAACTTGCATTTTATTATATAGGATTGTTACAATTTTATGTGGAACGTTCGAAAAGAGTTATTTTTGGTGCAGTATTTTGGTGCGCTGCTTCAGTTTATCTGTAGATTCCATGCCAGACCGGTCCCATATTGATCAACTCTCTTTCATTGTGAGGTATGTGCACCAGATAATGGGCTACCTATTAAACGTTTTCTAACTTTCCTAGCGACGGGTAGCCACAAAGTGGAAAGTATGGCTAAGATGGTGCACAGCTACCTTACAAAGTTGTGAAAAATAGATTTATTAAGTGTCGAGGCCAGCCATATGAAAATGCTGCCGATATGTCTGGCAAATACAAGAGAATGGAAGAAATAATATTGGAGATTAACAAGTATGCTATGTACTATGTATGATTCATGTGCTGGTAATTTCCTAAATCTTGTTGGTTGAGCTGCAGTTGACTGTTGTTTCGGTGCAGTAAAACAATAATTGGAATAATATATACTTTGTTTTTAACATCATCAACACAAGCATGGGCAGTACTGTTGTCATTTTTCCAAGATGATTCAAAAGTTCCAAAGTCTTTGTCAAAGACTAAAAAGGAAGCACATTCAATAGGCACAGTGCAATACTTGATACTTATGATGGAGCTAGTGTAACCCGTCAAAAATTACGGAAGTTTTCAAAATGAATACATTTCAGCTGAAATCTATTAATTTTGAAAAATACACAGAATAATAAATAATGCAAGACAGAACTTTTATTTATTTTTATTTGATTCATTTATTATCATTTTGAACAGTTTTATGCGGAACGTTCGAAAAGTGTTATTTTTGGTGCAGTAATTTTATTATGATGATCGCAGCGCCACCTAACAGCATTACAAATTTCGCATCGCCACCTAGTTACATCCATACTTACAGACAACGGGAATTATGTATATTGATAGTTTCTGAATTGCATCAGCTGCATATTGATACTACTGAGAAAGGTGAAACAAAAAATAAAGATATTAACATTTTGAATAAATGGAGGAGTTTGAATTTATGGTCATGTTATATTTGTGGAGTTACTTGCTGGATGAATTTCACATGAATAACAACTAACCACTAACCACTAATCACTGCCAGACCACCAAATACAGTCGAAACCGGTTAAATCGACGGCGTTGGGGCATGAAAAATGGCATCGAGATAACCGATGATCGAGTTAAAACGAAAACCAATATGGCGGCAAAATATTAACATACGCTTGAAATTTCTTTAGAATACGTGTTGTGCGTTATTTAGTGATTGGACGATTAATCAGAATCGTATCGGAATAGAAGAAATATCAATATAATGTTAAATTATGTGATATATTATATTATGCGAAATGGAACGTCCTTGCGAGTATGATTTATGTAAATGAATTAGTGACTCGGCTCTGACTGAGACTGATGCTCTAGTTTTAGTTCATTTGCTCGTTCGTCCTTGAACTTTATTATTTCATGCTATTTACTACTAATACTAATGATGTAATTATAATTAAAGTCATAATCTTAGTGTAAGTTTATTACTAATAAATACCAAGGCATTTATTTGTATAAGTATAAGGACCAAGGAAAACAATCAATATTCAAATAAATATATTTTAAATATATTTGTAGGTACTTCATATAGTCGTTCGCGCATCGTTCTGCGCATGTCGAAAAAAGTCGCAAATATTGTTTCAATTTGTTAATAATTGACTACCATTACGCTAGGACTAGTGTTTACCGTAGTTACAACTATCGAACGACCGCTTACACTCATCTTTACCATTCTGCATTTTAGTCCAATAAAGGGAAAAAAACTGTTAGTTTAAATGTTTTTTAAAAAAATAACATTTTAGTGTCGTTGGTGTGAATTATCTTTAAATCAAATTCCAATTCTTTCCCTACATTTATCTGGCTACTGATATTGATGTATCAGATCTTTGAACATAGAGACTATTACAATTCATATGAATTACGAATATTATGACAAGGTGAATCCTGCTCTGTCCACAGAGTAATGATATGGAGTCCCGGGTCTAATCGCTTGGAGGTAATCAAAATTGTATTTTGACGTGGTCTTGAACCGACTAGCTGTAACAAAAGCGTGTAACAATTATTAAATCCCTTATATTAACTTCGAAATCTTGTCTCTCTGTCGTTCGCGGGTGGGCGGAAGAAACAAAAGTTTAAAAAATGACACACTTCCCGTGATGCTATCGAGCTGAAATTTTGCACATAGACTCGTGTCACCTAACAATGTATTGTATCAATTTTTCAAATCGATCGGACGTACGTAATTAAATTAATGCATTTTTAGTTTATCTCTATATAACTCAATGTAGCGTTTGTTATTGTTTACAGTGACGTGTCCCTTGCTTGAGTTCACGCCAGCCATCGATGATCACACCTCCCCTACTCACCCCGGTTTTTTACAGCAAGGGGAGATCAGTCGGTTTCAGTCTGTAAATGTTTGTCGCGTGTGGCGTATTATATTGAACATATCAATACTTTGAATTATGTCTCATATATAAGGGATTTATAGTCAAAAACTTTGTTTTTACGGGTTGTTTAATTTCCGACTGATGAGCTGAAACTCAAAACTACATACCGTACTTGGGGGTGTGCGTTGTGCTAGCCACACAAATTTCTCGTTGTGCCGTGTCTATAGAAACTTGTGAACCCTGCTTCACTTGACCCATAGGCCATCAAGGTCTGAAAGGGTACTTTACTTTTTTTTTAAAAATTCTTCGAGAGGGGAAAGTGTTGACAGGGTATTGAGATCATCATTTAGTTGAATAGCATGTGGTTCTATTCCCATCAAAAACATTTTTTAAAAAAACAACCAAAAAAAACAAACAAAAAAAACTTCATTAACAGGTATTGTCACCGAAGATATATACGAGTGCAAATTCTGAAGCGAATGTCAGAACTGGAGTTTCGGAAAGATCTTTGAATATACATTAATTACATGCCACAGGAACTCCACATTTTCATTTAAGTCCTAAACTTAAGCAATTTCACATTTCCCGGGTAGCAGGGCAAAAATCGAAACAAAAGAAAAAAATATTTCTTCTTTGTTTTCAACGTAACAAAAACGTGTAGTTTGTAGGAATATAATTTTCTTTAAGGAATCCGACAACAACAGGTCATTCACAATCTTAATATGGGCCTGTGGATGACCTTGACTATCGTTGTTGTTGGGGCGAGTCGTCTCCTGTATCTACCACGGGTGGCAATCACGTGACACAGAAAGGGGAGAGCATGGGCGTACAAGGATACAAATATACAAGCCCGTCAACAAGGAACGGGGCAAGGTGTGACTCGCCAACGGTCTGTTACAATAAATAGGCCAGGTTCGTGGTGAGGTGGGCAGAACAGTCCATCTAGAGTTCACGCCGTCAGGGTTCGGATCCTCACAATGTGGAAATTGATGCTCACACTCCTAGCCTTGGGTCACGTGACGTGTGTCTTAGGAATCTGGGTAAGTTGGACAGCTGTAGATGCAGGGGCGTAGAATGATAGTGGGAAGGCTGTGTGTGAGGATATTTGTGGAGGATATTTGGATAGCTCTAGCTCAGGGGCGTGTAGTCTGGTAACGACACTGGTTAGACGTTGGCTGCCAATTTTAAGAAGCGCTGAATTAAGCATCATGCTTTGAAAGTTAGCGCCAAAGTTAATCGCCCTAAACTCACGCATCTTGCACGTGTCCTAGTCCCAGCCGGCAAATGTCCTAGTCCCAGCCGGCACATGTCCTAGTCCCAGCCGGCACATGTCCTAGTCCCAGTCGGCACATGTCCTAGTCCCAGCCGGCACATGTCCTAGTCCCAGTCGGCAAATGTCCTAGTCCCAGCCGGCACGTGTTCTCGGTGGCAAAAATAAAGTTAATGAAATCGGATTTTTGACAAAAATTTCCTTCCTCGGCGAACAAACCAAAACTACAAGAAATAATAAGTAAATAAAACGATGTACAGCGCATCTCCAGTGTTTAGTCAATATAGACATTGACCAGATTTCTCTACGCAATCCCTCCTGAAAGTTATATTATCTTCTTATCTCATCCATTACAGATGCTCTTTCTATAAAGAAGAATATTGCGTTCTATGCTTATCCATGGTTTGTGTATAGTCCTGCATTCTTATTAGAGTTTTAAATGTTGATAAAGTGTTGGTTTTCCTGGTTTCATCAGGCAACCCATGCCACGTCCGAATTATGGTCGGGAAGAACGAGAATTTGTATGTGTTTGTTTTTGGATAGGGAATAAGAAAATTGTTTTTATCCGTACGTCTATCTGAGGGTTGCATTAAGCTATCTTTGTGTTATATTTCTAAATTAGAATTAATTGCCTTATTTATTTTTACTACTTTGCTCTTTGTTCTTCCAATCTCTTGTGTTTCAATGTTTAATGATTTAACTTATGGTGTTATTCTTGTCAGTTTTGAATATTCTCCAGAAATGAATCTGGCAGCTCTTTTTTTTTAATCTGTTGTAGTTTATCAATGTTTACTTTGGTGGATGGGTCCCGGAGTTGATGGCCACAGGAAGAAGTCCCTTAGCGTGCGCTCTTTCAAATCAGTTGCACCAAAGTTATGGAACAGTGCGAGCGAGCGAGCGAGTGTGACCAAAAAAAATATTTTTAAAAAAAATAATTAAATTTTAAGGACTTTTTTATTTAAACGAGTCTTTTGAAGATCGGGACACGACAAACATGGTGGACTACCATGTAAAATTTAGCTCTGTGGAGAAAACCCACCACAACCATCATCAACATAATCATCATTTCTTCTGGTGAATGTCCCCTTTGAAAACACTTATTATACTTTGTCGGAATAACGTTTTGAAATCTTTGAATTCCAGTCCGGCTATAATCCTTGGAGGTGGCCGGTTGTTGTGTCTAAGAGATCTAATGGCCTTGATACAAGGGACGCCGTAAGTCATTTATTAGGTAGAGACTTTCTGTTGTCTGTTAGCTTGTGTCTGTAGTCAATGTGCTAACTACAGGTGGTCTATGTGTTGTCTATACTGGTTGTCAATGTGTCAGGTGGTATATATTTCTATTGCTGTGTTTGCTCTTTTATTTGTTAAAAACATATTTTTAATATACTTTTGTTTTGTTTCGTTTACAATGTATGTATGTCAAAATGATTTAATTTTCTTTAATAAAATACACAATGGCATATGTATTAAGCGAATACATTAATCTGATATATATTACACACTGACATTATTCTGACATCATATATTACACACTGACATCATATATTACACATTGACATCATTCTGACATCATATATTACACACTGACATTATTCTGACATCATATATTACACACTGACAATACTCTGACATCATAATGTTACATACATAAAGATTGCCCTTGTTGTAATTGCTCATCCCATTCAATAACAATAACTAACATCTTTCGATCCAACTCTCATCCCAATCAATACAGATCAATAGGTTCGATGATTTTGGAGACAGGAGTGTCATCTCCAAGAAGGACTTAGTGAAAAGGCTATTGGTGAGTCAAACGTGTTTTCAATTCAGAAAATTTAGTACTACTAACATTTGTTGTACAATTACTCAGACCTTTAGTGTTACATTTATGATAGACTTTTAGAAACACATTAAGTTAAAAGTTAGTAAATATTTAGTTAAAAATTAATTTAGTTTGAAATTTAATAAGTCATTTAGTTCAACATTTTCCTAGACTTTCGGCTAGACTTTTATTACTTAGTTTAAATTGTGTTAGACACTATCTTTGATATGCATCCAGATTTAGTTGGACCTTACGTTTTACACATATTATTTTTAATCTCTTATACTTGTTCGGACTCTACACCCCGTTCACGTGTTAACCAAGTCGATAGTAAATAACAATTATTACTACTGTTAACGAATGCTAAGACCTTATAATCTATTGCAATTATTACCACTGTTAACAAATGCTAAAACCTTATAATCTATAACAATTTTTACCACTGTTAACAAATGCTAAAACCTTATAATATATAGCAATTATTACCGTTGTAAGCCAATGCCATTTACATTATCAAGTACATTGGGACAGGTATAACTGGATCCTAAATTGTTAGTTATATAAACTAAGAATTCTCTTCTTGACCAACATTCATGTGACATTTCTGTTTCAGTTGACAGGTCGATTGCCATGGCGAGACCGCAGACCGTGGGAAGTTAGACCTCATTATCCGTGGCGGTTTTGAAAACCAATCCACAAGTGGCAGTAATCAAATACGATTTGAGGTAAAATGTGGCAAAGTGGAAAAAATGTCATGTAATGAGTAATGACCAGAGCAACTATTATCAGCTGCCAGATTCATTACTGGAGAATATTCAAAACTGACAAGAATAACACCATTAGTTAAATCATTAAACCTTGAAACACTAGAGGATAGAAGAACCAAGAGCAAAGTAGTAATCATACATAAAGCAATTAATTCTAATTTAGAAATACAGCACAAAGATAACTTAATACAACCCTCAGATAGACATAAGGATAAAAACACCTTTCTTATTCCGTATGCAAGAACAAACACATACAAGTTTTCCTTCTTCCCGTCCGGAATTCGGGCCTTGGAATGGGTTGCCTGAAGAATCCTGGAAAACCAACACTTTATCAACATTTAAATCTCTAATAAAAATGCAGGACTAAACACAAACCATAGATAAGCGTAGGACGCAATAATATTCTGTATAGAAGGAGCGTCTGTAAACAGATAAGATAAGATAACTCAATGTCATGTATTGACCAGAGTAACTCAATATCATGTAATGACCAGAGTAACTCAATGTCATTTAATAACAATGTAGTAACTCAATGTCATGTAATTACCAGAGTAAGGCGATGTGCTGTTTGTTTCTAAGACAGTCCGATGTCACGGGGTGTCATTCCCCTCCCCCCTTCCCCCACTCCCACATTCGTTTACTAAGCGATTGTTGGATAAAATAAACGAAACTTCTCGAATGTCGGAAAAATTATAATTTTAAAAAAAAATATTTTGAATAAAAAAGTAATCTGCTACCAAGTTTTAAGTAAGAAAAAACAACAACGAATGGATGAATCTAATTATAGCATTGGTCTTTCGAACTGAAATGTATTGGGGTTGAAATGTACGTGAGTTTTCCGGTTCAACAAAAGATATCCTTGTAGTGTAATGAACTTATCGTATTACAACTTCGTGGTGCTTGATTCAACAGGGCAATAAACGCCATACAACATGGCGAGATAGGGCCAACTGAATAGTCAAGGACGTGAATTATTTATGGAATTTTCATTCAAAACATTCCGTTTTTTTTTAATTTGTTTTAATGAATACATTTTTAAAAATAAACATTTACTCTTAAGGTTTTAATTCTGTACAAAAACAAAATCAAAAACGAATGTTGACATACTAGTACATGTAATATAAAAGCTGTACCGGTGTATCTAATCTGTTATTGTCTCACGACCTCGGCGACACGCTTGTGTTTTAACCGTCGAGGTGAGACCCCGAGACACACTAATAGAATGTAATACTGCCATTGTCTGCCATACACTGCCTTGCGCACATTAAACAAACATATAATTCCTCATATTTTAATTTAAACACAAGTGGACTTTGAAAGCTATCAATCCGCCAATTGTTTTGAAACGTAAAAAAAATGTTTCTAACCTGGCAGTCAGAAGTGCATGTCCGTGCAGCACCGTATTTCATTGAGCAAAAAAGCCATGTACATTTAGTTTTGGCTTTTTTTATTTTTTATTTTAAATCAGGCCTTATATGGCATTAGTAAATTCTTAGAACCATACTAGCCTCAGCTTTCGATGATAATATTAGGGGTTAGTGGGGTTTTGCGCATTAGTAATGTTAAAATGTTAATGCTATTTTGGCCCAGTGGCGTAGCTAGGGTCATGTGCGCCCGGGGACATGACACAAAATCAGCGCCCCTTGTCTGACCGAAAAATTCAACGAGCCCCCCAAAAAAATGTGAAATTTTGCGATTTATATAGTTATCTTATCTTAAGTATACAGACGCTCCTTCTATGCAGAAGATAATTGCGTCCACAGACCATGACAGATGATCTGTTGGCAAGTGATGCAACGTTCACAGGCCACGGCTTTGTGGGTTCCACGCATTACCCAGTCGCCTAACTAGTGTTAGGTACTCATTCGGAGCTGGGTGACTCAGGGACGCCTTAGGCCCCGGGAACAAATCCTTGCCTTGACATGGATTCGAACCCGTGACCATCGGTGCGCCAGTCGAGCGCGCTGCCACTTTCCATTATCTACCGCAACCTGGCTAAAATTATCACGAATATTGACAATTTCTTGCTCAAGCGATTCAAGATCACATGCTGCTTCCTTGAAATTCACAGTAGGATTCTACATCCGTTTCTGGACTCGATCAATTTTCCCAAATATGATGTTCCAGAAATTTAATAAAACTAGGAATTTAAAGTTTAATATACCTGCCAGCAAAGTTTCTGCATTACTTCTGGTGTCAGGCGTCAGATTTGTATGTTCTGATAATTTTTCCAACAGCCCTACCAGTTCATCTAGTCCTTCATAAATTGCTTTAACAGCTTCTGATCGTGCACTCCAACGTGTCTCAGACCACCTCTTCATTGTGATTGGCACAACTCTTTTTAATTCTTCCCAACTAGTTTTTGAACGAGAGAAAACAAAAATGTATACTTTCAACTCTTCCAAAAAACGTGATAAAAACTGGATCCTGTTTAGCTGAGTGTACTCTTGCTAAGTTTAAGCTGTGGTTATCACAGTTGATGAACAATGGCTGTGTGATTTCTGGCACATATTCGGTGTTGAAGGCCGGATATATTCCCAGTAATTACAGCAGAATTGTCATAACATTGTGACCGATAGTCGGCTAGAGGTATGTTATTAGATTACAGTTTCTTTACGATAACTCTTTCAAGGCTTGTTGCGTCTTTGGAATGTATCTGGATAAAACCTAAAAATGATTCGTTGATGGTTTCTTTTTGAGTTTGAAAATCCACATCAACAAATCCGATGACTTGAGAAAGCTGTTCCCGGTGTCTTAGATCGGGTGTTGAGTCAAGTAAGATACCGTAGTACTTGTTTTTTCTGATTTCACCCAACAGCTGTTTCCTTACAGTCGATGAAAGTAGGTGGATAAATTCATTTTGGATTTCCGGTATAAATAAGATACTGCACCTGGATTTTCTCGGGAATCTTGTAAGTGTTTTTCTAACAGTGGATCATACTGATCAAGTTTGATCACAGAGAGACAGAAAAGAGAGGCAGTGTTTGATGTTTCATATAAAAGAAGTCCAACTTGCTTTGACATACCGACAAAAGCCCGTGAGAGGAGAGACCTTCCCTCCCTCCCACACTTTACTCCCTCCACAGTGGAATTGGGGAAATAAGGTTTTTCTTTTTAAAAAGAGTCACAGCATGCAGCAAAGGGACGTGAATTAACCATTCTGTAAGCTAGTGATTCTTAACCGTTGGAGATTCACGGACCACTGGAAAAATGTGTGTCTTAGCTACGGACCACTACTAAAAATTATGCAACTGCCGAGCTGGAAAGTTAAATATAATTATACTGTGTATATCTTATCTGTTGCAGACGCTCCTTCTATACAGAAGTTTATTGCTAGCTATAAGTAGTATACATCCTAGGTAATATAACTATACTAATAGGCTACGTTTTGCGTGCTCCAAAAACAATATTGCAATGGCTTTCTTTTGTAAAGAACAAATTTCATTTATATTAGTCTCATAGTCTTCTTATTTAATTCTAATTGCATACTATAAAAAAAAACTTCA
Organism: Ampullaceana balthica; assembly: GCA_944989445.1. Classification (NCBI taxonomy): domain Eukaryota; kingdom Metazoa; phylum Mollusca; class Gastropoda; family Lymnaeidae; genus Ampullaceana; species Ampullaceana balthica. Next base: position 203,333 of record CALYLW010000651.1, on the reverse strand, counting down.
AGTCATAAACAGTAGTTTGTATTAAAAGACTGCTATATTAGTTTATTTAGTACGAACGATGTTTTGTTTTTATTGTAAGCAATGCAGAAAATCCACTTTCACAAAGTTGCAAAGGGTAAAAGTATTTTAAAAGCCATCTGAGACAGTTCGGAGTACTCCAAAATTTCATTAAGCCCACTTTCTGATGCAACATATTCAAAGTGGTATCGCTAGTCAGTTCAATGAATTGGTTTAATTACGATATTGGTCATTTTATTTGATGAGTCAATGTGTGAGAGATCAGGACTGGAAACCCATGAAAAACCACGGAACGTTAAAAATCAACAAAGTAGAATTAAAATTGGCCCTGCATTGATTGAATATGATCAGAAATCAAATTTATCAACAGTTCTTTATTTATTTCATCATTTTCTGGTTTCTCGGGGATTTCGTATAATTGATCAAACATCTCAAAGTTACCTTGAAATAATCTTCTTTTCCAAAGATCGAGCTTTTTCGTAAAAGCAGAAACTTTGTCACTGAGAGTAACATAATGTGTCTGCTTTCCTTGCCAAGTTGAATTAAGTTTATTGAGTTCTTCAAAAGTTTCAGCCAAGTAAGCCAGAACAGCAACCCATAAGCTATGGTTCAAATGATCAACAAGCTTTGAGTTTTTTTCTACAAGAAACTCTCTTACGTCATCACATAATTCAGTCTGATAACCAGCGAATTTCATTATTTATCAGTAACTGATAATGTTCAAGATTCATATTCGAACATAAGAAATCAAAGAAACGAGAATTTAATAGACGAGCCTTGATAAAATTTAAAAACTATTTAGGCCAGATCAAAAATATATTTTAAGTCTGCTTTAATTCTTTTACTTGCTAGTCTTTCTCGATGAATCATACAGTGTGTAAATTTCATGCTTTGCTCGCGGACCACCAGGCATATCTTCGCGGATCACTAGTTCACGGACCACAGGTTGAGAATACCTGCTTTAAGTCACTCCGTTTTCTTGTCTTGGTCATTTTGGTTGCTTTTAGTGTCGTCGCTGTCTGTTCTATTTAAAAAATCGCCTTTGTCTCTTACTGCTCCCTTACTCTCACTCCCAGCAACTCACAGTTGTTTTTTTTAAATCGCCATCAGCAATCCTTCATTGTGGATGTGTCATTTATTTATGAGTAGAATGGCGCCCCTTTAAACCTCAATGGGGGAGCCAAAATCATGCTTGCCAACTGATTTGTAATGAAGATATTTTCGGAGCTCCTAAATTCAATCTTGCAAGCGTATTTGGGATACATTAGTTTACATCAAAATAAAATTAAATAATGACTTTTAATACTCATTTTGGCGCCCCCTAACGTGGCGCCCGGGGACATATGTCCCCCCCTGCACCCCCCTCGCTACGCCACTGTTTTGGCCCACGGTGCTAATTATATTGAACGCACTTTTATTATGACGCGGTGTTAGGGGATGTGACGTAAGGACGATTAGTAGTCAAACTATTGAGTTGCACCAAAGATGTTATAGAAGGACGTACCTTGTAGATATAGATATTAAACGTATGTATTTTCCTGATTGGTGTTGAGTTACAACCTGTCTTGTGTGGGAGTACCAATATTAGAAACCAGACAGTAACATTAGCCTTATGGACACTGTTCCCAATAGAGATCCGGCCTTATGTGTCAGTGTTAAATTCCTGAACTGGTGTAAACTTACAGAAAAGGGGTCATTGTAGAGGAACATTCTCTTTTAACACCACCATCTAAGTCCATGACGTAGTTGTGTACCACCATCTAAGTCTAAGTCCATGATGTAGTTGTGCTGGAATTTGACATGAAAGACGGTGGTGTACGCTGAAGATAGACTTTAATTCAGATGATATAATTCGCTGTTATTCTACAGGTAAGAGGCGATAAATACGATGAAATCCCTGGACAAGATAAAGATTTTACTCAATTAAAGAAAATAAAAATAATTATTTCAATGTGTACCTCTGTTCATTGTATTTACCGGTATTTTTTTTTGGGTCTTTTTTATTATTTGTATATTTTACAATTTATGTTTTTGAATCTCGCTATTCTTTATCTCGTTGTTTCATCCCGAGTCAACGTCATAGACTTTGTCTCCACGCAATCGTGTGGTCAACGGCAGGCAATTAAAAGCTCCAATGCACGATTATTATGAACTTATTATGAAAGAAAGATGGCTTTTTTTTTAGTAATCTATATACAGGGCCGGACTAACACTCCATTTTTCCTTGTACCGGCACGGAGTAAAAAAAATCAAGGGGAGCAAAATTCATTTTATGGAACTCCGGAGGAACGCTCCGAAAAATGAATTATTTCAACTACAAAATTATGAGTCCATAAATCCTTTCTTTAATAGTATATTGCAGCGGTTCCCAACCTGTGGGTCACGATCCCCAGGGGTCGCCAACTGTGAACTAAAAATGTTCACAATAGTGCAAATTTGCTCTATTTTGTAAAAACTTTATTGAAAATGACTTCTTGACTGTATAAAATTATCATTTTAAAATGTATGATTCATAAATATATAATTATAGCAAAAATTGTATTTAAACCCGGACCGCAGTAAGTTCCTTGGTGAGATTTTATACCGTTCTTCTTACGGCACCAGGGGTGTAACGAGGATATTTTGCACCCTAGGAAAAAGTATTTTTAAAAAATAAAATAAGCGTCCCGACCATTGCCGTTTAATCAAATTTCACTATAATGTAGCGTTGTAAGCCTCATTTTGCGCCCCAGTACCTCGGTGACATATTTACTCCACTGCGCCACATTGTTAGGACTCTGACCGGTGCACATCACAGACGAGTTTAACTGTACAACTTTGATTTCCCTACTAATACGAGCGGACGGAGGTGCACATCAAACAACTACACAAGACATCGTACCAATAGAAGAAAATTCACAGAAATTTGTTGGTTTATTCTGTAGCCATAGATTCAGATTTTTGCTTGTATTGCAAAATTTTTGCAACTGCTGCTTCTTCTTCGTTAGCAAACGATAGTATTAATTTTAAGCCCAAATTTATGGCTTGAAGTAACTTGAACTGAGTGTTCGTTAACAAATTTCGTTTAAAAAATGTTACTTAGCAAAGATTTTGGAATGCAGAAACCTAGCATTGGTGCGCTGTTTTTCAACGTGTATTTTCCATCGTCAAACTTTTATGCGAAAGCTGCTTGGAATTTAGAGGCAGCAATGAAACTTTTTAGAACATGATAATGGAATATTTTTAAAGCTATTCCAACTATTATATTAACTGAATTTGGTCCTGTCATGAAGGAGCATGTAAGGAGGGCTTTTAATAAACAACTTTTTAAAAAGCACAAACTTGAGTAAGACCGTTCAAAATGATGTTATCGACCTAATTGCTCGTAATGTCAAAAGTCACCTATTAGATGAAGTGATTTTTAAAAAAAAATATATTACTCAATTATTACTCATTTATTTAAATTCCACACCTGTCTTCAATAAAACAGAACAAATGACCTATGACCTATGACCTTCGTTTTTAAAGTATGTGTCCATTGAACAAGAAGACATCACCATTCATGAACATTTTGGGGATTTTCTTTTGATTGAAAGATTGCCTTTAGAAAACGTCAGAGACCAAGGATGTGAAAATGGGGCGGACGTGAAAGGAGAACAATGCAATATTAGAAACATCAACCTTCGTATTTTTTTAATACCATGTGGTAGACACTCCCTTAATAACCTGGAGATAAATTATATGACCAAATCATCATTAGAAAGAGCCAACTTATTATATAAATATTATTTCCAAATATTGTACTTATTTTTTTCTTCATCGACTTTCAGACGGATAATCCTTTTGTACAATGTAGATGTTGATAGTTCAATAAGAGATGAAACACCTTGACTACTCACGTAACTACAAAAATTAACATTTCTTGATTCTGTCGTGATATGGTATGAGTTATTAAATCATGTCAATCCCATTAGTAAAGAAATGCAGGACAAACATGATATTGCATTGGAAATAAATCTTTTCTAAAATTAATAATATTCGTTTAAGAATTTAAGATCGGACAATCACTTTAATTTTTAAAGCCATCCTTGTTGATGATTTTAAATGGCATTTTAAATAGACGCAGATATTTTAAAAAATTTGACTCAATACCTAGACACCGAGTTCTCGGGGAAAATGACAATTTGAAGAAAATCAGGATGAGCCCATAATCGATGCACAGGAAAAATACATTGAATTATTTTATCACCTGTTTGACACTGCAATCAAGTCTTTGGGAAAAAGATTTTCTTAGCTACAACATCACTACAGTTACTTTTGTTTCTTATATCATCTATATGAACTAAAAGATGTTATTTCTTCAGTAATTTTGGAAAGTATTGGGACCTGAGGCCTTTTTACTGATGGAGAATCATCGGATATAAACAGCAGGGAACTTTGTGGTGAAATATCGTTTGTGTGTTTTCTATTGAAAAATGATTTTGTGCATTTGAACAAAATAAGGGTGAGACTGCAATCAGGGACAAAATATGCGTGAGATTGGCCACCCACCCGCTCCTTCCCTATATAAGCTCTTACTATTACTATTCTCTTCTTACTATTTCTCTCCTGGACTCTTTGGATTTCACCGCAGCTAAGTTTTTTTTTATTTCGTTATATTCGTTTTATTTGTGTACTATTTGTTCGTTGAGGAAGGCTTTTTGCCGAAACATTCGCTCACTCATACCTAGTTTACAAGTTATCCATTTAGTGCATTTGGAAGTTTTGAAATTCATAACAAAAAAAATAGTTATGCTCCAAACTTTAGAATTGCTCTGAGAATGTTACTAACTCTTCCAATAAGTGTTTTCCAACCAAAAATATAATCAAAAACTATTTGAGAACATCATCTGAAACAACATTGTCTGAAAACGCTATATTATAGTATTTGATTATTGAACTCAGTAACATCTTACATTCATTTTGCGAAACAATATTTTTACTATTCAACACAGAAAATGTGACGTATTTCACATAAGGAAACAGTTAATGTTTACTATAATTTCGTAGTGACTATGACACAACTTTCAGTTTATTCACAACTTTAAATTTATTCTTTTAGAATGCCTAAAGTTGTATCAAAGAGTGTCGTATGCACCGACACAAAAGACCAAGAAGAGTATCAAGGGGAAAAGCCATTATATGTTTATTATTGTTTATGCGGTCAAATGTCATTAATTCTTGGTTAGTTTTTTAGGCGTTAGTAGTTTAGTTAGGCCTAAGTTTAGTAGTGTAGTAGTAGTAGTAGTAGTAGTAGGTTGGCTTATTAAATTAAATAGTTAAATACTAATTACATTACTCAGACTATTACTACTCATTACTTAAATTACTAATTTATAATTTTTAAAAATATAATTGATAATTTAATTTTAATGATGTCCTATGCCTATTCAGAATATTCATAATCATATCATAGTTTATGATTAGATCTATGGACTATGTCTAGTTTTGCATTTTAAAATTTTATTAGAATTAGAGTTTAAATTTTAAGTTAATGGTCCGTTGGGTTTTCTCGTTTGATTGATCAGGCAACCCATTCCACTTTCATATTCCGTACTGGAAAAACGAGAATTTGTATGTGTTTGTTCTTGCATACAGAATAAGAAATGTGCTTTTATCCCTATAGGCTTGATCATTTCTGTGACCCCAACGCGTCATAGGCCATTCGGTCATATCTATTTTTAGGCTCTTCGTTGTCAGTAAGGTCAAACTTTCTCAAACATGGCTAGCAACAGTGTGTTTAATAGTGTTATAGTGCTATCTGAAAACGATGTTCCAGGTGCTAATTTGGACAAAAAATATATTTCTTCTCACTCAGTTTTGCAGCCGAAAAAAGTTATTAAAATGTCGAAGACTTAAAACTTTAATAAATAAGCCGTAACATAGTATTTTAAATTATTTAAAGATGAGTGTAAGCGTTCATATTCGTAACTACGGTAAACACTAGTCCTAGCGTAGTCAATTATTAACATATATGTATTTTAATATTGTTTTCCTTGGCCCTTGCCTTATAAAAATATATGCCTTTAGTAATAAACTTACACTAAGATTATGACTTTAATTATAATGACATCATAGTATGAAAGAATAAACTTCATGGACGAACGAGCAACTAGTGAAAGTGTAAGCGGTCGTTCCGGCCGTCGCCACAAGTACTAGTGCTAACTAACGTATATTTAATATAAATTGTTTTCGTTGGTTCATATAAATTATAGATGCCTTAGTATTTATTAGTAATAAAATTACACTAAGATTATGATTTTAATTATAATTACATCATACTGAAAGTGTAAGCGGTCGTTCCGGCCGTCTCCACTAGTACTTGTCACTAGTGCTAACAAACTTATATTTAATATAAATTGTTTTCGTTGGTTCATATAAATTATATATGCCTTAGTATTTATTAGTAATAAACTTACACTAAGATTATGATTTTAATTATAATTACATCATACGTTTTAGAAGTAAATAGTATTTGAATGTATAAAATTCTCGGATGAACTAAAAATAAAAAAGTATAGTCTGTATATTTACATATTAATATTAAATTCACTCTCGCAAGGAAGCTCTATTTCGCATTATTATAATATATCAAATAATATGACCTTATATTTTTCTTTAAAATTCTATAAAATCAAGCTTTTGAACAAGTTTTAGATAATTTCAATGAGCGCATTCCCTCTAATAGTTATGAATAAATATTCACTACTTGACCTTACGGCACCTCAGGCGGTGACCTAGTTATAGATCGAGTCTATTATTAGACTTCCGGTAAATAATGACGAAGCCTATGCACTCCTATGCTTATCTTATTATGTCTATCTCAGGGTCGTATTAGATTATATTTGTGTTGTATTTCCAAGTCCATGCCATGTTAAAATTACATTAATTATCTTTCAGAGCCAAAAAAATGCCATGACTATGTAGTATGTTAAAATTACATTAATTATCTTTCATAGCCAAAAAAATGCCTTGCCTTAGAAATTAAAAAAAACAACTTAAAAATTAGTGCTGAAATATCTAAAATATGACATATATTAATGATGCATTTAATAAGTTAAAAATGTAACTTCTCACGAACGCATTAAAAAAATTGGCTGAGAAACAATATATAATATATGCACCAAATCTGCACTTTTACAGAAACAAAATTTTCATGCCTAGACTGCCTTTGCCTTTTCTTTAGCCCTTAGTTTAGCTGTGGCGGCTCATGTATAGGCAATGTGATTGCAGCAACTCCAAAATATTATAGAAAACATTTAAATTTAAATTATTTCTTATTGCTTAAATTCTTTTCATCTTCTTAATTCCTTATATTATTATTATATTTGAACTATATAAATAATTTAAATAATTATAATTCTTAATTTTAAGACTTAATGTCTGTCACAATCTTTTTTGTTTTAACATTTTTGGTAAATTTACGCTTTATGGACCCCTAGTTTTCATATTTTGTTGCCAGCAAAAAGATGGCACCTGGATCAAAAAAATGTAGTGCCAGAGCCTTTGGGGCAAGGAGGAAGTGTGTGCTTTTTTTTTCACTCCAGTTCTTATCCAAATAAATGAGCTTTAATAAAAACAATGAAAATGAGATATTTTCAAACAAAGAAAGAAGAAGGAAAAAAAAGCCAATTTTATAAGCTATCAAAGTTTTTAAAATTATAAATAAGAATATTAAAGAAATAGCCAAAAACTGTTAAATATGAATAAAAAAAAGCAAATTCTAAATTTTGAAAATCAACGCTTTTAATGTTAAAAAAATGTTAAAATTTAAGAAAATTGTTCATATTATCGACAGAATATCTATAGCCTTACATAACATAGTTTTTACACCTAAAAAATTTGTGTGATCTTTTTTTTAAATTCAAACCTTGTAAATGATTCTGGATCATTAGTTTAAAGCAATTAAGAAATGAATAGAATCTTTGTCAATATTATTAATGATCTGTGTCCTATTAACAGATTGTCCCCTTGAAAAACTTCCTCTGCGAAAACGAGATCGAGCACGAGTCATTGACAGCCAGAAGCACGCTCACAAATTAACCTGTGATCCTGATGAAATTGTTTATATCAAAAGGTTTAATTGCTGCTATGAAAATTATTATAGACACATAAGATAAAATTATTTTCATGCATCAGTGCTATGATACAGGTTTGAGATGAGAGATTTAACTGTATATGGGCTAAATTTTAAAGTTTTGTATCATATGATTATGCAAATGTGTTCCTATTATCAACCATATGTTAAAATCTATTTAACTTTTCTAAAAGGCAAGAAGGCTTGGAGAAACAATACAGACAAAAATGCAAAAGGTAATTTAAAAAAAAATTTAGTTATGTTATCTTACAATGAATCTTAAAGACGTAGCCTCTCATTTATGAAGTCACTGCACCACTGTGTAACTTACATGTTACGGTTGCATGGACTTGTGTTTTATTTTTGTAAAGACTTGTTTCATGTTGTGACTCTCTATCTGTTATAAATAATATTTTCAAAGTGATTATATTTACTGATTTCTTCAGATGTGGGCTGCTGCTGTACTACCATCACCAAGGCAACAGTTCTGTTATGTTTGTCTTTGATGGGGCACTCAAGCGTGAGAGTGAAGGGATAAAGACAGATGTTTACAGCCAGCTGAGTGAACCAAAGAAGGTGATTTATTACTTAGGGGAAATTTGATGATTATCGAATTGAAAGCATAAACTCATTTCATTTTTTTCCCAAAGAGACTAGCCGGCCTTGTCGCTAGTTAGTTTATACTCCAGGTTTACTTTGACATATCCTGTATGGTCCACCATCGTCACTTGCCATTTTATCATTCCAGGTGACCCTGACAAAGCACACAAAGAACATGGGTAAATTCAGCTCTGTCACTGTGTCCACAGTGGATGAGGAGGAGGAAGAAATGGAAGCTGTGAGTAAAACACGTCCTCCATAATGGCAGGAAATACATCTACAGTAGCAATGAACATTTCCTTACCTAGCCTTACATTAAGTTGGACCGTCTAGAACTGGTTTTAACATAATGGGTCCTCTATTTTAATTAGCAAAGAAAACCTCAACTCGGTCCATAAATTTGAATTTTTTTTTAAATGTGTTGTTCCGCTTATTAAAGAAATAGGTATACAAATGAAGAGCTCAAAGGAAGAAACGGCTATGTCACATTCTTGTAGATTTGAGATATTCAAGTTTTAAAGTTCAAAATTATAGAGATTTCTTATAAATTAACTAAATAGATTTGAATTTTTAATACGTCAGAGGCATAATTGTTTCATAAAACGTCATTCAGAGAATTCTAATTCTATTTATGACCCTCTATCAGATACAGGGGGATAACTAAAAAAAATTAAAATGTCACTTAGCCATTTCTTCCCCTGAGGTCTTCAAATACAATACATTAATAGTTGATATTTAAAATCTTTAAGAGTTGCATTGTTCTACCATCTATTTCTTCAGGAATTTTTTAATTTGTAAAATTCTTAACAAGACATTTTACTTAGTCAAGAACACAAAGTATGTTTTTAAACATTTTGCTTCCTATGTGTGCCCGAATTTTCTTGGCCAGTATGTAATGAAAATAAAGATTCATTTCATTAATCATATCCCATAATGCTATTTTATTATTTCAGACATATTTTAAAATGTGTCAGATTTGTATTGACAAGTTGTTTTCAAAATAATCGGAACTCAACTTAAGTTTATTGATATATAATATAATTATTTTAATGTTGTTGAAAGCAATATTTTTCTTTTAAATCTTAAATTTAAGAATTTCTATCAAAGTAAAGTATAAGGGAGATAAGTGTGTTCCTCATGTATAATCAGAATGCAAAACAAATTCTTTAATTTCCGCTGTTGATTTCAATCTTGCCCGTGTAATTATTCTCTACGCTGTACATCATTGCAGAAAGAGATCGCTGACTCTTACGCAGCTAATGCCAAGGTCATTGAGAAACAACTCCTGAGAAAAGGCATGTCTAAAAGAAAGCTCATGGAACAGGTGTGTAAGACTTTGGTAACAAAAACAGTTTCATGAGAGACAGACACAATCATTCTCTATGGTTAAACTTATATCTAAGTCTAAGCAAAATTTTAGATGTTTTCTGTTTCATATGTTGTTTTTTTTATAATTTAAATTAATTATTGAAAATGAGGTAACATAATCATAATGTAGTGCTCAAGGCTATTTGTAAAATATTTGGTTGAGGTTGTTATATTCTTGTGACAAGTAAAATAGATCTTATTCATGATTTGTTGTTTTGGACAGGCTTGTCTTAAAGTTAATGATAGTAACATGTTGGATAAGTGTATATCATAGACTTTGTCATTCAATGTTTGAAATATTTCCATCCAGGCTGAAGAAGAGGCCAAAAAGATGCGACCAAAGGGCACATTGATTGACAAGTGATACAGCGCAAAAGTGATCTAACTTGGGCACTAAGCTGATGCCAGAGAGTGGGGCAGGGTGAAACAAGGAGCAATGATAAAATACTGATGGCTTAACCTTTCTATGTAGTACCAGTATAAGTCGTTGAATTGCCAGGCTTATTTTGAAAGAGAATGCTTGGATGAGATATCAAATGGACATTTGGACAGTAGTGTGAGATTGTGGGAGTTTGTTTATGTGTTCCAGATTTCAATATCATTTTGTAAATATATCTTGTTGTCATGTTGTCTTGTTGTCATGTTGTCAATCTTTTCAATTTTATTTAAATGCGCAATAAAAAAAAATTTTAATAATTTTTTTGTCATTGTTGAATTGTTGACATTGAATTGTCCTGAATATAGTTTTTTCCAGGCTCCAATATCTGTCAGTCACGTGGGTATGCAAAAACCTGTCACAAAATTGCATTTTGAAAACTTGTCAAATGTTGCAGACAGAGAGGCCAATTGTAGCATTAAAAAAACTAATAAAAATGCAAGATAGGACATAAACCATGGATAAGCGTAGGACTCAATTATCTTCTGTATAGAATGAGCTTCTGTAAAACATAAGATGGTACAACTGGAATGTAGGTATAGGCCTGTTACAATTGGATGTTACACATCAACTGATACACCTGGAATGTAACACATAAATATTACACTGTTAGATCTTGAACATTGCACATCAACTGATGCGAACAGGTCCCTACATTTAGGTGGGCTACTCACTTGCTCTATCCAGAAAAATAATAATGAATACTCCCACATTTTATTCATTTGGTCTGTTGTAGTTGTTAACACTGTACGAGATTGCCATCCTCATTTACGCTTTGAGTAACGGGAGATAAACGATGCTTTTTAGCCTAAAAATAATCAAAGGGTTGCAAGCCTTGCGAAAAAAAACAATAACTCTTTCCTCTTGTCAACAAACTGATAACGCTGTTCATAAAAATAGCTGCGGCACCGTGCAGAACTTTTTTACTTTAATGGTCAGGAACCAGCCACCATCTTAAGTAAATAATATACATATAAGTTATACAATGTTTTTTCTATTGTTTGCCCCTGTCGAGTTGCTTTGATTGAGATATTATAAACGAATATGGGCTGTAGAGCGCCTATGGCACCCACTTTTTTTAATTTATAATTATAAAATACTTTGTGTAGATTTCAGGAAGTTTAATATTTCGTATTTATCAAACAAGGATAAGTTACTAGGGCTTTTGACCAAAAAAACAAACAGAAAAAGTGGGCGCTGTAGGCGCCCTACAACTTCTAGTTAGGAATAATGTGTTTAAAAATAAATAATTGGAGTTGATAAAAAAAGTTATTGAATTTTATAATTGTAATTTTAAAACTTAAATGAGAAGACTGTGGTGTACTGAATGCTTATGATTGTATTCTAATTGTCTTCTGTGTTTGACCATGACCATAATTAACGAACAAATACTGAAACCATTCAGTACACCACAAAGACAAAAACTACGAATTTTAAATCCTTTATATTAACTCGAGGCGTCTGGCTAATTGATGTCTTGATTGTTTGCCGAAAAAAAACTTTCAATCGATTTTTAACCCACTTCCCCGTATGCTAGCGAACTGAAATTTTGCAGGCAGACTCATGCCGACGATAAAAATGAACTATCAAAATTTTAGATCGACCGACTGTACTGTAATGAAATTAATGAATTATTAGATTATCTCTATTTATCTCAATGTAGCATGTTAATTTTTGTGCTAGAGTGTCGCGGTGCGTATTATATTGAACAACCATTTTAATACTTTCCTGTCTCGATGTGCGGTGTGTATTATATATAAGATGTGGGCATTGGGGATCTGGTGATTGTGGTGGTCTGGTGATTGTGGTGGTCTGGTGATTGGGGGGGGGGCTCTGGTGATTGTGGTGGTCTGGTGATTGTGGTGGGGGGGGGGCTCTGGTGATTGTGGTGGTCTGGTGATTGGGGGGGGGCTCTGGTGATTGTGGTGGTCTGGTGATTGGGGGGGGGGCTCTGGTGATTGTGGTGGTCTGGTGATTTGGGGGGGGGGCTCTGGTGATTGTGGTGGTCTGGTGATTGGGGGGGGGCTCTGGAGATTGTGGTGGTCTGGTGATTGGGGGGGGGCTCTGGTGATTGTGGTGGTCTGGTGATTGGGGGGGCTCTGGTGATTGTGGTGGTCTGGTGATTGGGGGGTCTGGTGATTGGGGGGGGGGCTCTGGTGATTGTGGTGGTCTGGTGATTGTTGTGGTCTGGTGATTTGGGGGGGCTCTGGTAATTGTGGTGGTCTGGTGATTGGGGGGCTCTGGTGATTGTGGTGGTCTGGTGATTGTGGTGGTCTGGTGATTGTGAGGTTCAGGTGATTGTGATTGTCTGGTGATTGTGATGGTCAGGTGATTGTGATGGTCTGGTGATTGTGGTGGTCTTGTGATTGTGATGGTCTGGTGATTGTGGTGGTCTGGTGATTGTGATGGTATGGCGATTGTGGGGGTCTGGTGATTGTGATGGTATGGCGATTGTGGTGGTCTGGTGAATGTGGTGATCTGGTGGATGTGGTGGTCTGGTGATTGTGGTGATCTTGTGGATGTGGTGGTCTGGTGATTGTGGTGATCTGGTGGATGTTGTGGTCTGGTCATGTGGTGGGCTGGTGGATGTGGTGGTCTGGTGATTGTGGTGATCTGGTGGATGTGGTGATCTGGTGTGTATGTGGTGGTCTGGTCATTGTGGTGGGCTGGTGGATGTGGTGGTCTGGTGATTGTGATGGTCTGTTGATTGTGGTGATCTGGTGGATGTGGTGGTCTGGTCATTGTGGTGGTCTGGTGATTGTGGTGGGCTGGTGATTGTGGTGGGCTGGTGGATGTGGTAGCCTTAGAATGGTAGATTATAGGTTTTCATAAGACTGGTGTTGTATAGTGTATCATTCATATTTCTTCGGGACTAGAAAAACCAGCTGTTGACAGACTTTTCTTATTAGCTTAAAGTCATTTGCTACATCCAGAGAATCATTTTTATATTGCGGATTTTTTCAACACCGTTCATATGTTAATTTTAACCACGTTTATTGTTCACATTTCAACTGTTTAATGTAGTGTGTTTGAGATAAGTTTCTAAATGCATGTTTGAGCTGTGTCTATTGTAGTATGTTGAAAGTGAGTAATGTAATGTACACTACAGCGATGTTTGTATGTTATGGAAGTATGTTTAAACTAAACTCTTAAAAGTATATTTAAAACTATGTTTATTGTTGTAGTTTTATACTAACCTGTTAAAATAATGTTTCAGCCATGTTTTTTAAGTATGTTTAAACTAAGTTTTTAAAAACATGTTTCATTAATGTTTACTGAAGTATGTTTCAACAATGTTTATATAATTAATAAGTAAGTATATTTCAAAGTTGAAAGGCCTATGATATGAGAAACGCCTTAAGTAGTGTCCCCTGTAATCCCATGAACTCAGTACAACACGTGACACCTTTACTTTTGTAGGCCACTTCAAGCGGGTGCCTTTTCTTTCTTTGCTTATTTCTTGTCTATCTTCTCGTGCTCGCATTGAAAGCTCGTGATGCGGAACAGATCGTTTCCTTGTTGGAATGTCGAATAAGTGTTGATAGTTATTTGGTATGTTAGGGCACAAACTTGAAATAAGTGTTGATAGTTATTGGGGCAGTCTGCTGTTAGGGCACAAACTTGAAATAAGTGTTGATAGTTATTGGGGCAGTCTGCTGTTAGGGCACAAACTTGAAATAAGTGTTGATAGTTATTGGGGCAGTCTGCTGTTAGGGCACAAACTTGAAATAAGTGTTTATAGTTATTGGGGCAGTCTGCTGTTAGGGCACAAACTTGAAATAAGTGTTGATAGTTATTGGGGCAGTCTGCTGTTAGGGCACAAACTTGAAATAAGTGTTGATAGTTATTGGGGCAGTCTGCTGTTAGGGCACAAACTTGAAATAAGTGTTGATAGTTATTTGGGATGTTAGGGCACAAACTTGAAATAAGTGTTGATAGTTATTGGGCCATCTGCTGTCAGGGCACAAACTTGAAATCTGAAATCAAAAGGAATTTTAACATGTGATGATTCAAAATAATGTTTGTTTTCGCTCAAATTATCAAACTGCCACTTTTGTTTAAAACATGTAATGGTTGATTTAGACCAGTGGTTCCCAAGCTGTAGACCCCCAAGAGGTCGTGAAGGGTTTTCTGGATGGGGGGGTGGGGGTGCGGGTCGCCAACTGTTGACTAAAAAAAATTCACTTAATGCACATTAGCTCTGTTTTATAAAAACTTTATTGAAAATGATCTATTAAAATTTTTTGAGGGTCGCGAGTCACATGGGTTTTATAAAAATGGTTCGCCACCCAAAAAATGTTGGGAACCACTGATCTAGACCAGGGGTCTCCAAACTACGGCCTGCGGGCCAGATGCAGCCCGCGAGGCCCTCTCATCCGGCCCGTGGAGACCCTTTAATCTAATAAAAGTGTGCTTGCGAGATCATCAAAAACCTCCAGCTGCAGTTTCAGGAGCGGTTTTCTGACTTGGATTCAAAGGCGGAAGGAGTGAGGCTATCTCAAAAGATGTGGCCAGTTTCTCAGATGAACTGCAGCTGGAGGTCATTGATTTGCAAGCAAATGACCTGCTTAGGGACAAGTTCAAAGAAGGACTTTTGAGTTTTTACCAGTTTTTGCCAAAGGAAGACTTTCCTAAAGTCAAAGCTTTTGAATCAAGGTACCTTGCAATCTTTGGAACAACATACTTGTGGGAACAGACATTATCGGGGATGAGATGCGTGAAGAACAATTTGATAACTAACTTGTCTAATGATAATCTCAGGTCACTGTTGATGTTAGGGACATCAAATCTAAAGCCAAAAATATTTACTATTTTAGCATCTAGGAAACAATTTCACCATTCCCACTAATACAGCTGTTCATGTGCAGTGTATCAATGTATTATTAAATAATATTAATATTATAAATATAATAATATTAAATATATAGTTAAAAACAACATCTAAGTTTTGATTCTGTCTTATCTGTATCTCTAGTGTGTAGTCGGCCACCAAACTGCTGTTTGGCGGTGAAATTCGGCCCTCCGGCAGGAAAGTTTGGAGACCCCTGATCTAGACAAATTATAATTGTATCATAGAAAATCTTTGATCAGAACCAGGTATACAACTTTCAATAGCTGTAGACAATAAACCTGAAACTAGAACATTGAAGGAGTGTTCCTAAACTAAACAGTTTCTGGCCTATGAGTAGTATGAGATGTACACAGCGTTGTTAAACTAAACAGTTTCTGGCCTATGAGATGCACACAGCGTTGTTAGACTAAACAGTTTCTGGCCTATGAGATGTACACAGCGTTGTTAGACTAAACAGTTTCTGGCCTATGAGATGTACACAGCGGTGTTAAACTAAACAGTTTCTGGCCTATGAGATGTACACAGCGTTGTTAGACTAAACAGTTTCTGGCCTATGAGATGTACACAGCGTTGTTAAACTAAACAGTTTCTGGCCTATGAGATGTACACAGCGTTGTTAGACTAAACAGTTTCTGGCCTATGAGATGTACACAGCGTTGTTAAACTAAACAGTTTCTGGCCTATGAGATGTACACAGCGTTGTTAGACTAAACAGTTTTTGGCCTATGAGATGTACACAGCGTTACTAAAATAGTGGACCTACACACACCACGAGGATGCAGATAAAAAAATAAGACGCCGGTTCGTGTGTACAGTTACAACACGCGTGTCCCGGCTATCAAGAGTTCTGGTGAGTTTCCAGTGTGATTATTGATCTATCCATCGACCTTTGTATTGATCCATCAATTGATTCGTGCTTATGAGTTGTTTTTAATTGATCTATTCAAACATCTTATTCAATACGTAGATCAATTAAAAACAATAATTGAACATTTAATTTTTCTCATAACATTTGAAAATTTCTCAAATTCAGAATTTAAAATTAAAAAAAAAGAAAGAAAGAAAAATGGGTTTGGCACATTCAAATTGAGTTGACTATCAATTTCTAATCAACAAAATTGATTTCTCATTCCTACCACCGTGCCTCCGGTGCGCCTTTCGGTTTTCTTTGTTGAAGTATCGTATCGGATCAACAGTATCGATACGGGCCCATTGGTCCCGTCGACAACACCCCCACCCACCCACCCGTCCCAGCACCCGAGATCCTGTCAACCGCGTCGGCCGTTTCGGTGCGGGGCGGCTCAGCAACAACCACCGGCGTCGCCCCACAAAGTGACCGGTGATGTGGTGACTCGAGGACCTAACTTTATCACAGAGGGAGCTCGTGGTGTGGACACATACTACCAACTGCCGCGGCGTTGAGAATAAATTTGGTTCACACTCGGATTTATCGAACTTTGGCGTTCTCGTTGGTGAACTTGGAATGTGCTTCGGCAGTGGGTGGCCTCTCTTGAACACACAGAGTGAGTTATCAGTGGGTGGCCTCCCTTGAACACACAGAGTGAGTTTTTAGTTTATCAATCCTCTTTTATTGTTTTATGCTCTACTTGTGGTTTTTTTTAATAATTTATTTTTCTTTTATTAGTTTGTGTTTGGCATTTCGTTGTGTGCAAAGTGTTTCCATCAAGGCTGCTTGTGGCTTCATTTCGGCAACATCAATCTACATGTATAATCAGTGTGATGGTATCTTTGGTACAAACGTTACATTGGGGGGTGGGGGGCAAGGGTGAGATCAGGTGTATACCATTCTCGTGGGTACAACGGTGTCTGGTGAATACAATGGTGTTATATTGGTACCGTGGTGTCATGTTGTACAATGGTGTCATGTTGTACAGTGGTGTCATGTTGTACAGTGGTGTCATGTTGTACAGTGGTGTCATGTTGTACAATGGTGTCTGGTGAATACAATGGTTTCATATTGGTACCGTGGTGTCATGTTGTACAGTGGTGTCATGTTGTACAGTGGTGTCTGGTGAATACAATGGTGTCATATTGGTACCGTGGTGTCATGTTGTACAATGGTGTCTGGTGAATACAATGGTTTCATATTGGTACCGTGGTGTCATGTTGTACAATGGTGTCTGGTGAATACAATGGTTTCATATTGGTACCGTGGTGTCATGTTGTACAATGGTGTCTGGTGAATACAATGGTGTCATATTGGTACCGTGGTGTCATGTTGTACAATGGTGTCTGGTGAATACAATGGTGTTATATTGGTACCGTGGTGTCATGTTGTACAGTGGTGTCATATTGGTACCGTGGTGTCATGTTGTACAGTGGTGTTATATTGGTACCGTGGTGTCATGTTGTACAGTGGTGTCATGTCGGTACCATGGTGTCATGTTGTACAGTGGTGTCAAGTCGGTACAGTGGTGTCATGTTGTACAGTGGTGTCATATTGGTACCGTGGTGTCATGTTGTACAGTGGTGTCATATTGGTACCGTGGTGTCATGTTGTACAGTGGTGTCATATTGGTACCGTGGTGTCATGTTGTACAATGATGTCATGTCGGTACAGTGGTGTCATGTTGTAAAATGGTGTCATGTCGGTACAGTGGTGTCATGTTGTACAATGGTGTCATATTGGTGCCGTGATGTCATGTTGTACAAGGGTGTCATGTCGGTACCGTGGTGTCATTTTGGTTCATGGGTGTGTGTCACAAAGCAAAAAAAAAGTCCCAAATCTCAACAACAACAAAACAGCTTCATGCGTAAAAACAATTTCAAAATTAAAAGGCCTTCAGCGTTCTCTGACAAACAAATTTCAATATTATCTAAAGATATTTTGAGCAGTGGAAAGGTAAGCTTTACATAAAGAACGAAATATACATTGATTGATTTTTAATACCGTATTTTTTGAAACAACGATATAATTATTTGACATCCCATAAACCTACTGAATAATTAGTTATGGAAGAAACAAGTGGTCATCAAAAGAAATAGACAGTCAGCATAAAGAAAAGAGAGGAGTTAGAAAGACACAATGGGGGGTGTGGGGGTGGAGGCAGAGATAACAAAAAAAATTGCACAAAGAATAGACTGCGAAAAAATATATGGGCATACAGAAAATAAAAACAGTGGGTAGAAAAAAAAACAAGGCGCATAGAGAAAATGACAAGATGAAAAGAAAAAGACAGGTGTAGAAGAATTATTTTTTTTGGAAACCAGTAAAAACAGTGGGCAAAAGTCCCATCAGCATTGTATGTGCATAATGGCTCGGTAAAAAAAAATCCCCCAAGGGATTTCGGAATTTAGTTTGGTCAACAAATAGTCATCTATATTTAGGACAGATATATTTTAAAGGGGGTTCCGTGGGTGCCAACCAGGGGTTTCTCGGGCACCAACCAGGGTTTTCTTAGGCACCAACCAGGGGTTTCTTGTGTGCCAACCAGGGATTTCTTGGGCGCCGACCAGGGATTTCTTGGGCGCCAACCAGGGATTACTTGGGCGTCAACCAGGGATTTCTTGGGCGCCAACCAGGGATTTCTTGGGCGCCAACCAGGGGTTTCGGGATTGAGAACTCTAAAATTACAGTCGAATTCGCAAAGGACCAAGGCGGGAAGTGCCGGCCATTGCGCGGAAATGAGTCATTGTTCATCAGCTCAATTTCTGTTTACGTTTTGATCCATCTGTACTTTTAGGACTTGAGCAGCTAAGCTCTGGAATTAATTGTTCACCACAGAGAACACGATGCTAACGGGGAACAATATTAACTTGAGACATCTGCTTCTTCTAGCCACAAGCGTTGTACACATGAAACACAATACAAGTGACACACTGACGCAAACACAATACAAGTGCCACACTGGCGCAAACACAATACAAGTGACACACTGGCGCAAACACAATACAAGTGACACACTGACGCAAACACAATACAAGTGACACACTGACGCAAACACAATACAAGTGACACACTGGCGCAAACACAATACAAGTGACACACTGGCGCAAACACAATACAAGTGACACACTGGCGCAAACACAATACAAGTGACACACTGACGCAAACACAATACAAGTGACACACTGACGCTGTGCCGTGCATAACTGAGCACACGGAAAAGGACTTGGCTGGTTATTTGGAACAGAAAAAACACTTGAGTCGCTTCACGGGGCTCCGTTGGAAATCTAAACGTTTTAAAGTTTAAAGGGCTCTTCGGCAATAAACGGTTTGAAGGACAATGGTACAGAGTGTGGAGTTGATTTCTAAATGCATATAAAATAAATATTGAAATGTTGTCTTGGAACTTGGGATTTTTTTAGTATTATTTTTTGGTGACAAACTGAACGGAAGTGGTAGCTAGTAGCTGGGACTTTCCAGTGGGAAATGGTGTAGTTGGGACTTCCCAGTCGGCAATGGTATAGTTGGGACTTCCCAGTCGGCAATGGTATAGTTGGGACTTTCCAGTCGGAAATGGTATAGTTGGGACTTCCCAGTCGGAAAGGGTATAGTTGGGACTTCCCAGTCGGAAATGGTATAGTTGGGACTTCCCGGTCGGAAATGGTATAGTTGGGACTTCCCGGTCGGCAATGGTATAGTTGGGACTTTCCAGTCGGAAATGGTATAGTTGGGACTTCCCGGTCGGCAATGGTGTAGTTGGGACTTCCCGGTCGGCAATGGTGTAGTTGGGACTTCCCAGTCGGCAATGGTATATTTGGGACTTCCCAGTCGGCAATGGTATAGTTGTGACTTCCCAGTCGGCAATGACAACTGTGCCGATTTCGGTATACATGAATATGAAGAAAACCAGATCTCATCTGATTAAAAAATGGCGGCTTGAAATAATCCCCCTCCCCTCCCAATAAATTTATGGCGGCACTGCGTGTACTTCCCATCTTCTATGGCACTGCGTGTACTTCCCATCTTCTATGGCACTGCGTGTACTTCCCATCTTCTATGGCACTGCGTGTACTTCCCATCTTCTATGGCACTGCGTGTACTTCCCATCTTCTATGGCACTGCGTGTACTTCCCATCGTCTATGGCACTGCGTGTACTTCCCATCTTCTATGGCACTGCGTGTACTTCCCATCTTCTATGGCACTGCGTGTACTTCCCATCTTCTATGGCACTGCGTGTACTTCCCATCTTCTATGTTAACTAACGAAACATGTATTCAGGTAACACAGTGCAACTTGAGGCAAATTCCAATCAATGCTGACCATTATTTTGTACCGAGGTCACCCGCTTTTCACGATATACATAAATATATATATACATATAAATATATATATACGCTTTAATACCGCAGACTCAATGCATCAACATATAAATTTCCGGAAAACAAAATACCATTTTCCGCAAACTAACGCTTGAGATATTATTGAGAATCACATTTCGATGAGATCTCGCGAAAGCGTTAATGTTCATTTTCGTTCACTTTATTATTATTAGTAGTATATCGTTATTTGGATAAAACGACCAACATGCAACACGGAGAATCGTGTTATAAGGCTTGTCATTATTATCCGGAAGTCTATTAATAGAAATATTGGGGCCTTTTATTCAAGACACATTTCCTAAAAATGTAATAAAAGATACGAGTCAATATGTAAATGTAGGTATATTGAGAAGGGTGTATCGTATCAGCTATTTGTTTAGCTCGACATGTCATATCTTCGTAGTCAAAGACATTGTTTATTTTCTATCCATGGCACACCAAGTGCGCAATTTTCTGCGTTAACTTTATTTTTAAACCTGTGTGTATGATTATGAAGAGATTGTTTAGAGCTTTTCTTTCCCCTCAATGGTAGGTTATGTGTTGCCTAATGTAGCACAGACCAAAACCAACGGATGCTTCAAGTCAATCTGTCTATTAATAAAAGCTAATGCGCTCAATAGGATAATGGAGTGAGTGGTTTGTGTGACCACTGGTCAGTCAGCTGTATGTAAAATATTGGTTTGTGTGACCGCTGATCAGTCAGCTGTATGTAACATATTGGTTTGTGTGACCGCTGGTCAGTCAGCTGTGTGTTACAAATTGGCTTGTATGACCGCTGGTCAGTCAGCTGTGTGTAACAAATTGGCTTGTATGACCGCTGGTCAGTCAGCTGTGTGTAACAAATTGGTTTGTGTGACCGCTGGTCAATCAGCTGTATGTAACAAATTGGTTTGTGTGACCGCTGGTCAGTCATCTGTATGTAACAAATTGGTTTGTGTGACCGCTGGTCAGCTTTACGTAACAAACCTGTTGTTATATATATCCTGCTGTTATTTCTCTTACCTTGTCGGAGTGGCAACATTGTCACCACGGAGATGGGAGTCGGGACTTGAAAGCCTGAAGCGACCAGATAGTTTTGACTTTTGTGCTGAGAGATAGCTACATCCAGAAGATAAACTTACATCAGATAGTGTACGTGCTACTCTGGTACAAAGATTCTGAAACCGGTCCTCAAGGGGGCGGCTGGATGTCCCCCGTAGATGACAATCTTTATTTTAATGGGTGCTGGGATCACGCCAGGGGGAGACAGATTATTATTATTTTTTAACATTCAAAAAAAAACAAAAAAAAACAAGTAATTGAATAACAGATTGGAAAATAAAGCTTGTGAGAGAGTAGAAAGGGAGGCTATCGAACATGAGACCTATTTATCTAGTTCAAAGCATTGCTCCAAAAGAAGACAATTCATTTTTAAGGGAGACCACCGAGATAGTATTCTTTACAATCCCTTGTCACTGAAATAAGAAATTACGTGTATATCACATCAATGATGCACGTTGTTGATAACTAAAACACTTATTATTGTCAATATCACTATTCAATGTTATCAGTTGTCAATGTTCGTTTTCAAACAAGATTAGACATGTGTATATTTTATGTTTCAAAGTCCATGCATTACAGAGCTAGTCATCATATATAATATAATATATTATACATTGACAGTCATTGCACATTTATTTTATGAAATTGACATTTGCCATTGACTTTAACAATTATTAGGAATGGATACCATTATATTGACAGTTGTCAGAGATGGACATATCAAATTGACAGTTGTCAGAGATGGACATACCAAATTGACAGTTGTCAGAGATGGACATATCAAATTGACAGTTTTCAGAGATGGACATATCAAATTGACAGTTGTCAGAGATGGACATATAAAATTGACAGTTGTCAGAGATGGACATATCAAATTGACAGTTGTCAGAGATGGACATATCAAATTGACAGTTGTCAGGGATGGACATATCAAATTGACAGTTGTCAGGGATGGACATATCAAATTGACAGTTGTCAGAGATGGACATATCAAATTGACAGTTTTCAGAGATGGACATATCAAATTGACAGTTGTCAGAGATGGACATATCAAATTGACAGTTGTCAGAGATGGACATATCAAATTGACAGTTGTCAGAGATGGACATATCAAATTGACAGTTGTCAGGGATGGACCTATGAAATTGACAGTTGTCAGGGATGGACATATCAAATTGACAGTTGTCAGAGATGGACACATCAAATTGACAGTTTTCAGAGATGGACATATCAAATTGACAGTTGTCAGAGATGGACATATCAAATTGACAGTTGTCAGAGATGGACATATCAAATTGACAGTTGTCAGAGATGGACATATCAAATTGACAGTTGTCAGAGATGGACATATCAATTGACAGTTGTCAGAGATGGACATATCAAATTGACAGTTGTCAGAGATGGACATATCAAATTGACAGTTGTCAAATCTAATATTAGAATGATTTAATCTTAAAGTTGTTACCGCTGTTTTATTTACATTGATACCACCCCTCCCCCCCAACCCACCAGGTAGTGCTTAAAATGAAATATCGTTTGACCATTTTTTTAACAGGTTCAATGCAACTTGTGGCAAGGTGATGTTATAAACTTATTAACGGATTACAGGGTTGTCAGATGTCCGGTTTGTACCGGACTGTCCGGTATTATCGTTATTTGTCCTGTGGAAAAATTGAAGCAGTACCGGACATTTTACATTTAAATATTGTGCGATCGACAAAGTTCGACACTAGTGTCTGGTATTTTTGAGACAGCCACCTGGCAACCCTAACAGAACAACTAAATTTGGGCGTAGACCCACTTATAGTAGCGCATGTCTTGATCCAAAGAATGTTGTTGTTGTTGTTCTTGTTTTTTTTAAAATCCTTTATATTAACTCGTGGTGTCTGGTTGAACCCTTGATTGCTTGTCGGTCAACAAAACTTTGGATCGATTTTTAACCCACTTCCTCGTAAGCTAGCGAGCTGAAATTTAGCAGGCAGTTTTGTGGCGATGATAAAAACTATGTATCAAAATTTCAGATCGATCGCATGTACTGCAATTAAATTATTGGATTTTTAGATTATTTTATTTATTCCTATGTATCATGTTATTCTTTGAGATAGTGTAAGGGTGCGCATTATATTGAACAACCTTTCTGTCGCGCAATAAGGTGCGTATTTTATTGACAACACTTTTTATAAACATATTCCTGATCGGTGCGCATTATGTTAAACATGTTTTACGACACAACTGCAATTTTGTATTTTTGGATGGTCTTGCGTATTATAATGAACATTCTTTTAGTTACGTCTCGTACATAAAGGAGTTATAGTGAAAAACTTGTCTTTTTACGGGTTTTTAAATTTTTTGTTAAATCAATCAAACTTTGAGTTCAGCCTTTCATATCAATTTTAATGGACCTTGGAATACGCTAAAATTAACTCCCCCCTCTCTCTCTATTTCTCTCTATACCTCTCTATACTCCTTCCCTCTCTCTTCTCCTGCCCCTCCCTCTCTATCTCTCTCTCTTCCTTCCCCCTAACTCAATCACTCTCCATCTCTTCTCCTGTCCCCCCCTTCCTCCCCCCCTCTTTCTCTCTCTCTCCTGTTCCCCTCGCCCTCTCTTCTCCTGTCCCATCTCTCTCTCTCTCACACACACTCTCTCTCTCTCTCTATTGTATATAATGTAATCCCAATATTTGAACGTGTAGACTGTGCAGGTATCTTATCTCTGGCTACCAGTCCATTAAGCCCAACTGTGACCTTAAGCCCAACTGTGACCGTAAGCCGTGCCCCTATTAGTATATATATAGATGTAAGCTGCCATCACTCAGTCCCTAATCACAAGTTCTAGTTCGAAATACCTGTGCTATTAATAGATCGAGATCCTTCATTTGTGTTTGTATCTTGCGGGGAGGAAAGTTGGTGTATTTGTTAACCGCGACAAAGTTATGCGTGTGACCTACGAGAAGAGGTCGGTATCTCGAACTGCCACACCAGATGGCGCTCCATAAAACCACCGAGGCTTGGTGCGACGGAGAATTTACTGCCCTGTACTGAAAAATTGAAGTGTGGCGAAGCCGCAAGACCCAAGAGCTGTATAGGACGAGACTAGAAAAGCTAAACCACAATGGGCTGGTCCACTGGAAGGATTGTCAACCTGTAGAGTAGAAGAGTCAGAACCAGGCGGCTAACAGGCCGGTGGTCGAGTGGTATGATCGCTCGGCTAAAGTACCGATGGTCACGCGTTCGAATCTTGCAGGCAGGTTATTTTTTCGCCGAGTCCAAGGGTGTCCCTGAGTCGACCCAGCTCCGAATGAGTGAGTACCTGACACTAGTTAGGGAAATACACGCGGCTGGGTATTGCGTTGAACCTTCATAGCCGTGGCCAGTGAACGCTGCGTCACTTGCCGGCATGGTCTGTGCACGCAATAATCGTATGTAATGTATAGATAATAATAAGACAAGACCTAGAATGAGATGATTTGTTGCGTTTGGGAACGGCCTGCAGATGCCGGTGCATGTCTTGATGTGGAGGCGAACTGTCGGTTGTGAATGAAGGAGAGGGACAGAGCAGGCCAAGACCCTGCATGGTGTGAAGCACCAAAGACAATCCTTAAGAGTTGACTTAAAACATCTTTAGATACAATGTGCTTTTTTTTAAAAAAAAGGTATCGGGCAATGTGCAATTTCCCTTGCACGTTCTCTTTAAATATAACCAAGCGCATGACCGGGGAAAGTCGTGAATGAGAACGCATCAGGGTGCGCAATGCGAGCGTGGTGGATGCGGTCAACTCGGGAAATGTTATTAAAGACCAGAAATAACCCACCAAATTAGAGAGGCTTGAAATAATCCCTTTCCCACCCCCCACCCGCGCCAAAAAAAATATTAATTAATTAAATAAAAATAACACTAATAAACAAACCAGTAACGTGTAGTGGAGGTAGTTAGTGAACGCCCTACCATAAACTTGATAACACGTAAATGCCAGTAACGTGTAGTGGCGGTAGTTAGTGAACGCCCTACCATAAACTTGATAACACGTAAATGCCAGTAACGCACTCATAAGAAACCCCTATGCACTTAAGTTAAACAAGCTCTCCACACAATCGACGCACGCTGATGTGCCATGTTTCCTAGTATTTTAAAAACTCAGTTGACACGGCACGTCTATTACATCAAAATTTCAGTTCATGTAAAACAAAACACAATATTAAGCACCAAACGCGTAATTTTATTGATTTATATTTTTTTTAAATCTCAGGGCAGATGTCATGAATTTTTCCCTTGGGTAATTTATTCATACTTCCAGAGTCGACCGATATGTTATGTAGATAAATATATGTTTGAAAAAAAAACTGAACGTTAATTAAATTACCAGTAAAAATAACAAATATGGTAAATTAAAACTTCAATTTTAAATATCTTATCACTAAAATTAATTGTGTCCGGCTTTATCTTTAATATTGATTACTCATTTCATCGAAATATATTTTAAATTTATTTACGGAGACGGGCTCCGTTGAAAGGTTGAAAATGTGAGGAGCGGATGGTGGGGGGCCGATGCAAAGCTTGGGGATCACTGTCTTAGGCAGTGCGTTATAAACTGTCCTCCTGTCACCTGTTGTTTACTTATGACACTTCTGTCTACAGGTGTTAGTGTTATCCCGTGTAGGTCTTCATGGCCTGTCTTTGAAATGTAGGGCTAATGGGGCGGGGCCAATGGGGTGGGCTGGGAGCACAGGTGGGTTTGATAATGGGGTGGTACTAAGATGGGGGTGGTACTAAGATGAGGCTGGTACTAAAATTTGGGTGGAACTACGATGGGTTGGTACTAAGATGGGGGTGGTACTAAGATGAGGGTGGTACTAAGATGGGGATGTTACTAAGATGGAGGTGGAACTAAGATGGGGGTGGTACTAAGATGGGGTGGTACTAAGATGGGGGTGGTACTAAGATGGGGGTGGTACTAAGATGGGGGTGGTACTAAGCTGAAGGTGGTACTAAGCTGGGGGTGGTACTAAGATGGGGGTGGTACTAAGATGAGGGTGGTACTAAGATGAGGGTGGTACTAAGATGGGGATGGTACTAAGATGAGGGTGGTACTAAGATGGGGATGGTACTAAGATGGGGGTGGTACTAAGCTGAAGGTGGTACTAAGCTGGGGGTGGTACTAAGATGGGGGTGGTACTAAGATGAGGGTGGTACTAACATGGGGGTGGTACTAAGATGGGGGTTGTACTAAGATGGGGGGTGGTACTAAGATGGGGGTGGTACTAAGATGGGGGTGATACTGAGATGGGGGTGGTACTAAGGTGAGGGTGTAGTAAGATGATGGTGGTACTAAGATGAGGGTGGTACTAAGTTTGGGGGTGGTACTAAGTTGGGGGTGGTACTAAGATCGGGGTGGTACTAAGATGGGGGTGGTACTAAGATGGGGGTTGTACTAAGATGGGGGTGGTACTAAGATGGGGGTGGTACTAAGATGGGGGTGGTACTAAGATGGGGGTGGTACTAAGATGGGGGTGGTACTAAGATGGGGGTGGTACTAAGATGGGGGTGGTACTAAGATGAGGGTGGTACTAAGATGGGGGTGGTATTAAGATGGGGGTGGTATTAAGATGGGGGTGGTACTAAGATGGAAGTGGTACTAAGATGGGGGTGGTACTATGATTGGGTGGTACTAAGATGGGGGCGGTACTAAGATGGGGGTGGTACTTAGATGGGGGTGGTACTAAGATGGGGGTGGTACTAAGCTGGGGGTGGTACTAAGATGGGGGTGGTACTAAGATGGGGGTGTTACTAAGATGGGGGTGGTACTAAGATGAGGGTGGTACTAAGATGAGGGTGGTACTAAGATGGGGGTGGTACTAAGATGGGGGTGTTACTAAGATGGGGGTGGTACTAAGATGAGGGTGGTACTAAGATGGGGGTGGTACTAAGATGAGGGTGGTACTAAGATGGGGGTGGTACTAAGATGAGGGTGGTACTAAGATGGGGGTGGTACTAAGATGGGGGTGGTACTAAGATGAGGGTGGTACTAAGATGGGGTGGTACTAAGATGGGGGCGGTACTAAGATGGGGGCGGTACTAAGATGGGGGTGGTACTAAGATGGGGTGGTACTAAGATGGGGATGGTACTAAGATGGGGGTGGTACTAAGATATGGGTGGTATTAAGATGGGGGTGGTACTAAGATGGAAGTGGTACTAAGATGGGGGTGGTACTATGATTGGGTGGTACTAAGATGGGGGCGGTACTAAGATGGGGGTGGTACTAAGATGGGGGTGGTACTAAGATGGGGTGGTACTTAAATGAGGGTGGTACTAAGATGAGGGTGGTACTAAGATGGGGGTGGTACTAAGATGGGGGTGGTACTAAGATGGGGGCGGTACTAAGATGGGGGTGGTACTAAGATGGGGGGTGGTACTAAGATCAGGGGTGCAAGGATCTGGGCGGGGCTGGTAATGGGGGCGTGATTAAGATCGCAATGGTTTGATAAACAGGGTGTGGTTAATAATGGTGGCGAGGCTTATGTCCATGGCAGGTCTAATTGTGTGGTCGGGGTAATGAGCTAAAACATGAGTTAGCACAACTTTGAGAATCGCTGTTGGGTCGGCGTGTGATGAGTCACGTGACATGACAGGATGACCCACGGAGCGTGTTCCACTAAAAGATCTAGAACTCCATCAACTTAAACACTGAGCACGTATAACTTCGGGAACACGAGATGGGGATACGTTCAAACCACATGATAAACAAACTGCACTTGCAACTTTTCAAACGAGTTAGTTATTTTACACACGGACCAGCGAACCTAAGAGGCAACATTGATCATCGTCAGTTATGTATTTGCAAACCGTCAACCTTTTATAGGACCAGAGCATTGATTACATGGTGCTTACTAACGGAAGTAAAATAATAAAACGTATAGATCTACGGGTTATTGGGGGAAAATGTAGGGGGATGGGGGGAGAAGCACATTTTTTTTTAGACTTCGCTCAGGTTTAGGTTGATTGGAGGTACGCCCCTGATCCCATTAAATGTATCCAATCTGATCCACCGAATTAAAATGACATGGGTTTATCCACAGGTTTTATTGTCTCCAGGCTTCCTTGTTCCCAATATCTCTTGACTCCCGATTGAGTTCGCCAGTTTAAGTTTGTGTAGTCAGTTGTCAGACAAATGGATCGCTTTCAGAGATTATACAACTCTCCTTGAGATAACGTTGGAGAAGTATCGATATGAACCAGAAATCGAAAAAAAAACTATACTTTTTCCAAGTGTTCGTGATCAAAAGAACGCTACTTGAGATTTGCCTTAGTAATACAGTAGTACTAAGATTTATGATCCTGCTTCAGGTAATATCAAATTCGAGCTAAGATTTATTATTATTTCATTTGAAGAGTTCAGAGCAAAAATCCAATTTTATCGTTTCTTATTAACTCACTGTGGCTGGGTGTCAGCCATAGTGGGGGTGGGGAAGGGGGAGGGTTAAGCGGGCTAGAGGTGGGGATGTTTCATGAAACTGGACGCTTTTAAACTTGTCCTAACGCAACGGCAACACTGATTCCGTTACTGGTGCGGCTTTACTGATTCCGTTACTGGTGCGGCTTTACTGATTCCGTTAGTGGTGCGGCTTTACTGATTCCGTTAGTGGTGCGGCTTTACTGATTCCGTTAGTGGTGCGGCTTTACTGATTTCGTTATTAGTTTGCACCTAACGATTATGTGATTGGTGCGACATTAATGAGTTCGATATTGGTGCGCACCTAACGTTAACTTTATTGGTGCGCAGCTTTTGATTACGGCATTAATGCGCACCAAATAATTTCTTTATTTGTTAGCTTATAATGAAAATGCTATTGGAGCGCACCCAGCGATTACGTTGTTGAAGCGCAATTCCAAATAATAACATTCAAATTGTGTTTTGTTTTTACAATATTTACGTTCCTGTCTACAACAAGTGGTAGTAAGTTCCCTCTCAGAACATGAATGGCCTATGGGGCAAGTGAAACAGCGTTCACAAGTTTCAATAGCCACGGCATACGAGGGGATTGTGTGGCTAGCACAATGTACCACGGCATACGAGGGGATTGTGTGGCTAGCACAATGTACCACGGCATACGAGGGGATTGTGTGGCTAGCACAATGTACCACGGCATACGAGGGGATTGTGTGGCTAGCACAATGTACCACGGCATACGAGGGGATTGTGTGGCTAGCACAATGCCCAGCCGCCTTCACTACACCAACTGATGTCGGGTACCCACTAAGACCTGGGTGGACAACAAGTGGTATCATAAAAAATGGTTATGTAGAGTGATTTCGTGCGTTACTTGCTAGTTGGCCAAAGGGCTGTCATATATCCTGTAAATAGAGTTGCTGTGTTAGGGTTGACGGCGGGTGGGTATTGAATAGGCGGTGGCGTGTGTGTCAGTGTGGGGGGGGGGAGTGCCGTTTGAAATGGGAGAGTGGGGAAGGGTAATGATATCAAAGTTTGACATTCTGCCATGAGTCCATGTTTGTGACATTTTACCACAAGTCCCAGTTTGTGACATTCTACCACAACTCCCAGTTTGTAACATTCCACCACTAGTCCCAGTTGGTGACATTCTTTCACAAGTCCCAGTTTGTAGCATTCCACTGCAAGTCCCAGTTTGTAGCATTCCACTGCAAGTCCCAGTTTGTAGCATTCCACTGCAAGTCCCAGTTTGTAGCATTCCACTGCAAGTCCCAGTTTGTAGCATTCCACTGCAAGTCCCAGTTTGTAGCATTCCACTGCAAGTCCCAGTTTGTAGCATTCCACTGCAAGTCCCAGTTTGTAGCATTCCACTGCAAGTCCCAGTTTGTAGCCTTCCACTGCAAGTCCCAGTTTGTAGCATTCCACTGCAAGTCCCAGTTTGTAGCATTCCACTGCAAGTCCCAGTTTGTAGCATTCCACTGCAAGTCCCAGTTTGTAGCATTCCACTGCAAGTCCCAATTTGTAGCATTCCACTGCAAGTCCCAGTTTGTAGCATTCTACTGCAAGTCTTAGTTCGTAAAATTCATTATTTTTTTACACGTACAAGTCTTACAGTTTTATATTGTGTACACACGTACAAGTGTAACAATTTTATACTGTGTTAGCACGTACAAGTCTTACAGTTTTATATTGTGTACACACGTACAAGTGTAACAATTTTATACTGTGTTAGCACGTACAAGTCTTACAATTTTATACTGTGTACACACGTACAAGTGTAACAATTTTATACTGTGTAAGCACGTACAAGTCTTACAATTTTATACTTTGCCCACACGCCTGTTTCAAAACTCAATGACGTCACCAATACCTCCGCTTTTGAAAAGTATATCGATTTTATTCTTACAAAAAAAACAATCTCTTGCGACATGCTTTTTATCGAATCAGAAAGTTTGTTACCAGTGCATGTCTTAACTTACTTTAACTTTATATTACCTGACTCACCCTATCCCCACCCCCACCCCCCTCAAAAACCCTCGTTCGTATTATATTACCGTTTCATTCAACGATTAGCCTTTTTTTTAAAATATCTCTGCCAGACCAGTGATAAGCTCAATGGACAAAGGTTCTATTCAAAGGGAACACTCAACCGCCATTAAAAGACTTGCGATTTATTGCTACAGTTCTTTTAAGAAGATTTTTTAGACTGCTGAAAGCAAGTGTTCACAAGATCTACTCGGGCGTGTCGTTGGGTCGGAGTTATTATGGGAAAATATCCTACGGGTATAATCGGAGTGTTGCTCATCTACTTCAACACCTTTTTTTTTATTTAACCACGTTTTTATTAACTCGCTTTCGTTCCTGTGGCATTGTTTGTTTGTGGTTTGTCTGTCCACAATTTTTCAAATCTGCCAACGTAAAATTAAACCACTTCTGATGGTCCTAGAGATCTCAAAACTTTACCAGATAGATCTTGGATGACAATGCATTGTATCAAAATTTCAGATCGATCGAATGTACCGTAATTAAATTAGTGCATTTCTTAGTTTATCTTTATATAAGCATCACTACCCGCCTGCCGTAGTTTAATTTCACGTGACGAGTTCACCCCGTGACCTCATCGCTTTGTTATTAAACGTTGGGCGGGCGCTGATGAGGTGTTTGGTAAAAAAAATAGAGGTAAAAAAAATATTTGTAAAAACCACGTTTTTATTAGTGGACTAAAAAGAATAAAAATAAATAAAGGTAAAAAAAATGATTATTAAAAACCACGTTTTTTATAAGTGGACTAAAAAGAAGAAAATAATTTAAAACTTATAGTTATAGTGTAAGCACTTCGATGTAATATGACTAAAAACGTGGCGCGGGTGTTTGGTATAAAAATTAAAGATTTCTACTTTAGAAGGCAAAAGAGAGATCTATAAGTGAGAGAATGAGTGAAATGCATATGTTAAACCTCATAAGCGCCCACCCCACGTTTTTTAGTCATATTAAATAGAAGTACTTGAACCAATAAGTTTTAAATTATTTTCTTCTTTTTAGTCCACTTATAAAAACGTGGTTTTTAAAAATCATTTTTTTACCTTTATTTATTTTATTCTGGTGTCTGCATGTTAAATTTGTTTTTAGCACTGTCATAAAGGTGCTTTTAGATATTCTGTAACTTTCGGTCTTCGCTTAGACCAGAGGTCTCCAAACGACTGCCCACGGGCCAGATGCAGCTCGCGAGGCCTACTCATCTGGCCCCTGGAGACCTTTTAATCTCCAAAAAAGATACTATTTTTACGTGTAGCTTACCACAAAACTGTGTGTAGTCGGCCCACAGACTGCTGTTTGACAGTTAATGCGGCCATCCGGCAGAAAAGTTTGGATACCCCTGGCTTAGACCAAGGAGTGTCAAATGTTCGGAGCGCCGGCCAAATACGGCCCGTGTTTAAATTTTAACTGGCCCTCGGCCTTATCTTAAATAATTAAATAGACGTGTTGGTTATTTCTGTAACGAAGACAACATGTTTATAATTAAAGCCCAAATCGTGTGCTGTTTTGAGTTTAAAATACAATGACGTGAAAATGGTAAACAAAATCGATGACTCTTATTGTTTACCAACTTGGATATTGATTACAAAATGCCGATGAAGTAATAGCAGTTATGTGAACGAAATTCGATGACTGTCGATGGCAAAATTGGATGACGCAATTTAAAATAAAAATTGTTTTACCTACTTAGAAAATGAAATTTAGTGTTACAATATAATTTTAACGCAACATTTTTTCTCTAGTTTTCGATAGCATAGTGCGTGCACCCCCCCCCCACACACACACAAAATAGCACTCTTTCCAAATAATCATCATAATCATATAGTTAAAAATCACGCATGTCATTTTTGTTTATTCTCTCCTCACATATTCCTTTTTTCATGGAATGTGGCCCGTTTTGCAAAAAGTTTTGCCCCCCCCCCTGACTTAGAATTACTTCTTGTCACAACAGCGCTTTAGGATATTCCGTCATGATAGGTTATCACTAAGACACATCACCTGTCAACACAAACAGTTAAGTGGATAATTCTTGTTTCCAATCCATCTCATATTTACATTTGCAACCTCTCTTGCAAAACTTCCAATAGTAAAGAAATCATTTCAACTTGATCATAGTTCAATTTAAAATGAAGGTTGTAATAATTATCACATTACGAGAGAACCAATTCCCAGACCACAAGAGGTGCAACTAAATGGAACTAGGGTTACAGACTAAATCAACAGAAGTCATTTTAATTAAATATTGTCACCACCCTCCCCCACCAAAAAAAACTGATTTGAGTTACCATGGAAACTATTGCTAGGCAAATACGTCGCATTTTGATTGGAGCATTCAGTTTGAGTAATCCCACCTCATCCGAAAGGTTGTTGTATAATAGGCATCAATTTGAATCTGTAGGACTTTGGACCCCAAGCGAAATGTTAAAAATAGATGGCGACGTATGATTTAACATGAAGGACGCGCTGTAGAAGTTAACAAACTAGATGGCTCTGTAGAAGTTAACAAACTAGATGGCTCTGTAGGAGTTAACATTGATACGTATGAACTACCTCGTCAACACAGTCAACAGCCAAGAGCCAATGGTTTGAATCAAAATAACAATAAACTCACTTGCTTAGGGCACCCACCTTCTTGCCCCCCCACCCGGATTTATTCTATATTTTGCACTGGCATAGAATATCTGGACTTCAAAAGGACCCCCATATCTCAAATAGCTTAGGGCCCCGTCAAGTCTAACTCCGGCCCTGGCCCCATATTTCAAATAGCTTAGGGCCCCACCAAGTCTAACTCCAGCCCTGGCCCCATATCTCAAATAGCTTAGGGCCCCGTCAAGTCTAACTCCGGCCCTGGCCCCATATCTCAAATAGCTTAGGGCCCCATCAAGTCTAAATCCGGCCATACGTGTTCTTGTAGCCCGCTTTTTAATTATATTACCAGATTTTTAGTTATCGGACTTGTACTCTGCCGTTTGGCTCTGATTAATGTTGTCTATGGCGGAACAATTTTTCGACAAACCACTCAATTTTTAAAAAATGTCAAGGGGGGGGGTAACTTTACCGAAGTGAGGGTTAAAAGTTAAAACCCGACAAGTGACAGGTGGTACTAAGTGGTATGTATGTCAACTGGCAGCCACGAGATCGACATACATACACAGCATATGCAAATGTCCTGGCCTAACTGCCGCGTCTAGGGAGTCTCGGGGTAACAGCTGGAGAAAGTATTCTATAACTAGATTGTTCGGGGGGGGGGAGGGGGGGGCGAATTGTATGCGGCACGTTGAGGGGGGGGGTTGGATGTTTTAACTAAAGGTAACTCATGATATCATGTTTCTAAATCATCTATAACACTCACGCTACTGACATTTTTTAAAGTAAAATGATCCGTTGTTTATAAGCGATTACAATTTTTTTTTAAGTTTCTGAACCTCGCAATACAACATCTATTTTAAATTATTTACTATAACTGTAATGAGTTATTAATTTTAACTACCGTAATGACTTTTTACGAGAGTATCTTTGCTCTATTACACCAGCGCCTATAGGCTTTGCCGAAGTTCTGCTAATAATTGTATTTAAATTATTAACCTCTTTGAATCTTGTGGTAACTTTTATATATGGTTGAGGGTTACTGAATATTTTAAAATATTTTTTGACAAAGATGGGCTGTAGCCCTGTGGCTGTATCTGGTGTTCACATAAAGCTGAGCGTCTCAAACTTGACATTGGTTAGGTGTCTCCAGCCATTTTGTATAAAGTCACGTGACTCGGGTAATTTTGTTGTTGTTCTCCTGAACGATGATGACGTCAGTCACAGCACGCATTGAGCGAGTCCTTTCAAGGGCGTCAATTTGTTTTCGTATCATAAAATTTCGGTCTTCCATGTCCCAAAACAACCCATCAGATGCGTCTCTAGGGGTTGCAGGGGTGCGGACCGCACCGGGTGACACCATAACAAGGGGTGACACGAAAACGGTACAATATGTATGTTACCGTTAGTTTGCCCTGGCAGACTCGGAGGAGCTCTATGGGGTAAGTCGTGAGGGGGGTGACACCATGAGCTAACGCACTGGGAGACACCAATCGTAGTGACGCCTCTGCAACCAATTATGTTTTATAAGTGTGTGTGGATGGTTTATAGCTAGTGGCGTGTAAGAGGCGGGTTTATAGCTAGTGGCGCGTGTGTGGAGGGTTTATAGCGAGTGACTTGTGTGTGGAGGGTTTATAGCTAGTGACTTGTGTGTGGAGGGTTTATAGCTAGTGGCGTGTAAGAGGAGAGTTTATAGCTTGTGGCGTGTAAGAGGAGGGTTTATAGCTAGTGACCTGTGTGTGGAGGGTTTATAGCTAGTGGCGTGTAAGAGGAGAGTTTATAGCTTGTGGCGTGTAAGAGGAGGGTTTATAGCTAGTGACCTGTGTGTGGAGGGTTTATAGCTAGTGACGTGTAATAGGAGAGTTTATAGCTTGTGGCGTGTAAGAGGAGAGTTTATAGCTAGTGGCGTGTAAGAGGAGAGTTTATAGCTTGTGGCGTGTAAGAGGAGGGTTTATAGCTAGTGACCTGTGTGTGGAGGGTTTATAGCTAGTTACCTGTGTGTGTAGGGTTATAGCTAGTGGCGTGTAAGAGGAGGGTTTATAGCTAGTGGTGTGTAAGAGGAGGGTTTATAGCTAGTGGCGTGTAAGAGGAGGTTTTATAGCTAGCGACGTGTGTGTGGAGGTTTTATAGCTAGTGACGTGTGTGTGGAGGGTTTATAGCTAGCGACGTGTGTGTGGAGGGTTTATAGCTAGTGGCTTATGTGTGGAGGGTTTAGAGCTAGCGAAGTGTGTGTGTGGATGTTTTATAGCTAATGGCGTGTGTGAGGAGGGTTTATAGCTAATGGCGTGTGTGAGGAAGGTTTATAGCTAGTGGCGTGTGTGTGGAGGGTTTATAGCTAATGGCGTGTGTGAGGAGGGTTTATAGCTAATGGCGTGTGTGTGGAGGGTTTATAGCCTGTGGCATGTGTGTGGAGAGTGTATAGTTAGCAGCGTGTGTGTGGAGGGGTTATAGCTAATGGCGTGTGTGTGGAGGGTTTATAGCTAGTGGCGTGTGTGAGGAGGGTTTATAGCTAATTGCGTGTGTGTGGAGGGTTTATAGCTAATGGCGTGTGTTAAGAGGGTTTATAGCTAGTGACGTGTGTGTGTGGAGGGTTTATAGCTAGTGACCTGTGTGTGGAGGGTTTATAGCTAATGGCGTGTGTGTGGAGAGTTTATAGCTAGTGACGTGTGTGTGGAGGGTTTATAGCTAATGGCGTGTGTGTGGATGGTTTATAGCTAGTGGCGTGTGTGAGGAGGGTTTATAGCTAGTGACGTGTGTGGGTGGCGGGTTTATAGCTAGTGGCGTGTGTGTGGATGATTTATATCTAGTGACATGTGTGTGGAGGGTTTATAGCTAGTGGCGTGTGTGAGGAGGGTTTATAGCTAGTGACGTGTGTGGGTGGAGGGTTTGTAGCTAGTGGCGTGTGTGTGGATGATTTATAGCTAGTGACATGTGTGTGGAGGGTTTATAGCTAATGATGTGTGAGGAGGGTTTATAGCTAGTGACGTGTGTGGGTGGAGGGTTTGTAGCTAGTGGCGTGTGTGTGGATGATTTATAGCTAGTGACATGTGTGTGGGGGTTTATAGCTAATGGCGTGTGTGGATGGTTTATAGCTAATGGCGTGTGTGTGGAGGTTGGATTTGTATTACCACTGGAATATCCAAGATTCGTGTCCACTAGGATAGGTTAAAATCTCTCCCTATCTCTCTAGATTCTAGATATGTAAAGATAATACTGACCCTGTCTTTGGCCGCCATTTAATAAAACGAAAAATGTTACCCACGGGGAGGACCATTCCATCCATGGTTACATGTCAAAAAGGCGAAAACAAAAAGGGCGAAAACAAAAAGAGCGACGTCAAAAGGGCGAAAACAAAAATAGCGAAAGTAATAAATAGAAGTAAAAAAAAAGATTTTTTAAAACCACGTTTTTATAAGCGTACTAAAAAGAAGAAAATAATTTAAAACTTATTAGTTCAAGTACTTCGATTTAATATGACTAAAAACGTGGGGCGGGCGCTTATGAGGTTTAACATATGCGGTTCACTCATTCTCTCAATTATAGATCTCTCTTTTGCCTTCTAAATTAGAAATCTTTAATTTTTTATACCAAACACCCACCCCACGTTTTTAGTCATATTAAATCGAAGTACTTGAACTAATAAGTTTTAAATTATTTTCTTCTTTTTAGTCCGCTTATAAAAACGTGGATTTAAAAAAATTTTTTTTACTTTTTTTAATTTTATTCTTTTTAGTCCACTTATAACAACCTGGTTTTAAAAGATATTTTTTTACCTCTATTTATTTTAACAAACACCTCACAAGCGCCCGCCCAACTTTTAAAAAACATTGTGATGTGGTCACGGGGCGAACTCACTGATGTCAACAAAAGCCGACGGTACAGATGTTTTTATATAGACTATAGATAAACTTAAAAGTTCAATAATTTAATAACGGTACATTTGATCGATCTGAAATTTTGATAGAATGCGTTGTCATCCAAGATCTATCTGTGGTAAAATTTTCAGATCTCTAGGACCATCAGAAGTGGTTCAATTTTACGTTGGCAGATTTGAAAAAATCTTGGACAATGCCCAACGAAAGCGAGTTAATAAAAACGTGGTAAATAAAACAAACCCGCAAAAACAAAGTTTTTGACTATAAATCCTTTATATATGAGACATAACTAACAGTATTGATTATTTTCAAACATTTACAGACTGACACCGAGTGATGTCCCTTGTCTTTAATAAATGGGGGTGGGATGTGAGGGGGTGTCGGCACGACGGTCGGCGTCAACTCAAACTCACGTGGAAGTGGATGAAAAAAACAATAACAAACAGTGAATTTGAATTACATACCTCATATAAGGATAAACTAAAAATGCATTAATTTAATTACGGTACGATCGATCGATCTGAAGTTTTGACACGATGCATTGTTAGGTGAGTCGGGTCCGTGTGCCAAATTTCAGCTCGATCTGATCACGGGAAGTGGGTCATTTTTTACTTTTGTTTTTCCGCCCGCCCATGAGATGACGACAGACTGAGAGACAGAGACGGCGGTGAAGTTAATATAAGGGATTTAAAAAGGCGAAAGCCAAAATGGGCAGAAACAAAAAAAGGCGAAAATAAAACGGTGAAAACAAAAAAGGCGCATTAAAAAGGCTATTAAAAAGGGCAAAAGTAAAACTAAGTGAACTAATTGCACCTGAGATTAAATTCAAATTTATTTAAAAATTTCAATAAAATGTTTACATAATAATAGTAATGTAGTGACAATATTTAAATATGATAATGTAATGTAATATCTATGACTATACTAAACTTGACGTTTAAAGTTATGAGCGATGCCGCTCAGGAAATTCTAACCCTAAACCTAGCCCCTGGCCCCTAACCCTGACATGATTTCGCAATTTTATCTCTCGCCTTAATTTTCACGCCATTTTTGTGCGCCGTTTTTATCTTGCGCCTTTTTTGGCTTTCGCCTTTTTCATTTTCGCTCATATTGTTTCGCCTTTTTTGTTTTCGCTCTTATTGTTTCGCCCTTTTGACGTGATACCTCCATCCATACCTCTTGTTTTTACGCCACTCTAGTAGTGATATTGAATGATTTGAAGCCCCACTCATGTCTCCATCTTCAGCTACATTGCCCTACACATCACTAGCTATACTGGCCTACACATGATTAGCTATATTTTACAACCACTCTGTTTCACTATTGTTAACATCAACTGCCCATGCGCAGTTAGTATGATAAGTAAGTGACAATGCTAAACACACGTCTCTCAACGTCACTTCCGGCTTTTAAATTTGGTGGAAGCTCGGAGTTGAGTTGTGGCCTAATAAAATAAAAACATTAAAAAACTGAGCTTATTTCATGTAGACTTGGCGACAAAAAAACAAAGTTTCTGGCTCAAAGAACCTGGCTCAAAGAGCATGGCTCAAAGTAACTGGTTCAAAGTACCTTTCTCAAAGTACCTGGCTCAAAGTACCTGGCTCAAGTACCTGGCTCAAGTACCTGGCTCAAAGTACCTGGCACAACGCAATATTCCTTCGTGCAAATCGGATTGGCATTACATGTAATTCCCGTTTACCGCAACTCATGTTTTTCCTCCCACGAATAAGAACCCCCTAAGGATATATAATAGATGTGCGTGTAGTGATCAAACTTGGAGATATGGGTGCCCTAGCTTTACAAGTTGAGGAGAACACAGGAAGCATCTAAAATAAATACATTTGTATGGTAGACTGATCAGATCTGGTGATAGGTCTGAATTAAGAATAACTTAAGACCTTGGCCAGTTCATGGGCGGATATTTCGGGTTTTGGGTCGGGAATAATTGAAAAATATTTACATTCCTATAGGTCTCTTCGCGCGAGTTTTACCAAAACTGAACGACGAAAAATTAAATCGATTCCGCACTAAAATTATCGATACCGCTCA
The DNA here is from genome assembly GCA_944989445.1 of Ampullaceana balthica. Taxonomy (NCBI): domain Eukaryota; kingdom Metazoa; phylum Mollusca; class Gastropoda; family Lymnaeidae; genus Ampullaceana; species Ampullaceana balthica. Next base: position 163,643 of record CALYLW010000651.1, on the reverse strand, counting down.
CTAGTAGCGCTGTGGAGGTACTATCTTTGGAGACGTGGTTAATCGTTGATTACTGAGCTAATATTGTCTGTACCGATATGATGAAAGCAGGCCACGAGTACAGTTCTTTACCCTCGTCCTGCAGGCCTCGCTTGGCAAACCTGTGCGTTGACAGGAGGGGAAATTGTGCAGACGGTCCGAAATCTGTGGTTCTCAAAATATAAACTAAGGCGGCGACCATCAAATAATAGTATTGAACTCACAAACTAGTAGGGCTGGACGATTCTCACACTCCACCCGGTACATGTTAATGGACGGTTCTAACACTCCATCCGGTACATGTTAATGGACGGTCTCGCACTCCACCCGGTACATGTTAATGGACGGTCTCACACTCCACCCGGTACATGTTAATGGATGGTCTCACACTCCACCCGGTATATGTTAATGGACGATTCTAACACTCCACCCGGTACATGTTAATGGACGGTCTCACACTCCACCCGGTATATGTTAATGGACGGTTCTAACACTCCATCCGGTACATGTTATTGGACGGTTCTAACACTCCATCCGGTACATGAAATTTTTACGGTTCTAGCACTCTACCCGGTACATGTTATTGGACGGTCTCACACTCCACCCGGTATATGTTAATGGACGGTCTCACACTCCACCTGGTATATGTTAATGGACGGTCTCACACTCCACCCGGTACATGTTAATGGACGGTTCTCATGTAAATCCGGTATATGTTATGGACGGTTCTTATATAAATCCGGCCCGTTTTCACTTGAGACCAACATATGCCATCATTATGATTAAAGAAGCTAAGAACTAACTATTTCTTGAAATAATATATATATATATATACTTTGAAAGTTGAGCGAGATTTTTTTTACTGTAATTACAGGTATTCAATTTATGAGTTTAGATTAAAAATATATTTATTTATTTATAAATCCCTTATATTAACTTCACCGCCGTCTTGTCATCTCTGTCTGTCTTGGTCGGTCGGAAAAACAAAAGTAAAATATGACCCACTTCCCGTAATCCGATCGAGCTGAAATTTGGCGCACGGACCCGTCTCACCTATCAATGCATCGTATCAAAATTTCAGATCGATCGAACGTACCGTAATTAAATTAATGCATTTTTAGTTTATCCCTATATAACGTATGTAATTCAAATTCACGGGTTGTTATTGTTTCTTTTCCCACGTGAGAGTTTGAGTTGACGCGTTGAGGCGACCCATCGAAGTACCGGCGTGCTTTTGTTTACATTTTACGTGTCACGCTGAGCTCGGTCAAGCGAATCGGTGACCAGACTTTTCCCCTCTCCCCCCACCCCCCCCTACCAGGGTTATGAAGCAAAGTTGAGTTAAGACAGATTCAGTCTGTAAATGTTTGTCGTGTTTGAAAATAATCAATACTGTTAGTTATGGCTCATATATAAGGGATTTATAGTCAAAAACTTTGTTTTTACAGGGTTGTTTTATTAAATAACAAAGACGGTTGTGGGTGAGAACGAATAATATGTTAATGAAACGTTTTAATTTTTGTCTTAATTTTAAAAAGGAAGAGAAAAGACGTTCAATTAAATTTTCACCAAAAGTTGACTTTTTAAAAAAAAGAGAAAGACAGACAGAAAGGTAAAAAGTGTTTTTTTCCAAGAAACGCTATTCAGAAAACAAGATTGCCACTATACACATTCGTAGAACTTGAAATAAATCTTAAGTTTATTTTGTATTTATTTATGTTTGATAATATTTTTCTGCAAATAGTTATCCTGCATTAAATACAACTATTTTTTTTAGTGATTCCTTGATAGAAAATCGCTTTACCACGTTATAAAAGTATTCTTTTTCAAAAATAAAATTTAACATTATATGTATTATATTACTATTAGCGTATCAGCCGTCAAAAATGACGGAAGTTTTCAGCTGAAATCTATTTATTTATTTTACAAAATGCACTTTTTTAGGGCGCCTACGGCGCCGACCTTTTCAAAAGCCCAACTAACTTGTCCTTGTTTGATAAATACGAAATATTAAACTTTCTGAAATGTACACAAAGTATTTTATAATAGGGGTTGTAGGGCGCCTACGGCGCCCCCTTTGTTTTTTGATTTTATAATTAACCATCATCAAATCCTCTTTTTACATTGATCCCTTTTCCAAAATTAAAATACATGTATGAGCGAAAACAATGACGTATACATTTTTTTACAGCGCATCTTTAATTTGCACACCTTTTGATGCATTGGTGCAGTAATTTTGTTTTCCCTGCTTTCTAAAATTAGTAACGTCACGGACAGACATTGCAAATTATATTGTTTAATTATTATTATTGTTGTTATAAAATTATCACTATTGTTTTTATTATTTTTATCATTATTTATTGTTTTTATGATTGATTATGTTGGTGATATTGATAATGATATTTCATCTTTATATTACTGATAAAATTGCAATTATTAGTCAATTATTTACTGAAAACTTCCAATGGTTATAAGATGACGTTTAAAAGGAATCAAGTGGGTAAAAATGTGTGTGTGTTGGGGGGGGGTAAATTTAAAAAAAAAGAATATCATCTTCCTAGCCACCTCTTTATAAACTCATCGAAGCATTCTCCGTATAAAGCATATAAGCCTATCTACCCTGTTAAATTAGTATATTTTAATTTTATTTTCAAACAGCTTGATTGCAGTCTCGCCCATAATACAACAATATATGTCTCAGAGCTGTGTGAACGAAGCGTATAGGCAAACGTAGGAAGTCGTAGTCTTCTGTATTCAGAGAGCGTCTGTAATTTATAAAATAGGATAAATTAATGTCAACTTAAAGTTGACTGTGCAGAAACACATCCACCGACCAACAAAAATGAAAACACAAGTAAAAAGTTGTTGTTTTTATTTCACTTTATTGCGGTTTTTTATATTTCTTTGTTTTTTACGTAAGTTTAAGAAACGCATATATGTGTCCCTTGACTTAATAAGATTTGTTCCATTATTTGCTCCTTATCATCCCTAACAGCGTATTGCGTGTTTTTTTTTAATAAACCGATATCAAGTGACATGAACTGACAGAAATCGTATGGTTTCAAAAAGACCCACAAATTGATAATTTATAATATCACCCAATTACCAAACAAAAAACTAATAAAACAAAAGATGCCCTTTGCCACCAGACTACGCCCCACCCTGTCCATGACAAACAAAATGAAATAAGGGAATGAATTGAAATCATTTGATGAATGCAACTTTTAGGGGCGTACACCCCATGCACATACATTGTTGATCATGATGGTGTCATCTTTCTTTTTTATTCTTCCGCTTAATTTGATGATTCGTGGGTCAAAATATTTTTCTTATTCCGCCCATGACATTAAAAGATTACATTTAATCATGATTATCTCTAAATTGAACTGCTTAAGAACCCCCGACGTCACGGTTAATCGAATACCCTTTGATGTCATGGATAATTGAATACCCTCTGACGTCATGGATAATCGAATACAGCATTGGCTACCAAAATACAATCCATTGTGTCAAAACAGAAATATCTACATCGCCCATCACGTGAACACACTCACCAGGACTCAGCTGTCACCTCCATCCGTCCATGTTTTTGTCTTTGTGTGTAGTTAAATTTACATTTTACTCCCATTACTCCACACAACACAACAAAGACATCAATTTGTATAGCTGGTAAATGTAACATCAATATTTATGGCTGGCACCTGCCGCATGTATCACACTGTTTATGGCTGGCCTTTTCTGAACTATATGTCTTTAAAAAGTTATGACTGGCCTTTTCTGAACTATATGTATTTAAAAAGTTATGACTGGCCTTTTCTGAACTATATGTATTTAAAAAGTTATGGCTGGCCTTTTCTGAACTATATGTATTTAAAAAGTTATGGCTGGCCTTTTCTGAACTATTTGTATTTAAAAAGTTATGACTAGCCTTTTCTGAACTATATGTATTTAAAAAGTTATGGCTGGCCTTTTCTGAACTATATGTATTTAAAAAGTTATGGCTGGCCTTTTCTGAACTATATGTATTTAAAAAGTTATGGCTGGCCTTTTCTGAACTATATGACTTTAAAAATTATGGCTGGCTCGTGTTATATCTTAACTTATTATCACAGAACTGTTAAGTATGCACCATTACAGTCAGGGCCGGCCCTAGAGTACGCGGGGCCAAGGCAGCAAACTATGAGCGGGGCCCCAGGCACAAGGCAGCAGACGAGGAGTGAGACCCATGCAAAAAATTGCAATTTTACATATATTAAAATAATGGGGAAAAATAAAGTACTAAAAATTTAAGTCTATAACAGCACTGACACATCAATAATTACAGTTTTGTTCATTTAATTGAAGATGCTTAAACTCAAAATGGATGATAATATTGTAATTAAAATGTTTTGTTTTGGTATGCTAATTGACAGTTCATATATACATGTATGTAACTTAACATTATAAACTACCGGTACCGTATATACACTAGCGTTGGCTTGCTTGTATCTTCTACTTCTATCTTGTTTTTACAACGCTCAAGCAAATTTTGCGAGCTTGGGCCGCTGCAAAATCTGAAATAAGTTCATTATTGGCAATATCCTTAGCAAAAAGATTCTCAGTTGACATAATAGCTGAGTTACTGGGCCTATCTTGCATCAGTTGCGTAGCTATGGGAGGGGGGGGGGACAAAATTTGAAGGTACCCCGGGCCCCCACTTGAGGAGGGTCCCAAATTAGTGTCCGAAATTATTTTATACTACATATTACACTACTGCCATGTACGTGGGGCCCCCAAAGAGGTTAAGACCCCCGGGCCCCAAAACCCCTACTAATTCCTAGCTAAGCCACTGTCTTGAATCATTGTTGACCGCATTTAGGTTTCAATAAGTTTGTTTTTTTCTTTTCGAAAAGCTTTTTTCTCCGAAAGCCACTGAGACAGGAATAGTTAAAAGTATTCGAAGTGCAATGTGTGTGCTTAAAGTCACTATATCTGGATTGTTTTAGGTGACTGCACGAATTATAGAACTCAATTATTGCAGCGCTTCAGCAAGCATGAAATCTCCAAGATCCTTACTTTCGCAGACTGTGAGCTTTTTCTCCAGATTCATACTGCATATGACACTTGTTGTTGTTGCTGTTGTTGTTCTTATTGTAATTGATGAAATTTATTATAAATAAATCCAAACGAGTAATGATGCCTTCGTAGTAATTCAAAGGGAATGTCCATCGACATGATTGGCTTATCAACAATCTGGTTAATGTCCATCGACATGATTGTCTTATCAACAATCTGGTTAAATAAATATGTGCGAAAGTTTTCGTGTGCATCTATAAATCCTTCATCTTCTCCTTCATATGTAAATTGCATGTTTCTTTCTTTTTCGCACATTCGTCCCTTTTAAAATGGGCTCAACTTCTAAGTCAGTGGTAATTTCTATTGAAATTGCTATTGCTGTTTCAAAACCGCAATTTCTGTAAGATTTAAACCATTTGCAAATATTCGTTACTATTGCCACTTTGATTTCTCATGATCATACAGTCTAAAGCTGGCACTTAACCAGTCACAAATCCCTTCGGATGCCAGAGCAGACAGTGTTGCCAAAAAGTTTGCAACAGAAACAAAACAGTTTGCATTTAAATGCCAAATGTGTAAGCCATTTACGGTTATTACAACTTCTCCATTTTCAACGTGTTATTTGTAAACGTGTAAATTGTAGTAAAATGTTTAATCAAAGCGCGAGGTCCTGAAAAGCGCGGGGCCCAAGGCGGTTGCCTCGTTCGCCTTGCCCTAAGGCAGGCCCTGATTACAGTGTATCAGTTAGCTATGCACCACTCATCCCATCTATCACTTAGAAATGCACCTATCAATTGATGACTTTGTATTAGTTATTATTAGTGCTTGCAGTACAAGTACCTGGTACTTGAAGACATTGTTCTCAAACAAATTGAACTTGTTCCCCAAAAGCATAAGTCCAAACACATGAAGAATTGTGTTTTTAAAAAACACACAAAGACATGAGTTGCTGTAAAATCTAATGGTTTGAATTATGTGTAAAGATATGCTTGTTATTGTATACAGATACCACAGTCGCTGGTCACACGCCGGTCAGTCGCTGGTCAGACGCCGGTCACCATTCGAGTCCACAAGGCAGCCTGTGGATGGGCGTGAGAGATGCGGATGTGACGTCAAGACGTCTGGCCCAATGAAGGGGGACGCCGGGATCTCTTCACCCATGGCAACCATCTACTGGAAGTGTAGGAAGCCCGGGGCCTCGTGTCTGCGGGTCACCGGCCTTATCTGGATCTTGCTGAGCAACGTCATCAACACCAAGGCCAGGCGGGTGGCATTGCTGACAGCATTGCTGCTGGCCGTTACAGTATGGTGCGTTGGTAGGGGAAGAATTAAACAGGTAATATAGTAATATATCATCATATAGAATAGGACAACGATACAAATTTTAAATGATATGCAAGATATACAAGCGAATTAATAAAGCTTTAATTTATTGTTTTGATCACACAATTTGTTTGTATATGCTGTATTTTAAAAAGTTAATGAAGTTTTTAACCTCGGTCAATTGTCTCTGATAGCAGACCCCCCTTCACCGGGCATGGGGGGGGGAGGGGCGGGGAGTATGAGACTCTGGTCTGGGGACCCCTCACACTTGATTTTTATTATGAATATATGATGATGTTGTGGTCGTTAGAAGGCAGATGCCCCACATATACCCAGCTGTCTGGGGTTCAAATGTTACTGACGGCGGGCTTGGTGGTCACATCTTCATCTATATAGCAAGTGACGAATCTAATCATGATTTCTTCACAATGGAGCAAATTTTACTTAAACTTAATCTTCCAAATCAAGAAACACAGTTGAATGGGATTACATCCTCTATGTTCTCATTCTATTGCCCAGCTGATAAATAAAAAATCTTCTGTAACCGTGGCTTGTAATTCCCTGTTAGAATATTGGTCTGCGTATTGTCTCGTTCAGGAGAATCCGTCTGATAATTTTAATTTTAGCAGGTCCAGAGGCGTCAATAGAGGGGTGCCGACCTCACAGGGTGACACCAAAATGTAAAACTCTGTGTTCCTTAATTTGGCACTGGCAGCCTCGGAGAAGGACTATGGGGTACGTCGTGAGGGGCGTGACACCATGAGCTACCGCACTGGGTTACGCCTCTGAGCAGGTCTCATAATCCTGCCAAAATAGACATGTTTTAATGTACGAGGTCAGACCTCATTGAGTTCTGTGTGATACCAAAATGTTTAATAATACCACGCCAGACCTCATGACACAGCTAAAACGAGCATGTTTTAATATAAGGTCATCCCTCATTTGGTTCATGTAATACTAGCAGGTGTTATACTGACAGGTCCCACCTCGTACCAATGTTCCCTCGAAGGTTCATGTAATACTAGCAGGTGTTATACTGACAGGTCCCACCTCGTACCAATGTTCCCTCATTTGGTTCATGTAATACTTGCAGGTGTTATACTTACAGGTCCCACCTCGTACCAATGTTCCCTCGAAGGTTCATGTAATACTAGCAGGTGTTATACTGACAGGTCCCACCTCGTACCAATGTTCCCTCATTTGGTTCATGTAATACTAGCAGGTGTTATACTTACAGGTCCCACCTCGTACCAATGTTCCCTCGAAGGTTCATGTAATACTAGCAGGTGTTATACTTACAGGTCCCACCTCGTACCAATGTTCCCTCGAAGGTTCATGTAATACTAGCAGGTGTTATACTGACAGGTCTCACCTCATAACAATGTTCCCTCGAAGGTTCATTGGTCCGTGTGCAAAGTAAAAAAAAACTCGCGTGCAAAGTTGCACAGTATCTATTTTGTGTGCAATATTTCACATAATTTACCACGTGGTAACTGTAAACTGCTGCGCGGCGTCGGTCAAATATCTGCACGGCCGCGCAGCTTAAAGGGAACATTGCCTCGTAACCCAGCTAATACAAACATTTGTTTAAACCAGGTTGGGACCTACACCAAATGGAACCCACAGTTCTTGTCCCGACCGGCCAGCACCACCAAGTACTTCATCCCGGCCAAAGATCAAAACATCTTTATGTACTCGGCCATCGCCAACAGCCATCACCCCGTCAACGGCGACATCAACATTATCCTGACGACCATGGGCTCCAGCCAATCACCCTTAGACTGCTGCGTCCTGCTCGACAACCACACGCTGTTCATCACCGGAGCCGAGAAGCACTTCTTCTACCACACCATCGACATCGCGTTCATCGCCAGGATCGTCGAGTACTTCTTCCCCGACTACTATTACGCCCGTCAGTACGCATGCGCCGTGCCGGAGATCGGACAATCGGCCAGTCACGTGACACTCAAGGGCTCGTCGTCCGCGTGCTCTTCGGACGCGAGAGATTACGTTTCCGTGCACTACCCCGAGGTGGTGCCCGGTGGGCTGGCCGTGTGCGCCAAGATAGCCCACAGCGGCGGGCTGGACCCGGAGAAGGTCATCGAGTGGGTCGAGGTGCAGAGGATCCTGGGCGTGGACAAGGTGCTGATGTACGACATGGGGAACCCGGAGAACTTGACTCGGGTGTTCAGATACTACCAGGACCTGGGCGTCCTTGACCTTCGGCCTTATGAGCTGCCCGGCGACCCACCCAATAGGACACTGATGGAACGAGACAAGAGGACTTACCAGGTACTAACTAAATTTAGACATTTGCCAGGAACTGAATAAATTTAAGCATCTTTTACCAGATTAAATATAGACATTTACTAGATACTGACTAAATTTAGTCTAAATTTCTATTTTTTTAAAGTTAAGTTTATTTCATAACACACAGTTTCTCGCATCTGCATACAAATACATGTACTCATTCTTTAACGTGGAATTCACTGGTGGAACGACACACAAGAATGTACAAGGTACTAACTGAATTTAGACATTTTTTTATATTAAAAAAGGTATAATACATCACTCACAAACTCTCTCTGAACGTATGTGGGATCTATCATAAAGGGGGAATCAACTTTAATTTAAAATATCCTCATACTTACTGAGTACTGTTATCCCCTGTATATTTCACATAGCGTCGGTTTATAATTCAACGTCAACATTTTTTAATTAGCGCTCCAAAGAATCACATGCGTGAGAAGAAGAGAGATCAGAGACATTGTTAACTACATACATCTCACTTCGTAATAGACGCACAGTGGAATAGAATAGAAAAACGTTGGTCAATCGATGATAGACAAACGCTCAAATATTCAGGGATATGTTATTATGTATCAATAAACACAAGCCTTTCTCGTGTTAAGATACATTTGAAAGCACAGAAAACTTAAATGACATGCACAAAAGATGAATTTTAGAGCAGCATTTTTCTGTTTAATTTTTAGAATTTGCACAGTGTGAATAAGTTCAAGCCAGGCGGATAAAACTCCAGCGGCGTAGCGTGGGAGGCGAAAGCCCCGGGCGGCACTTTTTTAAGGGCGGAAAAATCCTCGTAGTTTAATGAAAGCGGAGCTTTTTAAATTAAATAAAAGAGACGCTAGGGAAAAAATTAAATTTAAAAAAAAAGAAGGAACAATCCAAAAATATGTCAAAGTTTCTACTGCCAAAACTTCAATCTCCGTAGTGGATTTTTTTCTTTCCCCGTGACCTCGTGGTCGTAGTGGGTTCCAATGTTTCCATAACTTTCTTGGGGCTTGGTAGACTTGGCGGCGCCCAGTTCTCTCCAAGTCAACGTTGGACCTTTTATCAATAGTCATTCATCAATATTTTTTTTGCGGCTTAACGTTGGCTAGATCTCAGCTTGTGACTTCCCTTATCCAGCCAGCCAATAGTGGGTGTAAATTTCTTCAAATACTAATGCTACTGATCTGAAAAAACAAATAGCTGAAGAAGTATAAGAATGTGACAATGATATGCTGGCACTACTAATTTATTCTTCCAGTTGTAGATTGTAGACACGACATTTATTGTATCTGATAAATTCAAACAACAGCCAATCAAATTTCAAGAACATACATTTATAAATCGTTATATCCACATGACCCGAAAGTATAGATTAACATTTTCGATTACTATAAGTTCCGCGAGATTGAGAAAGTGTCCAACATTTAAACTTTAACTTCACCAAATCAGACACGGAACTATTACAAATGGGAGAAATGATGCGGTACAGGCGACCATGAATTTATAGTATGTAAAATAATCGGGAATAATGGTACGAACTTAGATGAAATATTTTTATAAATCATCGTTGGTTTGGTTTGTGGTTTGTTTTGTAACTTAACGCAACTATCTATTAAATCAAATATTGGCTTGTCTGATGAATTTGATCATTGGCAGAAACTGAGTCCCAATGTAGCCAACCTTGAATCAAAGTGCTCAACGCAGTCAAAATTATTTACAAAAAGAAATAATTCGAAATCATACTTCAGAAAGAACATACTGACTATTGAAAAAGAACACCCATACTTTAAGGCAACATTTTTAAAAAGCTGCAAGACGTTCTTTTTAGAATGTTTGACATGATAAAGTTCCTGGTGAAATAGAACTTTGCTTTTCGCGGCCTTAGAGAATACAGTGGTATTCCATTATATTCGATAGCGCTACAGATATTTCACATAAGGATAAAATAATTTAAGTTGTACTATATGACTATATGCAAATACAAAAAAATCAGAAAGTACATGCACGTTGTAGAATATTTCAAATATTTCATTATAGAAAAAACAACTGCTAACGACATTTTCTGAAATGATTTTAAGCTTAAACCTGATAGTATTTCTATTATGGAATTCAGAGGTCAACGGTACGATATTACTACTGCCATGGCAGGAAAGACGAATTGAGTTCAACCAAGACTCAGAGACACAATTCTCAAAGTCCAATTTTAACCTTGCTCAATCAATTCATTACAAATGGTTTGTTTAGATGCTGCTTTAACTTAAACAAACCCTGTCAGAATTTTGTGTGTGCATGTAGTAAAATATTGTTAAGCAGTTTTTCATGTCCACACACCATTTAGAAGTTCTAACTGCTGCTATTTGCTAGGGATTAAACAGACTTCAGGATACGCGATGATGTGCAACAGCTAATTCAGTAAATACACAATGGAGCTATTTTAATGCTATTTCTTATTTTGGCGGCAATTTAAAAAACTGACAAGCCAGGCGAAAACTTAAACAAGCGAAAATTCGCAGCAACTTTACTGAATTCAAAACAATCTTTTTTTTTCTTTTAAATTTATTTTATTTATTTTAATGCTTTGTGGGAAATTTGGGGCTCTAGAAACTTGTACTGTCCTTCATGCCCGAAATTATTTCCAAACAGTGCGTCAGTGTTTAAAAATAATTATTTGCAAAGTTATCACAAAGAAACGAACAGAATTGGACATTAACTATGTTAATATTGTATGTGAAAACACTAGAAATTCAATGGAAGGTCCCAGCTGGAGAAAGAGAGAGCGAAATTTTGGAAATGGGGGCGAAGATGAAACCTTGTCACATGAAACGAGTTGAGAAAATGAAACCTTGTCACATGAAACGAGTTGAGAAGATGAAACCTTTTCACATGAAACGAGTTGAGAAGATGAAACCTTGTCACATGAAACGAGTTGAGAAGATGAAACCTTGTCACATGAAACGAGTTGAGAAGATGAAATCTTGTGACATGAAACGAGTTGAGAAGATGAAGCCTTGTCACATGAAACGAGTTGAGAAGATGAAACCTTGTCACATGAAACGAGTTGAGAAGATGAAACCTTGTCACATGAAACGAGTTGAGAAGAAAGTTGTCTTTACTTTTAATAGATGAGATACTGTGGAAATTCATTAGAGATTTCGACATATAAAAAATTTGAAGAAAAAAAACAGATGTAGATTATACTGGACGTTGAAGGCCATAATTTCAACATTGGCAGACAAGATCTTTTGTTGAAATCAAAGGCAAAATGAACAATATTCCTTAGAATTGCTATAAGTTGTTCCAGCTGTGAGAGGAGCTTCTCTAAACTTAGGTTGATCAAAAATGGAATCCAATCAACAAATTGTATATATTGAAATTGACTAATTTAACTATTTAGGCTATTCAGCATGATAACATTGAAATGGATGGACACTGCCATCAAAGATTTAGAACAGAGGAAAATCATTTTAAAAAAAAACAACTTTTATTTTATATCACGGCGGGAAAGCTATTAAATTTTTACTTCTAACATTATAATAACCAGGGTTGTTAATATTGCAATATTGTATTGGTATTGGTAGTATTGCCAATACTTTTTAAAGTATTGGGACGATATTGCAATACTTCTTGAAATTTGATATTGGTATTGCCAATAATTATTTTTGATATTGGTATTGATTTTTAACCAATACTAAAAGCAATATTCAATAAATTCTCTACAACATTGGTTGTGAATAAAGCTGAATATAATAAATTTTTCTTTGGTGTCGCCATCTTCGAGTGACATTGCCAAACAATTTTTGAATGAGACTGATCAATGAAATGAATGATAATAGAAATCAAATCATATATGATATCTTTGGCAATGAGCATTGACCAGTGACTTACCAAGGCCTGGCTAAGTGGTAACGGCCAAATAGGTGGCGTTACCCTATGAACTCTACTAAAATTCATCGTTCATTGTTAGTTTTCCAGATGTGATGCAATCCAATGACTCGGTCTGACTGTTTTTTACTATAGTATGTATCATTTGCTTTTCTATGACAGTCATTTGCTTCATTCATCCATCCATTCATTCATTCACAATATGTGTACAGTATACATATTAAAAATCTTGTTGCTTAAGGCTTAAGGACGTTAAGGTATGCCGACTTATTTAATATGTTGTCATAGACTTTTGAATGCTTTGAGGAAAACTGATGAAGCAAGTGTTAACTATTGAACAAAATTTGGTTAAAAATACATTGTCTAAATTAGCCAAAAATGTTGTTATCGTCTATCGATGTAAGTGATATAGAGCGATGAATTACGTATTTGCGTTTTATTCGTCAAATGACCCAAATATTCGTATTGGTAAGGCAATAATAAATAAATATTGGTATTGCAATACTGGTTTTAAAATTGTATTGGTATTGCCAATAGATTTTACAGGCAGTATTGGTATTGCCAATAATTTTTTAGTATTGTTAACAACCCTGAATAATAACCATTTTTAATGTTCTTACAATAATTTTCTAATAAAAAGTATTTGTTCTCCGAGTTAGAATATTTTATACGGGAGAAAAAAGGCAAACGTGGCATCTGCCCCGGACGGCAAAAACCCACACTACGCCACTGTAAAACTCGAATCAGATTATGATAATGTCCTATTTCATTGTCAGTTCCATCATGACGAGTCCATGGCAGTGCTAGAGTGTCGTCAGAGAATGGCGGGATATACCTACGTCATGAGCCACGATGTGGACGAGTTCATTATTCCAAGGATGGATGTTGGTCTGAAACAATTCTTCAAGGTAACGGAGTGAATTTAAAAACAGAATACTAATGATTAATTAATTAATTGTCAAAATCTGCACATTTAATCAAAATAAAAATGCATTAAGTAAACGAATGCATGGACAAAAGAAAGATTTGAAAATAAACTGGAAATTGACAACAATAAAGTCCTGGTGCCACATAACCTTACCGTAATTTAGGACAAATCGCCAGCACATGCTAACGCTTATTATCAAGACTAGTGTATTACAATTATATTTATTATTATTAGTGTATTCCGTCAAATATGACGGAAGTTTTCAGAATAAATAAATTTCAGCTCAAATCTATTTATTTTGAAAAAAATACGCATCAGAATCAACATACATAATTTGCAATGTATGTCACGCCTGTCTGTCCGTGACGCTACTAATTTTAGAAAGCAGCGCACCAAATTACTGCACCAAAAATAACTATTTTCGAACGTTCCACATAAAATTGTTCAATCTATAATATAATAGTCCAAGTCACTCACTGGATAGATGAGGAACGATGTACAACAGTCTATAGCAGTTACAAAATGGTGTAGTGATTAGCACTCTAAAAAAATATTATTATATGACGTCATTGTTTGATCTTATATTTAATAGAAGGTGTGCATCAAAAGGTGTGCAAATTAATTACAAATTAAAGACGCGCTGTAAAAAAATATTATATGACGTCATTGTTTTAGCTTATATCTTAATTTTGGAAAAGGGAACGATGTAAAAATAGGATTTGAGGATTTATAATTATAAAATGCTTTGTGTACATTTCAGGAAGTTTAATATTTCGTATTTATCAAACAAGGATAAGTTACGTGGGGTTTTGACCAAAAAACAACCCCTACAACCCCTAGTACTAGTATGAAAATAAATGAATAAAATAAAAATAAATAAAAGTTTTGTATTACATTACTTTTTATTCTGATGTGTATTTTTTTCAAAATAAATAGATTTCAGCTAAAATCTATTTATTTTGAAAACTTCCATCATTTTTGACGGGTAATACACTAGTAAAAAAATAATGTAATACAGAAATTTCATTTATTTTATTCATTTATTTTCATATTGAACAATTGTATGCGGGACGTTCGAAAAGAACGTTTTTGGTGCAGTAATTTGGTGCGATGCTTCTAAAATTAGCAGCTTCACGGACGGGACAGGACATACATTGCAAAATATGTAGTTTGATTGTTTTTGCTCTGTTAAATGAATTATCTTTTCAATCTGTGGCCATGACAGGAAAAGATGGAGGTGTACCAAGACAGTGCGGGGTTCTATTTTGATGCCGAGTTTTTCATTTACAACTGGGGTCCCACCAACCCCGAGCAAGACCTGATGTTGACGAGATACAGGAAGGCCACCAAGCCCCACTGGGAGTGCACCAAATATGTCTATCTGCCAGCCAGAGTTCTTTCCTCAACTACCCATTCTATATTCCCCATTTCACCTTATACAACGTGAGTTGATTCTCTCAAATATATTTTAATCATGCAATTATTTGGGGGTGGGTTCATTTAAGATTTTTAAAGTGATTGACCAGAGCCCTGGAGCTCTCCAATGCAATTTTTAAAAAGATAAAGACTGATAATCTAATCTGTGACCCGACGCCGCAGTTTAGATAATGATATTATAATATATGTGTTTGTGGGGTGTAAATTTTTGTAAAACGGATGCTGTGCAACTTTGCACATGAGCTTGTTATTTTGCTCACGGACCAATAACCTATTAGAGTAGTTAGAGGGAACATTTGTGGCAACTGAAATGTACAATTTGACAAGCAAGATAAAAATGCGAGTAGGTTTTCAATTTTGTTTGTTTAATTTCTCATTTCTATGCCTGGCAGATAGTTTTGTGGAAAGAGGCTGGGTAAGTTTAATGGGGGAATTTTTTCTTCAAATTTTTCAATAGTTTTCTATCATGGGTTTATCTACCTACCTGTGATTTGAATATAAAGACAAATATCGATTAATTACAAATTACAGATACAAGATCAATGCAGACGAGGCTGTCCTACACCATTACAGGCGCTGTCCAGACGACGTGTGGCCGACATGTTTCCCTGAAACTATCATAGATCATTCCATGGCACGATTCACTGACCTCCACTCAAGGGTCCTCAAAGTGAGGGAAGCTACAAGAACTCGTCCACAGTGGAACACAAACAGATGACACTGACCAATCCAATCTTAAAAGTATAGGGTAACAAATCATTTTGAAGAAAGCAAACTGCTTCTGTTACTGACAAATATCACAGATTCTGTTAATTTTTTAACCTCTTCTTAAAAGAAAGTTGAAACTTAGATTGTTTCTATTGGACAATAGTTTACATTTTTACTTAAGACAAAATTATGTTATGGATTTTTAATTGTGTCCTGGTCCTCAACAATGATTGACTGAGTCTTGGAGTATCATATATTCTAAAGAAATGAGCTAACATACAGTTATTATATAAACAAGACTTTTGTTTGATAAGATGTGTGTAAAAAAAAATAATAATCAAGGGACTGCTGTTATTAGTGTTATTTTCCCACCAGATACAAAGATTGAATTAACTAACAAATTATTATAAAAAATGTAATTTAAAACAATACACAGTGGGCCATGGCAAAGAAACATGGCTTCCATCATTAGAATTATAAGATGAGTAAGCTTATGGGTTATTATTATTTAGTTACTGGAAGCCGGCCACTTTATTGGTCACTTTATCGTCCCTCCCCTTTTTTTAAAGAGCTGCTGAATTTACTAGTACATTCTGATTGAGATGTTGGCTTTCTTTTTTCCTCCATGTTTTAAATAAGCTGTTTATACCAAATTTGAAATTGCTGTAATAAGGTCAAACTGCTGTCATGTATATCAAAGTCATTAATTCTTGAACACAAAATGTGTGTGCAATAAACAATAAAACCATGTTTTCTTTCCCATATAAAATTTAGATGGGTCATTTGTGATTTTTTAAAATATATGTTTATATATGTTATACATTACTCATTTAAAACAAAATCATGTTTACTGGTGTTGTCAATCAAATTTATATTCTTTAACAACTTTTCTCATATCCTAAAATAAAATTTCATGAGAGTTAATTGTAAAAGTGATTGTAAATACTGTAAGTTGACTCCATAATTGCATAAAATGTGAATTATGAACAACCGTGTAGTGTTTTATCATGCTTTTCATGTAGGAACTACAGTTTAGTCTACACTATAATCACTGCCCATGCATAACATGTTACTTATTTTAGGAAATCTTAATTTATTAGTGACATTTTTCGTCACAACATAGTGTTTAAAATGACTGGCATTATAAACTTGCTTTTAATTATGATATTTTTAAAAGTAAAAAAACAATTAATTTGTATATGTTCTAAGCATTTTGATAGCTCGGTGTTGTTAGTTGGCTCATGTGTTGATAGTTGTGGTGTTCAGAATTATTGTGTTCTAAGATAATGTATGTTGGATAGCTATTTTTCAAAAGTGTGTTATCGATGTATCAAGTAAGCCTTGACAACAAATTAAATAGATAAAAAATTTACCAGTGCAGGTATTTATATAAGGTTTCAAGAAGAGATAATAGTAAAAAATAATAATTTTAAACTCAACTCCTTACTAAACTACAACTTGATGACTTTCTGTTGTGTTATTTATTAACCTCATACATGAATGGTTAATTCCAAAACTAATTCTCAATAAAAATTACAAATCTACTTTTATCATGTTATTTCAACTAATGCCAATGCCTAACATTCCTTGTTCATTAAATATTTTCGTATTGTATGTGCCATATTTTTGAGAGCAGCAACAATGGCCTCAGGTTTGATCAATCCCATAGTTTTTAACATCATTTCATTGGTCTAATGTAGGGCAAGTGCCTAAAATAAATTCTATCAAGTTTTGTAAACTGTTGTCTTCAAGTTTTTTTTATCACTTTATCAACCACTGGAAGAGAATTTTTTTTTAAATTTCTTTTGTATTATATCTTTCCATTACCTAACAGTAAACAGCACCAAACGCCACAAATCTGCATCAGTTGCAGTTACAAGTCAAGAGCTAGGATAGCTACAAGTACTAATCACTGGTACCACTAGTACTCTATCAGTGGTATCACTAGTACTCAATCACTGGTACCACTAGTACTCAATCACTGGTACCACTAGTACTCATTCACTGGTACCACTAGTACTCAATCACTGGTAACCCTATTACACAACACTAGTACTCAACATTGGTACAGTTAACAACTTGTGTACAAACAATACCATTAACCACTTGTATACAAACAATACACTTAGCCACTTGTAAAAAAATAATACCATTAGCCACTTGTATGCAAAGGACACAATCAGCTATTCCTGCAACACTGATAGCAAATAGTTCCCAACACTGGGAAACACAATTACTTAACATTCGTAGTATCAACAAGAATTCCAAGGAAAATTTTTTTTATAAAATAAGTTGGCTGATGCCACAATTGGTAATGATATAATGACTACAAAGATTTTGAAAAATTCATTTTATAATAAACATTAACACAAAGATTCCTAATTCAACCAATCTGTTTCATGAATTACAACAGTTTAAGTGTGTCAAGTAGCTTTGTGTCCACCATATTTTCAAGAAAATGTTATAGCTCATAACCAATTGGGTCCAATAATGTTTTTATTTAAAAGTCACTTTTATTCTAACAAAACACATGACTAAAAAACAAAGAATTCCATCAGATCTGATTCATGTAATTGGACAAGACATTTAAAAAAAAAGTGAATACTGATAAATCAATCTGTTTCTCAAACCACCACCAACTCAGTACATGTTTCTCTCACCACTTTTTAAATAAAATAATACCTCCTAAATAAAATGAGATGAACATGGAACAGTTGGGCTTTGGAAGAAACATACTGTATAATGACTGGTTATCAGAAGTTTGAAAACCTCAGATTTTATATTGCACAAGATGAAAGGAAAAAAACATTGCCAGTTTAAATGAACGGATCACCAAAAGGTAAAACAATAACAGATATCAATCATTGATTAAATGTCATGCATCAACAAAGAGCTGGAGGCAGTGGCATCTACATCAATCAATTCAAATTGTATTAGTGATACAACATATGATACTAGAAACACAGCTCATATCTATGTTATTTTCAGCAACATATCTCATTTTGAGTCAGTGTTTGTAAGTCTTCTTGGATACCTTCATCTTTGTATGTTTATTATTTGAAAAAAAGTGAGATATTTGCACAATGCCAATAATTCCTAGTGATAATCAGATTTAACCACAGCAGATGGTGACGTTGTAACATCAAAATCTAAACTTTTTCAAAACATTAACATCAAAAAGTATTATAAAATTAACCATGGCAGGTGGTGACATTGTAATATTTGAATGAATTAGTTGGGTTTAAAAAAAAATTATAACATCAAAATAGTATTCTTAAACACTTGTTCAAACAGCTAAAATCAACAAATTACAATATAGAAATAAACTTTAATGACAATTATTAGCATTTAATTGCTGAAAGGAAAGTAAAAATTCATTAAAAATTATGCGTTGCTGCCTCAAAAATAGGATTAAAAAATGATGAATTTATATAAAAATGCACATTTCATTAAAAGCTAAATTGATGACTAGGTTTTACCAAATACTGCAGACAACACTTACACTTGTCATGGAAATCAGTGATTAAATCAGTTACAATTTGTCATTTAAAGGTGATGCATCTTTATGATGTCACTAAATGACAAAGATCATTTCACAGTTATAGAAAACGCTTCAAAATTTATTTTGCACACTAAATGACATGGTAAACCCACTTATCATTACAAAATCGGTGAACAACTGAATGGCAATTGATAAAGAAGCAATCAGTCATGTCCTTCATACAATCATCAGGACTTGTAATAACAATAAAAAATTTAAATAAAAAAAGATAACAGGTACAAAGTCTGTAGTTATTAAATAATTCCATGTTCTTAACCCTACCGAGCCTAAAGCCCTTAACCTAACTTTCCCCTATGCCTGGGTTCCTGGGTATTAAAGAGAAAAAACGAATATGCTGTAGAAAAAAATTACTTACATGCAAAGAAGTGCTTGGAATAGAATGAAATTTTGATAAATTGTAGTAAATAGGTTAATCTTTCATTTAGTGTCATAATTTCACCTATGTGTATCAATCCACCTAGCAGAAATAATATTGTTACGCAACACATGAATTTTCTATACAATACACTCTAGGACAGTGATGGCGAACCTTTTTTGGGGCAGCGTGCCCAAAATTCAATTAAAACCTACTTATATATAGTAGCAAAATACCAACACAAGGTGCCAGCAAAGTATTTTGATTAATGAAGTAATATTTTAGTCGCGTGCCAGCTGAGGCTCTGCGTGCCATCTGTGGCACGCGTGGCATAGGTTCGCCATCACTGCTCTAGGATTACGCTTGTTGTATCTGGAGTGTTTTTCCATACACAACATGACCTCGATTAGCTCTGACATAGTGTTTTACTTGACCTAGAAACGTATTCTTGATTAAATTATGACTTAGTCTTAGATTATGAAACAATCCAAAAGAAATAACACATAATCCACTTTCCTGTCAAGTGCTTTGTTCATCAGACAACCGATTTAAGTTAATTTCTTTAAATTTTTAACTTAAACACACACAAATAAAATTCAAAACATGGGGGCAGCCATTTTCAATGGCTTATATTTAGGTTACAAAATGATTGGTTGGTTATTATTAGCTTTTGAATAGTTTTTTTCTTGTAACTGGCAAAGTACAGAAAAACAGGGCCAGCGGCATATGGGGAAAATAAGAAATCACCGAAAAACAAGGACAGCGGTCTGGTAGGGTTAAAATATAAAAACTTATTAAAAACTTATTTCAGTTTGTTTCAATTACTATGACATTGGTGAAAATTGAAAAGATTCATTTGAAAGTTGAGTCCATTAAAAATATAATAAATATTCTAATATATTAACCAAGTTTTCAAAATATCTTAATGAGTCATGACATTTATCATTGTATTTATCATTTGAAAGATTTTTCCATTAAAATAAAATGTTGGCAATGACATCAATATCTGTTCAGCATTCTCTTTTCAGTTAAAAAGTAATAAAATTTAAAAATTTAATTTTAAACAAGGGTTACCATTATTATAAATATATATCATAAACGAATCATCACAACATTTGAAAAAAAGAGACAGAATAATAAGTTTCATGGTTCCAAAATGTAATCTAGAAACTTAAGCTAAATAAACTGACCAAGTCAGATAAAACATGTTTTAGCTGCAATATTAAATGCAGGGTAATTTTTCATTTGTGTTTCTTGCTGCAATTAGACATGGTATCAATTAAGTCCACACTGCCACATTTATTGGTATATTTTACATTGAAAGCTCATTGTCTTCGCTATAAAAACATTATAAGGGTTAAGTAGTTTGAAAGGAATTTTTTTAAAAATAAATATTAGTCTTGCTAAATCTTGAAGTCAATTCTATTCATTGCTTGTAATTGTTCAATTAAATGTTATGCATGTAACATGCGTATATACCGTATACATTAATTGAACACTGATAGAGGTCTTGAAAATTTCAATTAGATTACAATTCAGGTTGCAAACATTTGTGTTTTATATTTAAATAACAAAATGGAAATTTTTACACAAAAATATTTTTATAAAAATTTTTAAAATGTCATCCCAAAATAGAAAAAAAAATAAGCCATGAAAACTATAACAAGTGTAAAGGAAAAATGTGAGCCTTTAATAACTACCATCTTTTCTGTTTATACCAAACAACCAATTAACAAGGCTGGCACTGGAACATCTAATATTTATTAAAATGAAACATTCCTTAATTTTCACTACTTAGATGATCAGGTACATGACTAGTTCTCTCATCATGACTGCAATGATGAGAGGATTTGATTATATCAGCAAGATTCCTGTCCTCCATTTCAGCTCCATTACAGCCCTTGTCGTTATCCCCGATTTGAGTACCATTTAAGTTTTCCTCCCTTGATTTACTGCTGCCACAAATCTGCTCACGCTCTTCATGCCCTGCACACACAGAAGAACGCTGATTGTTAGCTGCCGACGGCTGAGCTCTCAGTTGCAAAAGTTCAAATTCCAACTTCTCCTCCATCAACTGTAAACACCTGGTCCTTTGAGAGACCATCTGGATTTTTTTAATAAAATAAATTTTTTTGAGTTCCTGGAGTGACATGGACTGAAGTCTGTTTTCTTCTCCTGACCATTTACGCTTTTTAGAATATGGATTAATTTCTGGTAAATTAAGGGGTGACTCATCTCTAGCTGCAATAAAAGAAAACACAATTTCAGTGATTAACTTGTGTACATTTCTTTAACAAAATACAAAAGCTCTCATAGGATGATAATTCATCTAATTGTGATGACTAGGACATGGTTCTGTTAATCATGTTAATGCTTTAGTAGTTCCATAAGTTGGTGAGTGTTGATTAAGAGACCTGAGTGGGAATCATTCCTTAAAGCAAAGAATTTATTTATTTCCTAAATAATTTTTTTAATTTGCCTTTTTAACAAAGATTCCTGACTCACCATGGCATTCTATAAAAGATATATTTCCGTTCATTCCCCAAATTTAAATAATGTTAAAAATGACAATTTAAAAAGATGAATTAATATTTTACGAACATCTTCCTCCATTCTCCATGTGTGAGAGTCTATCTTTCCATCCTGCCTCCAGATTAGCCCACTTCCTATGGTGGAAATGTTCATCTTCAGTCCCAGAATCTGAGTCAACTTCATCCATTTGCAGCACCTCCTGGGTGTAAGGATCCAATCTCATTGAGAGATTCCTGTGAGGGCATGGTGGGTGTGAAACAGGGGACAGTAGTGATGATGTGGCTACCTCATGGGCAGCTGCTGAAATAGGCTGCTGTAAGGAGTTGTAGTTCTCAGGAGATACCTCACAATTTTTCACCGATTGCTCTGG
Organism: Ampullaceana balthica; assembly: GCA_944989445.1. NCBI lineage: Eukaryota > Metazoa > Mollusca > Gastropoda > Lymnaeidae > Ampullaceana > Ampullaceana balthica. Next base: position 141,181 of record CALYLW010000651.1, on the reverse strand, counting down.
CGTTTTTGGGTGTGGAAATCTGTTATTTGAAGTCTTAGGGCTGAATTTTGTTTTACTGTTTGTGAAGACCTGTTCATGACTCACCGAAGCATCCTTATCAGGTGATGGGACAATCTCCTCGTAAGAGATTCCCTGCTTTTCAGGGAAACCATTTTTTACTTTGGACTTGGCTGATTTGGTTTGTTTGCTAACAGAGGGTAGCACCCCAACGCACCCATTGCCCACTGGACCAGTTGGGCTCTGCAGTATGGCATTCAAGAGATTTTTATCAGGCTTAATATCAATCTCAGATGAGGGTGTCCAGTCTGTGTGGCCTTCATCTGGCTGTGCTAGTGGGGGTAGCCCTGTTGGTGAGTGAAGACTGCCATGAGGTGAGTTGACAGAAAAGTTAAAGAGTTCTGTTTTCCCATGTAGAATTTTCATGACCAATTCATAGTATGGAGAAATGTTGGCAACATCTTTAGAATTTGATTCTTGAAACTTTTTCTCCAAGAGTCGCATGCGATGGGATAAATCTTTCCATCGGTGCTGCAACTCCTGAGAATTAAAAAAATGTGCAAACATTAACATGTTGGATGGCTAGAAATACTGATGAAGCTACTAAGAAAGGAACAGCAGTATGAAAATTTCATCTTATCTATACAGACGCTCCTTCTATACAGAAGATTATTGCGTCCACAGACCATGCCCGTCTGTTGGCAAGTGATGCAGCGTTCACATGCCACTGCTATGAGGATTCCACGCATTACCCAGCCGCCTTTATTTCCCAAACTAGTGTTAGGTACCCATTCGGATTTGGGTGGACTCATGGAGGCCATAGGCCCCGGGAACAAATCCTTGCCTTCACATGGATTCGAACACATGACCATCGGTACGGCAGTCGAGCACGCATACCACTCGAACAGCGTGCTCCAATATCCAACAAACAACCAGTGATAATAAACCTAACTTTTATTTTAGCATTTAAATACCAAAAGCCCATAGTAAGTAATTAAAAATGGTAAGAGTTAGTAGGGTTGTAAACTTTTTAGGAATAATTACTTTTCTTGTCCTTCCAGCACTGTTCGGAAGTGAGTTGACAGCATCTGTTATTGTGGTCCAAACTGATGCTCGCTGGTTGATGGTTCCTCCTCCAAATATCACATTTTTATAGAGGTCGAGTTGTTCAAGAAGGATCATCGTCTCCTGGTGAGTGTAATTTGGCTTCCGAATGCGACGCTGCTGCATGGTAGCCAGGAACAACTTGCAATAAGTCTGAACCCCTAGTAAAATAACCGACAAGAATAAAAATCATATCATTTAAATACTGATCTTCATAAAGAGATATCTTAGTTGAGAGCAAGTTATGCCTAAGGCACACATTACCCATGGGGTTTTTAAAAAAAAAGATTTAAGTTACTTTATATTATAAGTGAGCTGGCAGTTACATTATTTATGTTTCAGCCACCTCGAAAAAATTTCTAATTCCATCAACAAGTATTTCAAAATTTATATCCTTATACTCAGTGTAAATTGCTTAAAATTTCCAATTTTGGTGATGCAGACACTATGAAAACTGCTTCTAGTTGGTTATTCACAAGTTGTGGGTGTAACCAAACTATCCAAATGAGAGTTAAAGTTAAATTTTCTAAAAGAAAATAAATTATAAATTAAAGTAACATCATTACCCTTAGCAACTCAGCTAACTTGTGGAAAAGGGATAAAAGCCTTAAAGTTGACTTTTCCCATGACTTTCCTTGTCCATATGGCCAGAGCCAGTAGAGTGTTTTACATGGTCAATGATATCTGTAGAATAAACAGATGTTTTGTTAATTCCAAAAAACATTAAAATATATTCTTTTTTTTTACCACCAAACCCAATAGTTGCAGTGTCTAAGGGACTGTATTCAAACTTTTATTATTTATGTTTTTTTTTAAATAACTAAAATGTGTATAATATAATTAGCTAAGACTGCCTTAATAACCCTAAGGCTGAAAAATATAAATTCTCAAGTTAGTTATGGAAGAAGGCAAGAGTGACTAAATGATTGGGTAGTGGTAGTAAAATGACGGGGAAAGACGATGGAGATGAAGGTAAGAAGTAAATGTTTTAAAATTGGCATCACCCCCTGTTGTTATACTTTATAGCTATCATGACATAAATATAGCATTAGTATAAAGAATGTTTCTGTTTCAGATAATTATTAAGAAGTTCTTTAATGTTGATGATTATTCAGACCTGGTCAATGGGTTTTTCATTTTCCAGTTTTTACTTATTCCGGTGAAAAGAGGAATAGAGTTTTCTTCTTTCTGAGATTTCATAAATAATCCAGATATAAAATATAATTAATTTTTAAATAAATATTATTAAATGAATTAACATATTTTAGCATAACATTTTTATTGTTTTTGGATTGTTGTAGATCAATTAATAATATAATAATAATCATGAAACAATCAGCCTATAAGGTTAATTAAGGGGTCAGTCACTTGATACTAGTTTGTTTTTGTATTTTCTACCATTACAGATGCTCCTTGTATTGCAGAAGATTTTTTTATGTCCTATGTTCTAATAAGAACGCACAGACCATGGCGGTCTGTTGACAAGTGACGCAGCGTTCAAATGCCATGGCTATAAGGGGATTGTGTGGCTAGTGTCAGGTACCCATTCGGAGCTGAGTGGACTCAGGGACACCCTTAGCCCTGGGAAAAAATCCCTGCCTTCACAGAGATTCAAACCTGTGACTCTGTATGCCAGCCTCATTTTCTACTTATCTACTAGATTACACGGCTAGTAATGTATAACTAGCTATGTGAACTATGTGTATTAAAAACAAAAGTTGAATATAACCGCCAGCAGTCAGAAAAAAAACACTAGGTTGCCTACACTTGACTTAACGAATTATGCATTCTATTATCTATACTATTACTATTATTATTATAATTATTATTATACAAACAATTGGCAAGTAATTATTCTAGTTTCAAATATTCAAAATCATATACATGTACTATGATATACATTTCATTTTACGGGGGTTTGTTTAAAATATGATTAGGATGATGCCAATGAAGCATCAAAATAAGAAATAACCTAGTCCAACGGTGGCCAAATGGCGGCTCGCTCGCGAGCCGCATGCGGCTCTTCTGTGTTCACATTGCGGCTCGCAAACAATTTATGAAATTAAAAATTCTCAATTGAAATGTATAATATAAAAAGTTTTTAAAACAATGTTTGTTTATTTAAAAGGTATTTTTAAAAATAAATCTTTACCAAAACAAAGGTTTGAAAATAATTTGGGCTTGATCTACAGAAAGAAACAGCAAGCTTGCAGAGTTAAGGTCTGAAATTTGTCAGCAGAAGACACAACTTACTGTTTCAGCAAAGGAAGTGTCACTTCAACTGAGTCAAGTTATGCATTAGCTTGGAATATTTCTCGTGCTAAATAACCTTATTCTGATGGGGACTTCATTAAGAAGAATATCGAGGACGGAATTTTAATAGTAGATCCAAATAGTTCCAGACTTCGGATACTGGTAACACGAATTCCAATGTCATGCCACACCAATGAGTGACGTATAGCAGACATTAACGCTGATATTGAAAGAAAAATGAGTAACGATTTAAAGAACTCTAGCATTCAGTTTGGCTCTTGATGAATCAACAGATATTCAAGATACGCCACAATCGGCGGTGTTCCTTTGCACTGTTTTATTAGACGTGGCTATAAGAGAGGAGCTACCACTCTCACATTCCAGAAGTGAATTATCCTTAACTTAAAAAGCAAGTTCAGACTTATATCCATTTTCTGTATAACCTACTGATGTACTCCACAAATCAAATCAAAGCACTGAGCAGTAAATAGCAACCAGCCTCTACTACTACTAGCTACCACAACTACTAGCTACCACAACTACTAGCTACCACAACTACTAGCTACCACAACTACTACTACTAGCTACCACAACTACTAGCTACCACAACTACTAGCTACCACAACTACTAGCTACCACAACTACTAGCTACCTACAAGCTACCACAACTACTAGCTACCAACCAGATTAAAAGAAACCTGGCAGTTCAAAGGTCTCTAAGCAGAATCATAACAATTCAGGTTTATGAAAATTATTTGTCTAAATCAGTGTGTTTCTATTCATAAATTACATATTTAAATACGTGTCTATTGTGTAGCTGTAAAGCATATATTTCTTCAACATACAGTTAGGGCTAAAACAATTCAAATGTTTAAAGCATCAAATCCCAATAAAAATACTTTTTAAAAAATTGCAAAAGAAATTTTTCAATGCGGCTCTGACAATATTTTAAACTGTTAAAATGGCTCTCTGTTACTATATTACGGGCCTGGCCACCCCTGACCTAGGCTCTCACTCATATTCATATTCAATCAAGACATTACTAATTACTAGTAATCTTAATCTGTACTACTACTAATCACAAAAATTAAAATTTAATATAGTATAGTATAGCTAAATAAAAATTGTCTAAATTGACCTAAATTTGGTCCAACTTATTTAACTTATTACAATATTTTCACAAAATTAAATATTCAATTATCAAAAGAGAAGGGGATTTCTCGAGAAATTAAATAATTTAAAGAACACTATCAGGGTACAAAGCATTATCCGTCACGCGACAAAAAATCGTTACAACTTTTATTTTCATTGTTCAGTATGCAGATCACTCGCTGTTTTGTACCGACGACGAACTCGGCGATGATTTAACAACTAGAATCTAGAATGAATTTGGTTGTCAAGCGCTGGTTTGTAAAGGCTTTTGAATTCAAGACGTAACAATTATTTAAACAAACATATACACTAAACTTAAACTTACTTAGTAATTAACTCATTGACATGCTAAATAAATATCGATTGCTATTTTTTAAAAATAAAATGTATTTGTATGTGCTATGGATTAATTGGATCCTGGTTATTTGTTTTCATCAATAAAGCTAAATTAATGTAGGGTCACAAGAAAGGTTTTGATTGGTCAAGTCTGTAAATGCCTGGTCGTTTAAACCAATCAAACTATTTATAAAATATATTTATTAGGTAGGAACACTTGTCAATGAAATTATAAAAACTATTTAACCGTTTCGTAAATAATAACACTTAGACGACTGCTCTCATAGTCATTGGAAGCAATAAGAAATCGGATATGTATACAGGGTAGGGAAAAAGATGCGCATGTATATATCACTTTATTATTTCGCTCTGCATTTTTAAATAATTGAAAGACAGCTAAATTTGAATAAGGAAATTTTTAACTTAAAAAGTGAAAAACAAAATACACAAATAAATTGTGTAATGAAAACAATAAATTTAAGCTTCATTACTATATTTAACTACATGTAATACATTACATAATTTTTGTGTATTTTTTTTTAAAAAAAGCTTTATCACAGTCCTATTCTATATGGTATATTAAAAATGAATCATTTTTAGGCCCATAACTATAGGTCTACATCTTATCTGTTACAGAAGCTCCTTCTATAGGCCTACAGAAGATAATTTATCCTAATATAATTAGAAATAGATACGACCCGTGACTTAGCATACGCCGCAGACTTGCTCATAGATGTTGCAAAGAAAGGGGGGATGGACACAAACTACAGCATGAATAAGTCAGAACAGCGCGAATGAACGTTTGGGGGGGGGCATTTCTGACGTATTGATGGTCTCGAGACATGCGCACTGCGGTTTGCTAGCTGCACCAACCTGGCTTGACAACCACAAACTGTGATTGGCTGACCCTATCGAGGTTCAGCTATGTTCGATAAAAGATGGGGAAAAGAACGGGCACAAACAAACATTTTTTTAAAAATTGTTTCTGCTGAGGCTTGAACCAAGTACCTCCCGCATTTAAGGTGGAAGTGATAACCACTACACTACGAACAACATGTTATTAAGTGAAGGAACAATGCAAGTGAACTCAATAAGCATTATTTGTCTTGAAACACCCCCCCCCCTTTTTTTAACACCCACTTCGCTTGATTGGTCGACCCCAGTGAGGGCCATTCGTCATTCTCATTTTCACACTACTCGCTCTTGGTCTTGTTCTGATGAATTATATATATATATATATATATATATATATATATATAATATATATATATATATATATATATATATATATATATATATATATATATATATATATATATATATATTAGTGGGTAGCGTAGTAAAAGAACAATTAAAACACATAACTCAATCTTTACTATTTTTCTTTAAGTTAATCATATTTAAATATTTGCATAGAATCATTTGCTTGTGATAAAATAACGAATCTAATAAACTAATTTTTTTCTTATGGATTCATAATATACGATTTCCCCTTTGTGATAATCCTGAATAAATACGTTTTTAATTCATACTTTAACTTTGACCTGGATTCCAAAACCATAAAATGATCCTGGGCCTGTACACTTTCCAAACTACTATTTTCTATTAAATGATGAATCATTAAATTGAAACATTTAAAGTAATAAAAATAGCAACATATTTATAATGAATGAGCTTCTGAATGACAGTAGACATAGAGGCTATTCTTATTTAAAATGTTGATAACACTTCCAATAACAGCCGCATAATGTTAGGGGTGCTATTTTTAACTAGAATATAATCCCTTGTAACGTTATCCACTTGCTCGTAGCATAACCCGGCCCTTCCAATACCTTGACCTTTTTAAACTGTATTTAAAAACGTGTAAGTAAACGATTTTTTAAAAAATAATCCAAAGCTATGGCCGTGTTAATGATTACTATGTCAAATCACATACATAAATATGTCCTTCAAATTGATTTCAGGTAAGTGGTTAATTGGAAAATTCGTTTGGAAAGAAGTTGAACAAAAATATTTTTCATATTTTGAAATTCTTAACTATGTAAAATTGACGTAGGTTATGTGTTGTAATCCCTCATTTCTTTCACAGTAAAAACATAACGACCAACAGTAACATCATTTTCTGATTTCAGATTTCTTAAAATACTACAAGATTTGACGTATATTTAGAAACAAATGGTCATTACGCATACTGAGAAAGTACTAATACCGACATTTGGTGCACTTTAGCCTGGAAACGACCTTTGACATTTATTAACCTTTGTCCTTAGATTCACAGACCTAGCGGATGCATTGAGTACCCTGCAAAAAATAATTCATCATAACAGTAACAGTTTTGGGGTACTGAACTTTGAACTGAAAACAAACCCGCCCTACATTTTTAGAATTGTATCACTATCTCCTCGGTATGTTGCGATACCTAAAAAGACCCATGGTAAGACAAATGTTAGCTTTGATTAGCATATATCACACTTTCACTCTCAAAATAATCTTTGAAATTCAATCAATAACAATTTCAATGCTAATCAACTTGTAGTTGTAGTATTTGTCATTTGTGGACGTGGTTTGTTCGTATCAGTATCATAATGTCTTAGTCGGTAATCCTGCAGTTTTGGCACGTATTAGTATATAATTATTATTTCGCTGCGAATTTTAATTTTCTCGTGAGAAAAACAAAACTATTTTGATTTTTTAAGTAAGCAACCAAAGAGAATATTCTAACTCACTCACTCTAACTGGTGGTAAGGCCTAGGCCTAGACTATAGTGCCTCTATAGTTATAGGCTATACTATATTCATTATATTCTATATAAATTATACAATCAAAGCCTAAGCTATATTAATATTATCTGTTGAGAATACTGATCAATGTTCCCTTTACGCTGCGCTGCCAATCTGCCATGCAGATATAAGACTGATGCTGCGCAGCAGTTAAAAATTAGTCAATACAGTGCAACAAATTTTGTAAAATATTGCACAAAAAATGAATGTTGTGAAACTTTCACATGAGTTTTTTTTAACTTTGCACATAGACCAACGAACCTTAGAGGGAACATTGATACTGATATGCTTTACTACATATTACATGACTTAATATTACTATTTTCATTATAGTGACTACAGTTACAGTAAAGTATATGATTCTATGCTGTCATTCCTTCCTGTCTTAGCCTTTTTCATCTTACATTATATTCTAAAAAGTTATATAGTACAGTTAAATTAAGTTAAGTTTATTCATATAAAGTTAATTCAATAGATCAAAAAAATTATATTTTTTGGGTCAATTATCTGGCTCATGCTAACACTAAAGACTAAAAGAATTAAGAAGTTAGAGATCGTGGATGTCTTATCTCAAAATAGAAATATATGACTCACTAATTCTTATCAGTTGAATTTGCTTTACTGACAGTCAATTTCTTTAATCTGATTACTGATTAGCCTAGAACTAGTAGAGGTCTGAAATAATTTTTAAATATTTTTGTGATAAAATGCAAAACACCCAGCCCTTACTTTTAAGTATAAAAAATTAGGGCAAAACAACGATGTTAATTTTTACTGTTTTAGCTTTTAATGTGAAGTGACAGCATTGGGTTGGTTGAGTCCTATACTAATCTTGCAGCAGAACCCCCAATTTTGTGCTTGCAGTCATAAAATCTTATTTTGACGCTTCAACGGACATCCACAATAGTAACAATAAAAGTGACTGCAGGATGTTGAGACTTCTTGCCATCAAATAAAAGAAGTTAATTTGGCTACCAAAATAATGTACCAAATAATGTAATGAAAGTGACAGCAGATTCTTGACCCTTTCTGCTAGAGAGATATATTACAGTTATTAAAAAAATGAATATACCCTTTGAAGAGCTCTGCTCAGCACTAAGTATGTTGCCTATTTAGCCTTACAATTAAGTATTTTTAGAGCTTACATGTTCATTAAAATATAATTTTGTCATAAAAATACATTAATTAATTATTATTATTAACTTAAGTAATAGTCTCTGAGGCATGCTTAAATTATCCCATACTATAAATGTAACTAGTACTCTAATGTAACTTTCAAATTGAGTTATAATGGCACATTCATTACCACAGTTAACTATATCTACTTTTAGTTCATTTATTTACTTAGGATTATTAGGTTACTCTGAGTTCACTGACTGGTATTGACTTATGTAAAATGGCATCACTAACCTTCAATACCCCATCAGTACCATTACAACTACTCTGCTATGAGACATTTGTAGATATATGAATTTGGAGATTCATCTAGATAATTTATTTTGATAGGAACATCATCTAGAATTTTTATTATAGATTATGCACTATGGGTTGTCATCTGAATTTATTATAATAAGATAATACACCTTTTACAATATTTGATAAATTAAATATGGTATTAGGATCATAAATCTTAGCCCGTACACAACATTGATTACATTTTATTGATTTCGATTAAAAGTTTGTTACCTCCCTTACAGTGTTGAACTTAATCACATTGTCAGTAGAATGTACTCAAGCAGATTTGGTGTATTATTTAGTTGTCCTACATTTGAAGTTTAATTCATTTCAGTTAATTTTAACAATGAATTTTACCTTACTAAATAGACTGTTGATTACTTTGCTTCATGCAAATTGTTATGCTTTGAAAGAACACATTGCTCATGGATAGATCTCTGAATAAACCACAAAAGGGTGGTTGATATAGAGCCTGTGTTATGAAGATTATTTTAATGGTGATAGCGTGAAGATAAAAATTTTAATACTCTGAAGTAGCAAATAAGAAGTATAATACTAAATAAATTATGTTTTCAAAAACTTGTTTAAGAAAAGTATCTATCAAAGACAAGTTTAAATGCATGGATAAGTATACAATTATTTAAAATTTCTTTAAGCACTACGTGCAAATAAAGTATTATTACAAATTAATAAAAGAAACGACACTTAACTTTCATCTATATTAAATTCAAATGATCTGGCTACATTTGGTGCTGATCTCCAATTTAGCAATATTTATTCATTTTGCTATTTTTAGTGCATTTAAAATTGTCCTTGATAAAAACTCTCTCTTTTTTTTCTGATTTAAAAAAAAAGGTTATTCAGTATTATTTTTATTAATAAAATTTAAAAGTGAATTTTTAAACTTTCCTTTGCACTTATTTGATTTTGAAGCAAACTTGCATACGGAATATATAAACTATATTTTGTAAGCATATTTTTGTGAGTGTTGACTCATACAATTTTTTAAAAATTGATGAATTGCAATACTTCATTTTATAAACATAAATAGCATTTAATCAATGTTTGTCTTGCTCTGCTGCAACAATTTAATATTGCAACAGTTTGATTGGATCCAGGGTCATAGTGCTTAATTTAATTATGATCATAGGAATTCTGTGACATGATTCTATTACAGATTAATGAAGCTTGTAAGAATTAGTTGGCATTCACAGATAAAGACCTTGTGCTGCTTATAGTTTTTTGCCCTGGTTTTAACTGATATTTTCATTAAATCCAATGTGTCGATAATTGTTTGTCATACCATTTATATTTAATCTCAAACACATTATCATCTAGTTGTCTGTAGTCATTGATAGGAAAAGAAACCCTAGCATTGATCCATGATTCAAACTTATTGTCTGGACATAATGTAGCTTGGCAAAGTGTAAGCAAATTTGGTAGCATGCCTTTGTGCTCTTTAAAAAAAGAGTTTATGTAAACAAAATAGCTTCAGTATTTTACCTACAGAATTGTAAATTGTAGCTGTGAATCATTAGAGCTTTTGCTGTTTTTGTGTACAGAATATGAGAATTTTTACTGTTTCTATGTAAGAATTCTCTTAAATTTATTAGAATATAAAGTTTGTCATAAATAAATGATTTTTTTATGGTGTAAATATTTCTTCTCTAAGTTTTGTGTATGAGCAAATAATATGCTGTTATTGCCAACATACACATCTTCAAATGCTTTTTTCTTGTAAAGCTTTCCATTTATTGCTACAGATTTAGGGCTGCTGAACATTGTCAAATTGCACATTTTAACTCACTTGGTTTAAATCTGTATCTTTAGATCATCCCAAAACAGGTCCAGCTAATACGTTGTGGAGCAGGTAAGCCACGGTCCAGCTATGTCTTTCTGAACCTCCCACCTCGTCCCCCTTGAATCAAAGTGTAGAGATGAGAGACATTCTCATTTTCTTCATTTAATCTCTTCCATCATTTCATATTCATTCCTCGCTGATGACAACAAGCACTTCTCATTGCATTTCCTTTTTTTTTGTTTTTTTGTTTGCATTACCAATCATTGATGAATATTTAATTTTTAATGCATTTATTGTTTTTCTAGAATTAAAACAAGATGATATATACACACATTTATTATCCGAATGTAGATTAAAATAACAAAATGACCAGCTGGTAGTGTTGAGATGATTTATTCATTAAGTTTTAAACCATTATTTAAATTGGACAAATAAAAATCGAGGAATAAATATTTTTCAAATATATTTTCTACTTATAATATAAAAATAAGTTATGTTTCCATTGATGTTATTCACATTATCTTTCTTAATATTTAATTTTGATTGCACAGTTTAATAATAATCAGTTTCTTTTTATGTGGTTTAATTACCCAGCTTTAAGAAAGCTCAAAAAATTAATTAACTATTCAAATTATATTATAAGAAGGCTGTGGGGGAAATGAATAAAATTGAAACTGAATTGAATTCTTGTTTCTAATATTTTATAGAACATATTGATATATTTTATTTCTAAAGACCATGACATTAATGGATTTATAATGTTTTAATACTTTATATTTAGTTAATTATTTGATATTCCATCATCATTTTTATTATAATATGATGACAATTTTCAGTTTTGGAAAAGGCCTGAAAATAGTTTTGAAATAATTCAATTAATTTTTCTAGTAGTATTTTACTTATTTTCAAATCAGTATCTTAAAATCCAACAGCATGCAAGAATAAAAAGAAATCAATTTTTATAGCATTAACTACCTTCAGTAAAAAGGAATATGCCTTAAAAATCTTTTTATAAATCCTTTAAGAAAAAGAGGGAGAAAGAAGCCAATTGAAATTTTAGCAAAACTAATTTATGCAAAGAGATGTGACAAAACAATTTTACAAATACAAATCCTATTTAAATTTCAAAATTAATTTAAAATTACACGATTTTTTAATCTTTAAGGCCATTAACATACTTCAGAATCTGAAGCCATCTTTTTAAAAAAAATATTTTTTTTAAAGAATAAAAATAGGATTTTTGTCAAACTTTGCAGACTTTATACACAATTTATTGTTCACTGTCATGTTACCATTAATAAGCAAGGATCTGATTTATTTTCAAATTTCCTTGCATAAGTTACTATTTAAAAGGGAGTTATGCTAGCATATATTTTACCATCTGCAGTGCTAAATTTGCTATTTAATTTCTTGATTACCCCTGTTCTCAATGTAATTTTCAAATATCCAGATTTTTTTTTCAAAGAATGACATACTGTAACATTAAAATTTCACTATTCTTTATGATTTGCTTTGTTGTTTAAACTATCATTATAAGGATGAGATATTTCATTGAGATGGAATATTAACGCACTTCATGTAAATTATAATTGAAACTGTTTGTCATCTTTTTATCAATGTAAAACAAAGTATTGCTTTTATTTGTGCCTTTTAACCCCTACCCCAAACCTTCTTTACCATATGGTGACACTATGCTTTCCCATGTGGTGACACTATACTTTCCCATTGTAACAAGACCAAAACAGGGTCAGAAACTCCAGTCATGCATGGGAACTACTAAAGTAGGTCAAAGCAGAAAACATTGTGTGTTGTGGGTATGATATTCACAGTTTGAAGTTCAAATCTTTTGGCCGCCACCCCCTTCCCCTCCCCCCCCTTCCCCTCCCCATATGACCTGGTGCACAAGCCAAGGTATTAAATGGAACAGGAATGAGGTCACATGGATAATTAGTTTTAGTACAAACACTATTCCAATACAGCAGGCAACTGGAATACATCCATCAATGGAACTGAATAAAGTGTTAGAGGTATCAAAACTATATTTTAAACCACATTTGCTATCTCAACCCAACTCTTCTTGCAAATATGCTTTTCTTTATGATTGTACCAATGCTGTTTGTGCTTTTAAACAAAATAATTCTAGATGTGCCTTGTATACTACACACTGTGTCATTGTCCCTACCTTGCAACTGTATCATTGTCATGCTAGCCCATTTCTTTGCCACCCCTTTCATTATAACTCTGACCAAAATTATTGTCATACAAATCATGTGTTGCTCTCACAGCATGATTTCATGATAAAGGTGTACAAAGTTTGTGTAGAATTATTCAAGTCATATTTGAATAGATGTAATCTGGTCAGGAAAATTTGCTGGAATATTAGTTGTTGGTTTTTTAAAGTCACCAACAAGGATCGGTCAGCTGATAGACAGCAGTGATTGGATGGCCGATAGTTGTAGCAGTGGTTGGATGAGGAATAGATATAGTAGTGATTGGATGATGAATAGATATAGTAGTGATTGGATGAGGAATAGATATAGCAGTGATTGGATGAGGAATAGATGTAGTAGTGATTGGATGAGGAATAGATGTAGTAGTGATTGGATGAGGAATAGATGTAGTAGTGATTGGATGAGGAATAGATATAGTAGTGATTGGATGAGGAATAGATGTAGTAGTGATTGGATGAGGAATAGATATAGTAGTGATTGGATGAGGAATAGATATAGTAGTGATTGGATGGGGAATAGATATAGTAGTGATTGGATGAGGAATAGATGTAGTAGTGATTGGATGAGGAATAGATATAGTAGTGATTGGATGAGGAATAGATATAGTAGTGATTGGATGAGGAATAGATATAGTAGTGACAGGAAGAGTAATAGATGTAACAGTAATTAAATGAGTGATTGATCATGCAGTGATGGAAGTGATCTCCTTTATTGGTACAATACAGATGACTAATGTACAGTGACCAACAATTCTATGTAATAACAATTCAACAAAGGTGTCAATTCTTACTGTACCTGTTAGTATGTTTTCAAACATTTCATTCACAATAAAGTTTACACTGCTATGATCCCCTAACCACCCCCACCCCACACACACACACCTTGTGTTACATAAACAAAGTCAAGGAGATAACAAGATAATGTGGTCTGAAATAAAAAAAATTGTTACACTTCCAATTGGTAACTCTGTTGTCCTTTCATGATAAAGTGTGAAGATCTCACTACAGTCTCTTTTCTTCACTGTCTCCCTGGTTGTCTTTCCTTATCTGAAAAAATAAGTGGGGGTCTGGGGTTGGGGCTAGTATATGTAACAATAACTTTTGTTTCCTCTTCATTTTCACCCTGAGTGTTGTTGATTGGAGTGTTGATCTCATTGGCACATAACATTTTGTGGATTTCTCTATATATGTGCAAACTATTTAACACCTTTGCATTAACTCTAGTGACTGTTTGAAACTTTGTTCGTTTGAGTTTGGTCGGATAAATGTGAAGTAATTGTTCTAAAATTATATTACATTCTCCTGAAGTAAATGTACTTTGAATCTCATCTTATCTTATCTGTTACAGACGCTCCTTCTATACAGAAGATTATTGCGTCCTACGCTTATCTATGGATTGTGTTTAGTCCTGCATTTTTATTAGAGCTTTAAATGTCGATAAAGTGTTGATTTTCCTGGTTTCTTCAGGCAACCCATTCCACGCCTGAATTCCGGACAGGAAAAACGAAAATGTGTATGTGTTTGTTCTTGCATACGGAATAAGAAAGGTGTTTTTATCCTTATGTCTATCTGAGGGTTGTATTAAGTTATCTTTGTGTTGTATTTCTAAATTAGAATTAATTGCTTTATGTATGATTACTACTTTACTCTTGGTTCTTCTATCCTCTAGTGCTTCAAGGCTTAATGCTTTAACTAATGGTGTTATTCTTGTCAGTTTTGAATATTCTCCAGTGACAAGGATTTGTTTTTACCAGTTCTTCATACAGAGTTGTAATTGAATTCTCTTAAATTTTCCTTTTGAAGTTACTAAAATTTCAAATAAGTCCTACTAAAAGTGTTTATGTTTATGAAAACATATTTTAGAATATATCATGTATCCCAAAGTTTGAGCTTGAATAACTAAACCTCCATGATTTAATTTGATGAGACTGAGCTGCTAAATAGGAGTTTAATGCTAAAGTTGGTTGTCAATGTAACCGTCAGTGTCACAGTGCACAATGAGTGACTAATCAATAATCTAGATCTTCAATTATTTAAAAAAAATCGGTTTATTACATGTAATGTTATACCCCAAAAAAAGGTTGGTTTTTTTTCATTAGTTGTGATGGATGAAGATTCTAAGGAGAACTATTTCAAGGAGCCACTAAACCTGTATAATTTGGCATATTTATACCCTTCAATTAACCACAGCATTCAATATTCTATATCAGCTATGGTATCCTTAGCTGGAAATGGTTTGCCAGTGGAGAAGTTGAACTTTAAAACTGAAATAAAGTAGTTGAAGGACAGTGGTGGGGAAACAAGCAAAAGATGATTCTGTATTATGAAAGCAGTGCTTGTACATATATATGATTCTGTATTATGAAAGCAGTGCTTGTACATGAATTTGGAAATAAGTCATAAGTCATCTAGGTTGTAGGAGTAGGGTCTAATTGACTTATAAGTTAACATCAAGTTAACTCAGT
This sequence comes from Ampullaceana balthica, assembly GCA_944989445.1. Taxonomy (NCBI): domain Eukaryota; kingdom Metazoa; phylum Mollusca; class Gastropoda; family Lymnaeidae; genus Ampullaceana; species Ampullaceana balthica. Next base: position 125,608 of record CALYLW010000651.1, on the reverse strand, counting down.
GAGAATAACTGCATGACTTGTTTAAATTTAAATCACTTATTTGAATTAATCCTATTAGTTGTATCCAATCAAACTTTGTTTAAAAATTTTTTGTTGTAAGAAATTCAAATGTGTGTGTAAATACTGTAAATGCACCAACCTAGACAATTATATTTAATAACTAGATCCACAAGGATACAGTATCTGATATCAGGTAAATTTTATTTTTTATAATGTTTTATGCAATTTATATATGATTAGTTTGAAATTATTCATGCTACTATAGATTACACATTACTGTCAGAGTTTTGTTTGACCACCAAGTTGAGACAATAATCTTTTGTTATTTATTATAATTTGTATTTATTTAACATAAATTTGGAGTTTTGTTTTGAGCTCTGCTCGACTTTTTTTTTACCCTTTCTTTAAACTTGTAATAGCCAGGGTATTCATCAAAAGGTTAACTAGACATATCTTTAAACTTGTTTTAGCCAGGGGTAGTCATCCAGAAGTTAACAAGATATATCTTTCAAAACATAGGCCATAATTTTAACATGTGTCAACAAATATTTATAATGTTAAAAATGACTACATAATAATTGTTTTAAAAATCTATAATAACAAGTACAGTCTACTATTGGTGACATGACAACAATGAGAGTTTCAGTAATAGGATTTCTGAGCAGAGGTCAATAGTTGTTTTTTTTAATATAAATATTTGCTCATTCATTTTTTAAAAAAATGTGTTTCTAAGAGTTGTAGGGAAAGCTTTTTACTAATGGAGTGAAAAGGAACAAGTAAACCCAAATATTCATTTATCTAGATTATATGCTTTATAAAAAAAAATTCTCAATTAAATTTAATTTATTGTTGAAGCAAAATTTGCTTCCATTAGAATTTTAGCATGAATAAATTTGTATTTCAGACATCTATTATTAGAAGTGCTCTTTTATGCTGGTTATTTAAATCATCCATTAACTTTTGTCTGTATGTATATAGTATATACTGAACTGACCACCTTGCAGGTGCAAGTGACCAACACGCTAAGCAAGATGACAGTCGAAGGTCATCAGCGGATTATTCCCAAAGGTCGAACATTCTCTGTCCAGTACTCGCTGCCCAAACTTCCTGTGCCACCTCTAGACCAAAGCCTGAGGAAGTATTTAGAGACATGCAAGCCTCTGTTGACTGATGAGCAGTACAAGGCTACAGAAGAGGTAAATCCATTGTAAATCTAGTCACTTCTAGCCCTGGCTATAAGCGATGAACAATACAAGGCTATAGGGGAGGTAAATCTATTGTAAAACCAGTCTTCAGGTCATGTCTGTAAGATTTACATATTTTTTTACAAGTCTCTGTCTTATACCATACTGGCCCGAATAAAGTGAGATATTTTTTTTTCTTCCAAAAATACAATCTCAAAAACAACACTCTGGTAATTTTCGCAGTCTTGCATTTTAAATAGTGCCTGGATGTAAGCCACCTGCAATAATACTCCCTCACCTTTAAATAGTGCCTGGATGTAGGCCACCTGCAATAATACTCCCTCACCTTTAAATAGTGCCTGGATGTAGGCCACCTGCAATAATACTCCCTCACCGTGCCAGCCCTATGTGGCCGAACTCTTCTGTCTGCTAGTTCAGTTTTAGTCGTGACCAAGATAAGAAGTACAGGTACATTTTGTTTTTGTCCTCCTTGATCTGTTTAGATACAGAACAATGTAGCTATTGCTTGGCCCTAGCACTGTTCAAAAACATAGTCTGAGGCCCTAACATTATCAAACATGTATTGTTGTAACATTGAAATTTTGGGTTATTCATTCATTGTATAGTGAATAAAAATTGCTTGTAGGCTACATTGCACTTTTCGAAAAATTACATTTTGACGCAGCAGACCATATATGGTGTCTTTTGGCTGCCATCTTTGTTGCTATGACACATGACCAAGATGGAGGCTTGAAAAAAGTAGTCTACAATACTTAGATTTGGAATTTTGATAAATTTTGGGTAAACTTCTGATAAATGGAAGCTAAAGTTACTGTCATTTTGGATTCATCTCAAATGTTAGGACAAAAGATCAGCAATATTTGCTGATTGGTTTGAATGTCGTACCTGTAAGAATTATGTAAACCTATTATTGCAGCCCCAGAGACAATCTGGGAAAAGTTCGAGGCTTGTAACTTGTGGGCTTATTACATCTCTCACATTTCAGTCTGTACAACAAATAGTACCATATTAACCCATCTTATATCATCTCTCACATTTCAGTCTGTACAACAAATAGTACCATATTAACCCATCTTCAAAAAAAATATAGTGAGGTGGGGTGGGGGGGGTATCCCCTCCCAAAACCCAACCCCAAATTTTCCATAAGATTTAAACATTGTGTTGAGGGGTTCAGGGGTTCCCCCTCTCTAAACCCCACCCCAGGTTTATATTACTTTTCCCTATTTCCCACACTGGCATGTTACTACATTACAACAGTTGGTTTCTTTTTCCTCTGGCATAGGGAGGTCACTCTAGCCATGCAAACAAAATAACCACATTTTTCCGTCGAGGCATCCGCCATGTTCCGTCAAACAATAATCAGCGTATTTTTTTATTTTTTTTTGGAGGTCTTGTTAAATTTGAGTTTGTGCTATATTTTGGTCACACTGTGTGTGTGTCAAATAAATGTTCAACAATCAACTCACTTTTCTCTGTCAAAATATTTTAGTAACTTAAACATAGTTGTGGAAGTGAATAAATGTTGAGCTGGTACTACTCTGAGATGAATGCATACAAAAATACATGTTTGTCATGAATATAAGTATGATTACAATCACATGTGTAATCATATATTCAATTTCTCCAGCATGGAACATTTCTTGTCATCATAAGGCCTAGAGTTATTGTTTTTTTAAAAAAAGTTTTATCTTCATAATCTATTCCCACAGTAAATTGATCTCAAAACCTTGGTTGAAACCATGGATATTTTACTTTTTTAAATTAATGACAGGAATATGTGTTACTACATCTAGCTAGACGTAATTCTTCAGTTAATTTTCTCATATTATTGCATCTTAAGTGCTATCAAATTCAGATTATTTTTAAATATAATAAACTTGCAGTTTATCTTTTTTTAAATTTAAAGCTCAACAATTTACCAAACTGTTAATTTATGAGAGATGTCAATGTATCTACCCCACAACTTTGTTTGTGAGTATAATTCTTTAATTAATTTTAGAAAAATTGCTCAGATTTACCACACATACAACATCATCCTCTATTATTCTGTGGTAGATAGTACAACGCTTCCAGTCTAAGGAGGGGCCAATACTACAAAAGATATTAGAAAAAAGGGCTCATAGCCAGACCAACTGGGTAAGTCTTGCACATACTTGTACAATAAGGCTTTACACAAGAACAAAAATTTAAGTTTCTTTCATACACCCACCAATACATAAAATGAATAGTACTGATAGAGTTTTTTTATAAAGTTGAGTACTATGTACAATTTTTGAGTAATCAGAAGTGTAAAACTAAATCTAGACTAAATGAATGCTGTGTATCAAACTATGTGCCAGGGGAGCTTGGGGGTTGACACTAATAATGTTAAGTCATGCAATACTGACACTTGCTTTACACATCAGCTGTCAGACTGGTGGAAACATGTGGCCTACCTGGAGAGTAGGATACCTCTGGTGGTCAATGTCAACCCAGGCACCGTCCTACCCAGGCAGAGTTACCGTGGACAGAAAGAACAAATAGCGTGAGTCTGGTCATTTTCAGTTGCATGTTTTTCTATCTTTTGACAAATGGAAAAAAATTTTTACTCTGTCTTTAAATTATAGCGGCTAAAGCTATCAATTTTTATTTTAAAAACCAGTTAACTACATACATTTTAAATATCTATGGTCATAATTCAAGTTCTTTTTATATATAACTTTTGTCTTTGGAACCTACATGGTGTACGTCATAGTATGGCTTAATGGTCATACCAACAGTCTTACAACAGTAAAAACTATGGTCATTTTTAATGCTGTCATTGTCCAGGGGGTTATATTCACTTGGATGCACTTGACTCAAGCCACCAGGTGAAGTTTAATTCTGAAACTTTGAAATGCAAAGGTAACAAGCTGGTCTATTTACAAGAGGTGGCATTATTAGCTGTGCACAGATACAGCTGTCCACAGATACAGCTGTCAGTCTGATGATGACAATTCACTACACCCCTAACCAGTGCATCTTGGTGCCAGCCTTAAATACTTAACATGCAAGAATTCACACAAAAAAGAGAAAAGAAACTCATAGTAGAAAACCTTGCCTTAAAAAAAAGTCCACAAATAATATATACCCTGTAGAGGGTATAAAGAAAACAAACTGTGTACTTTTCAAACGCAACCGCTTTAATATAACTTGATTCAAAACACTCATAAATATAACATATACAAAAGCATACATAGCAAAGAAAACTGCCATATAATTATGATATTATCAGGCCAATAGAAGAATAATTTTTTGTATGTATAATGTTCCAGTAAGAACATCAATGATTGCTATCAATGATTGCTATCAATGATTGCTATTAATGATTGCTATCAATGATTGCTATCAATGATTGTTTGATGCCTTTGTCATTTGTCTCCGACAGGTTTGCTGCCCGCTTCATTGCAGGTATACTTGACTACAAGATTATGTTGGATGAGTGAGTAGGAACATCAATTATAGCTGTCGGTTGTCATGGCTACCAAGGCACTTTTTTCTGTCTGTAAATCAATGCATCCTGTATTTACTGACAAGAATATGTCTTGACTGTGTTTGTAGACAGTCACTGATTGCATGTGTTTGTAGACAGTCACTGGTTGTACGTGTTTGTGGACAGTCACTGGTTGTATGTGTTTGTAGACAGTCACTGGTTGTAAGTGTTTGTAGACAGTCACTGATAGTATGTTTTTGTAGACAGTCACTGATTGTATGTGTTTGTAGACAGTCACTGGTTGTACGTGTTTGTGGACAGTCACTGGTTGTATGTGTTTGTAGACAGTCACTGGTTGTACGTGTTTGTGGACAGTCACTGGTTGTAAGTGTTTGTAGACAGTCACTGATTGTATGTTTTTGTAGACAGACACTGATAGTATGTTTTTGTAGACAGACACTGATTGTGTTTGTAGACAGTCACTGATTGTATGTGTTTGTAGACAGTCACTGATAGTATGTGTTTGTAGACAGACACTGATTGTGTATGTAGACAGTCACTGATTGTGTATGTAGACAGACACTGATTGTGTATGTAGACAGTCACTGATTGTATGTGTTTGTAGACAGTCACTGATTGTATGTGTTTGTAGACAGTCACTGATAGTATGTTTTTGTAGACAGTCACTGATCTTACACTTATTTAAGTCAGTTATAAATATTACCTGTGTTTGTAGGCCATCACTGATCCTAGCTGTTTGCACACTTATCTGACCTGTCCATAGGTCCTCACTAATCTTACCTGCATCTCGTGCAGACAAACTGTACCTGTGGACACATTAGGGGGAAAGCCCCTTTGTATGGTGCAGTATTACCAGCTGATGAATGCCTGCAGGATACCCGGGGTCAAGACAGACACCCAAGTATGCATTGGGCCGGACGATCCTGACCGACCCAAGCACATTACAGTCATTCACAACAACCATGTAAGTAGCTCAGCTCAATATTCCATTGGCTGTCACACCCTCAGAAATAAGATTAAATTAAAAATACTTTTTAGTATGGTTTAATTTATTCTCTACGTGCAGAGGAACCCAGTTATGTCGCCCACCTTGCCGAAAACCATCGAAATAAACAAAAGCCTATATGGTAGGGGTCTACCGATATATCGGCTGGCCGATATATCGGCACCGATATCTGGATATCGGCAATATCGGTATCGGTAGCCTGTAAAGGTCCCGATATTGACGTCACCGATATTTCATAATAAGTGACATTTTGACCCAAAAAAAAACGGAAACAAAAAAACTATCATTTAGGTTTACAATATCTCGACAAATTAATATATCGACCCCGATACCAGTATTGAAATAGTCAAAAGAGTCCTAGTATTAATATGTGCAGCCACGATACAGTGTGCCATGTGCTTTGATATTGTTTAGGTATCGGCCGATTTTCGTATACTCAGAAATACTGTGTAAATAGTGCCGATGCCAAGTATACCGTAATTGCTCTAATAAATGGATAACATGTAAACATTATGTTCACGTAATTGCTCTAATAGCAAAGATGCACGCAGAATCGCAGATGTCTAAAACATTTCGTTTCGTATGGAATAACAAAATGTACCGTGTGAAGACGTGTTGTCATTGGCAACCATTCAAGCTTCAGCCTCATTTTCACTATATTACTATTGTACTTTGTTCTCATTGTTTCATTCATAAAAGGTGGCCGTGTGCAAAAGCCATTAAACTATTGGTTAGAATTAATAATTATGAGTCAAGGTTGAAGTTTCAAAACGAGTACCTAATATGCTTGTACATTTTTATAAAGGACGGTTCGTTTTGTTATGAGTCCTATGTAGGTCATGAACTGGAACTTGTAAACACATCGGAAACTTCGTTTCGGGAAAAAAAAATCGGTATTTCGGCAAAACTGGATATCGGTAGACCCCTTAATTATAAAATATAAATAATTACGAGTGATAAATTTAAGAATGGCGTCATCAAATATGACCGATGTTATTTTTGTCCTAACAAATACTCATATCGGCACTCATATCGGAGAAAAAATATCGGTAATATCGGCAAAAATACTTATCGGTAGACCCCTAATATAAAATATAAATAATTAGGAGTGATGAATTTAAGAATGATCGATGTCATCAAATAAGACCGCTGGTTTTTGTCCTAACAAATATTCATATCGGAAAAAAAAATATCGGTAATATCGGCGAAAATGCCTATCGGTAGTCCCCTAATATTAAAGATAAATAATTACGAGTGATAGATTTAAGAATGACGTCATCAAATATGACCGCTGGTTTTTGTCCTAACAAATACCCTATCGGCACTCATATCGGAAAAAAATATCGGTAATATCGGCAAAAATGCGTATGGGTAGTCCCCTAATATTAAAGATAAATAATTACCAGTGATAAATTTAAGAATGACGTCATCAAATATGACCGCTGGTTTTTGTCATAACAAATACTCATATCGGCACTCATATCGGCAAAAAAAATATCGGTAATATCGGTATCGGCAATATCGGCAAAAAGGCATATCGGTAGACCCCTACTATATGGTGGCATTATTAACATGTGCTTGGAATCATAAGCATCCTTCTAATTAAAGGAACTATTTTTGAGCCTTCAACTTTGGCTCATGATTTATTAATTTAAGGCTTTTCCCGACCAATGTTGAAATATTTTTGTGCACAGACCATCTTCTGTGAATGAGCATAGATTTTGTAGTAGTAGTAGAACCATAATGAGTTGAATGAATGGCAACATTCTGAACACCACACATTATGGTATTTTATAATGTTAGCTATTCAGGTTTTAGACACCTTTTAATTTAGTAAATTATTGAATTTTTTCCAAACAAATAGATAAGCGTAGGACGCAATAATCTTCTGTATAGAAGGAGCGTCTGTAAACAGATAAGATAAGACCATTTTAAAGCCTAATGATCAAATATTTCAATGTTAATCGACAATAATTGAATTTATTGCAGCATCTGGGACTTACCCCATTAAAAAATATTAGGGCTTTTTTTTTAACATAAAAGAAATGAGAAAATGCTAAGATAAGAGAGAATTTAACAGTTCCCTTAAGAAAATTTAACTTAATAGGAGGGTTGGGGAGTTTACAGAGGGCGAGATAAATGAGTTCCACTGTATTATACAACTCAGAAGCATAACTGGGTTTTCAGTGCCCTTGGCTAATTCATTTTTGGCGCCCTTGAGAAATAGGGAAAATACTAAATTATACAGAATAAATTGATTACAGGGTGTCCACCGAAGTCGGAAAGTCGGATTTTAGTCGGATAAAAATTTTGTGGTCGGATAAGTCGGATTTTGGTCGGATAAACGATCCTCGGTCGGATAAACAAAATCTCGGTAGGATAAACGTTCCTCGGTCGGATAAAAGATATAAATAAATGAATGACGAAGCTCACGTTGCACATTGTTTTGGTTTGGAAATACCAATAGTTCGCAGCGGTATAAAAACTTTGTACCTATGACAGAGTCCCCTGTCCATATCGATATCATATTGTATATATCTATAGTTTTTTTTTAAAATGTGTGTTTTAAAACAAAAGTCGAAAACTAAACTTATACAAACAAATTACAGATATTAAAGAAAATAATTCTCGTTAAAGATGGCATTGAAAACATTAAGTGCACTGTGATTGAAACAGATAGAAATTGTGAAATTACTTACGCTTAGCCATAGTATAGATCTAGTAACCGCGTAATAGTAATTAGTGTAATATACTAGATCTAGATATTCATATTAGGATTTTGGTTAAAAATATATCATGATCTGAGTAAATAATAGATATCTATCCCCAACTATTAAAGTATTGTAAAAGTTCTTAATGGGGGATACTTTTAAGTTAAGGCAGATATAGATCTATGTTTGACAGCAAAATAGCTAGTCTAGATTCTAAGTAAGGGGAAGAGAGAGAAAAAATGACCATTCGATTCAAAACTTTGACAAGGCCCTGTATCTTTATAAATCTACATATTTTCTTTAAAATGGTCATAAAACGTCAAGAAAAGTATGAAGATTCATTCCAGTTATTAATTTAATTTTGTTATATCTCCAAAAAAATTTATGGGAGCAGTGTTAACTACGATTTTTGTGCTTATTGTTTAGCTGCTTTAGCGGCAGTCGCCATTTTGTCTGCTTGAAGTCAATAGATCTCTCTAATCTAGTATTTTGTGAAAATTAAAAACGAAAAGAACCTTAGGCTTAGCCTAGACACGTCTAAAATCTAGATCTAGTTCAGTTAATTTCTTTTAAAATATTTAAACAGTCACGGTATGCCAAAGTCACAACTATTAAAGCAACTATTTAAATAGGTTTAGATCTAGATTCTGTTTCAAATCAAAGCTTATTTTTTTATGATTAAATAGATTAAAAATCAGTCCTGTTCAGTGTTGAAAATTATGTGCTAAACATATAGAAATCTAGATTCTAGTCTAGTTAAATGGTTACAATTTAAAGTGTGTTAACTAACATTTTTTAGGGTAGGCTGCAGTAGGCAAATTCTTGACTAAAGTCTTAAGACTAGTTTACTTTTTGTCAGTTTAATTTTGTTCCTTACTTCACTATCCAGATATTGACAATTTGTATACTATTACAAAAAAACACTATCAATCCCATCAACATGGGGAAATGTTATTTTAATTCAGACTGGTTAAAAGACACTTCTTACTCTGAGTGGCTTGAACAACTAAGTGAAAATCGTGAAAAGTTCAAGTGCAAGTACTGCAAGTACTGTGGTCAAGCTTACCTTATAGGATCGTCAGGCATAAAAGCCAGTTTTTAGGTTATTTTTTTACAAAATATGTTAACATACAATACCGAAAGTTAAATTTTACTTGTCGAATATATACTTTTACTTGTCCGAATAATAACTTTTACTTGTCGGTTGGATGGTAGGATTTTTTGGTGGCTGGTAGGATTTTTTGGGACCTGATTTGGGTGGACACCCTGGATTATTGAAGGATTAGCCCTCTGCGCTTTTGCAAAAGCATTCAATCTGCTGCTGATCAGGGAGATATTAAAAAAATGTACGAAGGCATAAAAAAGGCCACTGGGCCCACAACATGAAAGTCAGCTCCAATCAAGACAAAATCAGGCGAGATGATCACAGAACGAGACACAGACAAGCAGATGCGGCGCTGGACTGAGCACTATCTAGAACTCTATGCGACACAGAATGTAGTATCTGACTCTGCCATAGAAAGAATCCAAGACCTACCAGTTCTAGATCAGCTTGATGCTCCACCGTCACTAGAGGAGCTTAGTAGGGCTATGGATCATCTGAGCAATGGGAAGGCCCCAGGCAACGATGGCATTCTTGCAGAAGTCCTTAAGCACGGCCAGCCAGCACTACTAAAGCCTCTGAATGAACTCATGTGTGATTGCTGGGAACACAGTCACATCCCACAGGATATGCGTGACGCCAAAATAGTCACGCTTTATAAAAACAAAGGTGATCGCAGCGATTGCAATAACTATCGTGGCATCTCCTTACTGAGTAATTGTGGGAAAGGCTTTTGCCTGAGTGATCCTTGCACGCCTGCAAACACAATGCGGTTTTCGGGCTGGCCGGTCAACCATGGACATGATCTTCTCACTTCGTCAGCTACAAGAGAAATGTCGGGAGCAACAGAAAGCCCTCTTCGTTGCCTTCATAGATCTAACAAAGGCATTTGACCTGGTCAGCCGCAATGGTCTGCTACGTATATTGGAAAAAATAGGATGTCCGCCGCGGCTTCTCTCCATCATCGAGTCCTTCCACACCAATATGCAAAGCACAGTGCTCTTCGATGGTGCCACCTCAGAACCCTTCCCAGTTTGTAGCCGAGTCAAACAGGGCTGTGTTCTGGCTCCAACTCTTTTCGGTATCTTTTTCACGATGCTACTGCGTCATGCTTTCGAGGACTGCTTCGAGGGTGTAAACATCCACACCAGGTCGGATGGAAATCTATACAACATCAGCCATCTCCGTGCGAAGAGAAAAGTGGAAACTGTTTTAATTAGAGAGTTGCTCTTAGCGGATGACGCAGCCCTTACCTCACATTCAGAGATAGGTCTCCAACTTTTGGTCAATAAGTTCTCAGAGGCATGCAAGGATTTTGGTCTAACGATAAGCCTCAAAAAGACCAACATTATGAGACAAGGAACAGACTGCTTCCCAGCAATTTCCATTGAGGGAAACACCTTGGATGTCGTCGAGGATTTTACCTACCTTGGCAGTAACATCACAAGCACACTCTCCCTGGAAAAGGAAATTGAAACCAGAATCGGCAAGGCTGCATCATTAATGGCTAGGCTGAACCAAAGAGTGTGGAACAATGCACAGCTTACTGATAGGGCGAAAATCACTGTGTACCAGGCCTGCTTGCTCAGCACACTCCTCTATGGCAGCGAGTGCTGGACGACCTATGCCAAACAAACAATGCAACTAAACAGCTTCCACTTACAATGCTTTGCGCAGGATTCTGCACATCAAGTGGCAGGATAAGATCACGAATGTCGAGGTACTCAGAAGGAGTCATATGCTGAGCATGCACTCAATCCTGAGTGAGAGGCGCCTGCGGTGGTTGGGACATGTCTGCAGGATGAGCCCGGAGCGCATTCCAAGAGCCTTGCTTTACGGCGAGCTGGCAACTGGTATGCGGAAAAGAGGACGCCCCTGCTTGCGCTTCAAGGATGTCTGCAAGAAAGACATGACTCTGGCGCAGATTGACCATAAAACGTGGGAGACCATTGCTGTGGAGCGCACCTCCTGGAGGGCAAAAGTGCTCGAGGGCATTCAAGTCGCGGAAGCTTCCCTTACAGCCAGGAGCGAGGAGAAAGGGGCCAGGAAAAAGGGGTAGGGGGGTAGAGGAGCAGGAGGAAACGCCATCATCCCATGAGGATGGACGGATGCCATAGACTAGACTAGCCCTTGGCGCCCTTGGCAACTGCCCCGATGTCAAGTCGTTGTTACACCTCTGATTCAACTTGAAAGGTTTTGCTATGAATGGACATGAAGTTATTTCTAATTATAAAGTACCTAAGAAACAAGAACATGGCTTATTTATAGCACCTTTCATTACTTATTGTGTTGTCTAGTTGGTACTTTATTGGTTTATACATTTATTTTATTTCACTCATGTTAACTGTGTAAGGTACAAATAAAGGACCTTTAAAACTTCAGATATTTTCTGTGAATGTGTATGGGAGTCAAGGGAAACCACTCAGTGTTGACCAGCTTCAGCAGCAGTTACAGATCTGTGTTGACCAGAGCCAGAGCCAGACAACACCCGTGGGAGTCCTCACCACACTAGATAGGACGTCGTGGGGCAAGGTCTACGCCAATATGGCAAAGGGTAAGGAACACATCAAAAAATGAATAGCAGCATGCAAAGTCTCTTTTTAACGCAACTTTCCTTGGGAATTGCGTTTACACATTTGAAATGTCTGTGCACTGTTCGAGCTTGCACATGCAACTCCTCCTGAACCATACCAGATAGAGGGTTTGGGTCTTTTGCAAATATGCTAAGGAGGTCTCAAGGATGTGCAACAGCCAAAAAAATACCGAAAAGCTTTACTGTATTTCCTGGAAAATCCAAAAACCCCCCCAAAAATATCAGTATTTTGTCAATTTCTTGCCAACTATAACATCTATTGGATTGAAACAAACGCCAAACAATAGCTAATAATATTTAGAACAATGTTGGAGAATGAATTTTTTTAAAATCTCTTTTCGTTCGACTCCTGTAATTTTAGCAGCAATGTGTAGAAAGAAATTGTTTTGTTGAGTTTCAGAATTATTGATTTGAAATGACTTAATGTCATCTATAATGATAGTTAATGGGGTTTTCCCACTTTGTGAATGCTAATTTTAGACTGTTGTGTGGTGCGCATTATATTGACACATTCTTTGTGTGAAGCAGCGTCAGGGGATATGACGTCATATTGTGTTTAGTTTCAGAATTACTTATTTGAATGACTTCTAATGTAATCTAGAATGATTTCCCTTGAATACAAAAATCAGAAATTCTTTGAGTTTTTATTACTTGTTTGATATTGTCAGATGATTGGTGTTTGAATTAAAAATAACTTAAATTAATCAGTGGCTTTGTACCTCCAGGTTTAAGCACCACCTTAACAACACCTGTGTTAGGTCATGTTTAAGCACCACCTGTGTTAGGTCATGTTTAAGCACCACCTTAACACCACCTGTGTTAGGTCATGTTTAAGCACCACCTTAACACCACCTGTGTTAGGTCATGTTTAAGCACCACCTTAACACCACCTGTATTAGGTCATGTTTAAGCACCACCTTAGCACCACCTGTGTTAGGTCATGTTTAAGCACCACCTTAACACCACCTGTGTTAGGTCATGTTTAAGCACCACATTAACACCACCTGTGTTAGGTCATGTTTAAGCACCACCTTAACACCACCTGTGTTAGGTCATGTTTAAGCACCACCTTAACACCACCTGTGTTAGGTCATGTTTAAGCACCACCTTAACACCACCTGTGCTAGGTTATGTTTGAGCACCAACTATGTTAGGTCATTTTGTAGCACTATCTTTGTTAGGTCATGTTTGAGCACCATCTTTGTTAGGTCAGGTCTTGGCATCATCTGTATTAGATCAGGTTTTAGCACTACTTGTGTTAGGTCAGGCTTTAGCACCTGTGTTTAGTTAGATTTTATAGAGGACAGAATAAAAAGTGTGTGGATATATCATTATTTTGCTGAAATGAGTTTGTATTCTAATTTAATAAAATAAAATGTGGGCAAAGTACAAAAATTGAGTATATATTTTGTGGAATGTAAGTGAATAACTTTTTTTTTGTTGTTGACATTTTTTAATAGATAAAGCAAACAAGGCATCTTTTGAGAATATACAGCGTAGTATTTTTGCCTTGTGCTTGGATGGACCCAATCCACAAGCTGATGGCGACCCAGTTGATCTGGCAGCTACCATTTGTCTACATGGGGGTGGAAGCAAGGCCTACTCTGGAAATAGATGGTTTGACAAAACTCTGCAAGTAAGAACTCAAGTGTCAGTTATCAGATCTATGACAATAAAATACATATATAATGTGTTGCATGGCATTTGTGAAGTATGCAACTTAAGAGCTGACAGTAACGCAGATACAAAGTTTCTGCTCCCTTGAACATTGAAAGAAATCCAAGAAATTAATTTTGAAGACTAAACCTCAAATTTTTAAAAAACTTGCCTTTAATAACTTGACACTATTGAATTGTGATTACCATAACTTGACACTATTGAATTATGATTACCATAACTTGACACTATTGAATTGTGATTACCATAACTTGACTCTATTGAATTGTGATTACCATAACTTGACACTATTGAATTGTGATTACCATAACTTGACACTATTAAATTGTTATTACCATAACTTGACACTATTGAATTGTGATTACCATAACTTGACACTATTGAATTGTGATTACCACCGTTATAAGCTTGATTAACCATTGACAGTTTTGTAAACATTTATTTTTCTAATCCCCATTCTCCAGTTTATCGTCAATCAAGAGGGCTTTATTGGTTTAAACTATGAGCACACGACAGCTGAAGGTCCAGCTATAATAGGGCTGTGTGATCACGTCATAGACTACATGTAAGTTTTCAATCCTTAGGGAAAGATGCCTAAGATGGCGAGGACATGTAAAAACAATGAGCCCTGGCGCATCCCCAAGGACCTCCTATATGGAGAACTGGCATCTGGAAAAAGGAAGACAGGTCGCCCATGTCTGCGATTTAAAGATGTCTGCCAAAGGGACATGAAAGCAGCCAGAATATGCACAAGCCACTGGGAGTGTAAGGCAGAAGACTGATCTATGTGGCGCACAGTTGTAAAAGAGGGTGTCATAGTAGCCGAGGAGCGAAGGATGGAGGCCAAAACATTGGGAAGCACAGAACTCGTGTTCAAAAGCTGTGGTAAAGACTCACTCGAGGATAGGACTGCACAGCCACACGAAATGCAACCCGAACCAACGGTGATGCACCATTGTCTTGCGAGACAGAAGGATGCCGACTAAGTTATGGGGAGATATTCGCTAAAGCTTAGACAAAGAGTTCTTGCATGAATCATGTGAATAAAAGACATTACTTGTTTTGTCTTCTCTAGGTTACAGAATTTTCCAGGATGTTCACATTTTAGATAGATTTACATATAAATTTTTGTTTATCAGTTGATACATCTTATTTATTTTAATGCTTTTAATATTTTACAAACTTGTGTTGAACATTTTAACTCACTGGTACTCTTACAATTTTTTGTAATCTTTGGCAAATGATAAGTAAGAAAATTTCTCAGTAAATTTTTACACCATTTTTTTTTCTCTAAAAATTTTTATTAAGAAATTGTTAACTTGCGTGACAAGCCATGTTGTAATTTTTAAAAAAAAATTTCATTGTTATAACAGAGAGCGGAACAGCGAGTCCTGGTCAGCAGCAGCTAATGTCCAACTACCTGAGCGACTCGTATTTAATATTAGTGATAACAACAAGGAAGTCATTAACAGGGCAAATGCAGAGATAGACGTGTAAGCTTATAATTGCAAGATTATATTGATATAAGTATATTTATTGTTATATAAACAATATCTTATCTGTTACAGACGCTCCTTCTATTCAGAAGATTATTGCAATAATTAGAATGTGATATTTGAAACTTACATAAGGTTGATCAGAGCAGTTTATCTTCAAAACTTCCACTTAAATTATATAACATGTAAAACATTAGTAAATAAATGACAATCATTTTTTACTTCATGTTGGTTTATTTTTTAAAATAATTTCAGTGCTGTTGAGGATTTGATGTTTAGAAGTTTATTCTTTAAAGATTATGGTAAAAATTTCATCAAATCTCAGAAGTTAAGTCCTGATGCCTACATACAAATTGCCTTTCAGTTGGCATATTACAGGTAATTTATTTCTTTGAACTAACCACCATAAGAAAAACAGCACAGCTTACCTGTTGGTTTTAACTAAATATGTCCTGGTTTTCCAGCTGATAGGTCCCATGGCAGAGTGACTGACTCTCTTAACTAATGTTTATTTCAAAATAGCATCAAAATCTTGCTGTCCCTGTGACTTTCAGCCATGGTGTGATTGTGTGTATTCCATTTATTTTTTTTAGATTAAGTTTAAATTGTTTCAATTGGTCCATGTGTGCTGTAGTGTCTATATGTAGCATGTTACCTAAGTTGCTGAAAATTGGTTTATCTGTCATTATTATTTTTTTTTGCAGTTAGGACTATATAACTATCAAACATTAATAATTTCTTTATGACTTTTTAAATTTAAGATTTATAAAAATCTTTAAAAGAATAGAATTGTTCTAATGTAATCAAAAGCTGAACGAAGTTACTTCCCTTTAATAGGGTAATTTAGTAATCATAGAAGTAATACTGCCTTAGGGAATGAAATAGTACTGCCATCCTCATAGCTCTATGGTTAGAATTGTTTGCACAGGCTGCCACTTTCTAGCCTCACACTTCATTTCAATTAGCAGCCACCTGTCATCATTAATCCCTGGCCTTGTTTTAACTTTATCTCAGCTACCACTGTTGCCTAAGTTAAAAACAGAACCATTTTTAAAAATAAATTATTGGTAGAAGTAAATTTTGTTTCAATTAAAATAATGTATTCCTTGTCCCACCAATGCACAGAATTTATAAACAGCCCTGTGCAACCTATGAGACAGGCTCACTGCGAAGATTTCAGCTTGGTCGCACAGACACTATAAGGTCTTGCTCCATAGCCTCCCTTGCCTTCACTAAAGCTATGGATGATCCCTCCCTCCCTGGAACGGCTAAAGCAGATTTTCTCAAGAAAGCTATATCATCCCATAGAAAATATACAGATGAGGTAAAACTTGTATTTTAGAAATTTTAGGACAATTATTAAATGTCCCTAAAAATGTCTCCTTGTTATAACTTTTGATTAAAGTTGTAGTATTTGAATTTTGATAGTTAACAAAAAAATTACTGAGACTTGTCAAGGATTCAGCAGTAAGTTAAACTTGTTTTAATACTTATCTCAGCCTCAGGGATTTCTGCCTAATCAAACTATGAGACTTGGTCAGATCCTTTGAATTTGTAAAATTATATAAAGACATTCTTTCTCTTTAATTCATTTTTTTAATGCCGCCAAAGGCGTTTAAATAATTCAGATTGTCATATTAACTTCTTTTGTAGTTTGTTTTTTCTAAACTGCTAAATATTAATTTTGACAAATTGAGGACAACTGCTTATACTTGTATAAACATAGATTTCAGGTGAGTTTAAGTTAAGATAAACAATGTAATTAGTTTTCAGGCATGTTTACAAGGACGAGTTAGATGCAAGGGTAACCTTACAATTATTTAGATTAAAATCAGAAGTAGATATAAAAAAGTCTGTTTTTATTTTTTAATTGCAACAATGCAGCTCACCATCACCGGAAATCTCTAGGCAGCATCATTTTTGCTAAGTATAGATAAAAGTTATAGATTTGGGAATGTCAGAACACATTGGAACTCATTGTGATTCCTGTACAACACATGTAGTCCCAACAGGGGGGGTCAAATGTTCCCTTGAATCAGTGCGGCTGGACAGATATCTGACGCCGCAGGGCTACTTAGGATTACAGCGCAGCAAATTTTGTAAAGTATTGCACAAATAATTAATGCTGTGCAACTTTGCACATGAGATTTTTTAATTTGCACACAGACCAACGAACTTAAGAGGGAACATTGAGTGGGGTATAGATTAAAGTTTCTAATGTTACATCTCTAATATTTATTTGTGTAGACTGTGTCTGGACAAGGCATTGACAGACATCTGCTGGGCTTGAAGTTGACTGCTATAGAGAATGGTATGAATGTTCCTGAACTCTTCATGGATCTCTCTTACAAGGAGAGCACCCATTATAGACTATCAACAAGTCAGGTAAGGTTACCTTCCCGATAGATATCAATTTTTATCCACACTAGACCCGAACAAGAAAAACAAATAATTAGATGCACAGATTTATCTTGTATCAACTTTCATTGCACCTCGTCTTCTCTATTATAACCTGTGCTTTCAAGTTCATGACCAAGATTTTTAATATCATTTAAAATTTTGTTTTATAATGAAATTGTAAAAAGTCTTTGTTTCTAGTTGTTTTTAACCCATGAACTGTGGTATATAATCAAGCTGTAGTGTGGGAGCTTTTTGAGTGCCTTTTGAAATAGCATTAATTGATATAGAAATATTGATAAAAGACCCCAATAATATTTCAAGAGAAGTAAATGGATAGGGAATAAGTTGGCTATTTTACCATCCCCGAACAAAAGTTTAGTTCAGTGACCCTGACCTTGGAGTGCTCACACAAAAAAAGTCATGCTTTCAAGTGCTCATATACTTATAAAATGTGGTAGACAATTCATTTATCTTTCCGTAAATGTATAGTTTGCAAAATTTTCCAATGCAAATAAGCCTTTAAAAGAAATTTTTGGGCAACAATATTTTTAGGCAAAAAAAAACAAGTTGCCACCAAAAGGATTTTCCAAAATTTATTGCTTTGGAACACACAAAAGAGTTGTGTGGGTCTGTGGCTTTACAGGAATGTTTTGTCTGATTTGGGTTGTCTAACTATAAAATTTATTAGTTCTAACCTATAATCTATAGCTTTGGTGACTAAAGTCCACCTTGCCCAACCCCTGAGCATGCCTCGAAGTCCAACCATAACCCCTCTTCAGTGTCGCTAGGACTAATACTAATATTAATATCAGACTGACTAGAACTGAAAGTAATATATTAAAGTTATAATAAGCATAACTGAAATCCTCTCCTAAAAAACTTTCCATATAATTCTATTAGTTCTTGTCTTTTTTAATACTTGAAGCCATAGCTTCATCCATTTTAACCTTAAAAAAACAAACTCCATCAATGAACATCGATAAAAATAAAGCTCCAATTAAAAAGCACTAAATATTAGGTTATCAACCAACAGCTTGACCCGAAAGTTGATTTAAAAGCAAGTGGTTATAATTCCACTTAAATATTGGTTTGGAAGTTGCTATCTGACCGTATTTTTTTTATTGCCCGATTTTTTTCAGCTGCCACAGTACGGAAAGAAAACATTGACTGATTATTTCAGCCGACCACATTTAGTGAGTTAAAGAGACTCTAATTAGTGATAATTTAATGTTATGCATGATTTCTCCCACCAGGTGGCATCCAAGTACTCATCATTCCTTTGTTTCGGCCCAGTGGTTCCTGACGGCTACGGCATTTGTTACAACCCCCAAGACAACCAGCTGATATTCTCCATCACATCCTTCAACAACAGCCCACAGACAAACTCTGACCAGTTCTCTCAGAGTCTGTCCAAGTCACTCTTTGATATGCAGACCTTGTTGATCAGTCATCCCCAGTCTAAGTTGTAGCACAGGGACATTCTCAAATATTTACTCGATACTCATATTCTGCCTGTGTGAATCTTAATTTATGGTCTGTGTTGAAAGGTTTAGTCTGTATAAGAAAATATTCATTCTATGTGAGGAAAAAATGTATTTCATTTTTAATTTAGTGTTTGGAAAAGATTGAAGCTGTTTCCTACTGTAATTAATGTCTGGTCAATTCATTTCATGGGGCATGATTCAATATCTTATCTTTTCTATTACAGACGCTTCTTCTATACAGAAGATTATTGCGGTCTCAATTATACATGAATAAGTTGAATTGGGGATATGATATTCTGACTGTTCACACCAATGAATTCATTCCTTATGATGACATTAAATACCATTGTCATCTCGTGACTTGGATGAATCATTTGTAATTATATAAAATTCTACACTGGCTCTAACTACTTCAACTTATTCGTTAAATTGATGGTATCTATGTGATCACGACATTTGTGCTTTGACAGCTTTAGAGTTGTTGTTTTTTTCTATGATGCCTTCATCTGTTTTATGAAATAAATCAACCAAATTAAAAAGGGTATTGAGCTAATGGATCTCAAGGGGGTTATGTGGAACACAGGATAAGAACCCCTACCTAGATCATAGTGAATTAATTCCCACAGTAGCAATACTTAACATTTTCATATTAAAATATAATAATACTTAAGTTTTCATATTCTCTCTGAACTTAAAATGTCAGTGCAAATATTATGGCATGTTTGAAAAAAACAAATCTTTCTTTACCATTTCTATTTTATTTCTTTCTTTTTTATTTTTTTAAATCAAAACTTTAATCCAACTATTGGATAGCATAGCATGTATCTACATTTTGTATACACATTTATACATCTATTAAACTATTAGACTACTGAAAAGAATTTATCTGAGTTTCATCCATAAATTCATTTTGTTGTAAAGTATTTTGGTGTTGTTGTGTGAGTGTGTGTTGTTTGGTTATTTTTTTTAATTCAATATTTACAAATGACCCTAATTTCATAAATTAAGTTTTTTTTTCAATGCATGTAGCAGTGCTTCAAAAATGTTTAAATTTTTTTTGTAAACTTGATTTTATGATAAAATCTGATTCCATGATTACAAAACATTAATATGGCATTATATATTTCTATACATGTTTACATAAAACTTGTTTGCTTTCTTATACGGGTTAATATACTGTTCTTCATTGAGAATTTGAAAGGAAATTTTCAATGATTACTTTTTTCCTATAAGAATGATGTTGAGTAAAAAATTGTATAAATAATTTGTTAAATTTTAAGAACATTAGCCAATCAAGACATTAGCCAATCAAGACTTCACTCTGAGATGAAATAATTGGAATTTAAGAAAGTCTACAATTAAATTTCTTTAAAAAGATCTCTTTTTTTATTATAATTTAATTAGTGGATGTGCAATTGAGCAGGTTTTTTTAATTTTAAAAATGATCATTAACTTTATAAATGTCTATGAAAATCAGAAACCTCACTCCCCCTGCTGTAAGCAGAAAAAAGGGAATCTATGATTTATAAATATTTAGCTTTTTTAAAAATAAAAAAATACCATTATCCAGATTTTTCAACGTCAACTATTAACTTCAGAATTTTAAGACATGTGGTACTTCTTGACTTGTATGTTGTTTCTCACAGGTTCCATGAAATTTGAGTCCATACTAGTGTCATTCACTCAAATTTGAGTGTAAAATTGTTTACACATAGTATTTGTGTAGTGGTCAAAGGATTGGCACATACTAATCTATTTGTTTGTCTCACATTGAACACAACATTTCTATAACCACAAATAATATTTGTCAGTATTGCACTGTCGTTTTTACTTTCTTTTTTTTTAAACTATGGGTTGTAAGAAAACAAATCCTTGATTGAATTAAGTTTTTTTGTTAGTTTTCAGACCAATATTTAGTCCAGTTTCAATTTTATTTGCTTGTACTCGTATACAGAAGACGACTTGTTAGGTTTGAACTGTGGCTGAACTGCTGAGTGAATCTGTGTTCTTGCTGTGTGGTTGTTGACTGATTATAAAATGATGGATGTAACATCAAGTTATTCAGTTATCATTAATGGTGTGTGGATTTTTTTGTAATGGCCTACAGAAGGATGTGCTCAAATAGTTTTTCTCCTGTATTAGGTTGGTGGGTTTTTTTTAGGGCTAGTATTGATTAAAAAAATTGTGTTCGATTAATCGGGGAGAAATTTAATCAATTAATTTTGATTAATTATATTTTTATAACACATATGGGTGTTAAGTCGCGATTCATTATTTCGCTAAATCGGTTAAGTCGCGGTAATTCCATGGTTCCCAAATTTTGTGACATAACAGCAAATTCGTTCTGCTATGCAAGAAATAAGGAAGAAAAACATTTTTGTTTAGGTATGCATGTCTAAAGAAAATAATAATAATACGAGGGAAAAGTATGTAAGTAACAAAACATAGAAATTATTAATAAATTGGAGAAAAACAATATTAGAAATATTTTCTTAAATTTTAATGAATCAATTTAATTTTAATCGATTAAAAAAATTTAACGATTAATTCATTAATTAATCGTTAACTTTCCGCAGCCCCAGTTTTTTTGTTTTGTTTTTTTTCATTAATAGAGTTACCAGTTGGTCCTGTCTCAAGATGTTCAGAGCTAGGTCTAGAGTTTTACTGTTGGAGGTTTGGTGAAAGCAACACACTTGTCCCCGAGATGGCCTTGGGGATGTGTATCACTGAATATGGGCCTTACCGTAACCTTCTGTTTATGGTTTGTAAGTCCTAGAGTCATGTATGTGTTAATAATTTGTCCTTATGACTTGAATGTCTATAATTTGTATGTGTTTATATTTTCTGTTTATACCATGTATTTTTAAAAATATTTTTTGCTTATAAATTTTAGATAACCTATTATTTGTTTAGGATCCATGATGTTTTTTTATGTTACTCATCATTTGTTTATTACTCCAAACATTTGTCCTCAACTGTGCAGACTAGAATTTCATACAGTTATCAATAATATCTCCACTGAAACAGATGTTATGTGGTCTGTGAGGTTGTCTTTTTTTGTTGTTATATGCCTCTAACATGTGATATTTCTATTTATGATGGAGCTTAACTAGTCCCCACATGAATTCAGCATTGAATGAAATAGACTTTCATCAGGCTTAATTGATGACATGATCCGTATTACTTGAGCCTTCCTCTCTCCAGCTGTTGAACAGAGGCATCCACTTTAATACTGCAAGGCACCTCTAAAAATCTGTCCCATTACAACACTTTGTCGATGTTTGGCTTACTTCAAAGTGTAACTGTTCTTGACTTAAGTCCAACATTAGTACTGAGCTCTTATTTAAGGAGCTCATATATTTTTAATAGATATTATATTATATATAAATATATGCTCAAGTTGTGTTGAAGAAAAAGCACATCTTAAATTTTATAAAAATCCTGATAACAAATATTTGGTATGCTGATTAGACTATATCCTGTATTAATTAATCAAGATTGCCCATAAGGTCAGTGTTATATACATTGTACTTACAATATTCTGAAAAATTCATGTTTCATGTTTTGCCTTTCCCTCTTGAATTGAAATGGATTAGATTAAGACAGAACTTAATATAGATAAGGAAAATTGTACAAATACATACAACTTGAAAATAACATTTTCATGGCAGAGATAATATATAAAATATAGTGTCTTCTATTTTTTTTAAAAAATAATTTGTAACGATAGGTTTTTTTATGTGTCTAAATTTGAGCAATTAATTTACATGGAAAAGTCTTTCACAATAATGTAACATCTCCAACATTCAAATATAAGAGAGCAGAATCGTTTGGATGATATAAATATCTTTAAATAATCTGCAATTGTTCAGATGACTTACTTGTATCATTGTGAAATATGGCTATAACAATAATGTCAAAATGTTAAAAATAAATACCAGAATGATTGATAAAACATGTGTTAGTTATGTTATGTTCAAACTGATGCTGATCATTGTTCAGATGTGTGGGGTAACTATTATTTGACAATTGTATGTCTTATCTTGATGTCCACTGGTTTAAAACCACTGAATTTCTTGTTTAGTTATAAACCAGACAAGTATCAAGTGTAAGGGTAGTCAGTACTCAAATACTTATTATATTAGAACCACTAGAGTAAATTCCTGTAATGGAACAAAAAGTAAATTTTAGAACTAGAAATGATACAATTTTGAACTAGATGCCACTTGAACAGGGTGTCACCACACCATAGTGTCATCACAGCAGTGTGTCATGGTAGCAGTCTGTCATCACAGCAGGGTGTCAACACACCATAGTGTCATCATAGCAGTGTATCACTATGGCAAGGTGTCACTTCAGCAAGGAGTCACTACAACTGGCACATTCTGTGGGGGTTCAGGGAAATATGAAGGGTTGAAGGAAACCCCAGGGGAGCAGAGCAAACAAAACAGGGGAGCAGAGCAAACAAAACAGGGGAGCAGAGCAAACAAAACAGGGGAGCAGAGCAAACAAAAGACGCAAGATTCACTTTAAAAGTGTAAGCAAATCAAGTGGGCCAAGCGTTTAAAAATTAATAACTTTTTCCATTCTCAATTTTAGATCAGATCAATAGCAATCAAGGAAATAGATTTGTTTGAAGCTGGAAGAAGATATGAGTACAATCTAGGCGACTGTGAAATGGAACAATGAAATACTCGGGGTGTGAAAGCACTTGAATGAAGCACACATTCATCTAATATCTAAACAAACTCAAACCTATACATGAGTTTCAAAAAAATATAAATAATAATAAATAAACTATTTTAATGATCTCAAAGGGATAAATTCAGTCTACAAAGATTTATACAAAACAAAAAAGAACTTATTGATCCACAAAATGAACTAAACAATGCTAGAATTGTTGAATTTAAGAAGGGGTTTACAAGCTTGGATCTTGGAACACTAAAAATTAAAACATAAAAGAGTAAATTAGTATAATGATACATAAGGAATCAACACAATAACATACTCAGAGATAGGGATAAAAACACCTTACTTTACTTGTTCCATGACGCAAGAACAGATACTAATCATTATTCACATCTGTATTTCGGACGTGGTTGGGTTGCAGTAACAAACTAGGAAAAACAACACATTATCATCTTTTAAAACTTAAATAAAAATGCAAGACTATACATAAACTATGAATAAGCGCTGGAGGCAATAATCTTCTGTAGAGAAGGACCGTCTGGAATAGATAAATATGAAATGAACTCATGGAAAGTAAAGTTGATTTTCGATGTTTCTTCTAAGTTCTAATGATGTTGCTTTTAATTATTTGGCTGATTTAGAATTTACTTTGACAAATACAAATTTTGCTTAAGTATGACGCAATAATGTTCTGTATAGAAAGAGCGTCTGTAATAAAATTGATCCTGATGTTAGCCCTTTATACTTTATGAATTTACATCCCGCTGTACCGTCTGAATATCTTTTCAAGCTCAGCTTGTAGTTAAATAGGATGGAACAGAAGACTAAGAACAAGATACGGAAATAGCTGCAAATAACTACACATTTGTCCGCATAAGCATGTCGTGTTAAAAAGCAAGGTAAACAAATGGTGCGTGCCAATCAGTTTGGTTAACTAATAACTATAACATGAAATGATTGTTTTGGAAATTGTAAAAATCACCTTTTTATTTAGTGCTGAAGAAAAACGTGTCATAAATAAAGTGTATCGAAAATCTAACGCATTAGATAAAAAAACATGTAGCCGTAGCTGCAAATTCATAGGCTGAACTGAATAGTAGAACTAAGAATAGGTGATTTAATGTTGAATAGTTCTGAATAGTATTACATTTAGTATAGTATGAGTTTAGTAGTATAGTAAATTAAGTAAGTAGTGATAATGACTAACTGAAATTGCTGTCACTCACTGGAACCACTCTCACTGGAACCCCTCCATGAGTTCCGCAATAAAATTTAGTTTCATTAAGAATTAAGGCCCATAATTATAATTAAAATAAATATTTATAAGGCTATTAAAATTATTAAATTGATAGTTGAGTCATTGACTGATTGATATGTGTCATGCAAATGTTTTCTAAAGAAAATAAATTGAGCTTTAAATTTGTTGTCTACCTTACAATAATTTGAAATAATGTGTTAGTGCTTAGCTTGCCTAGGCCTAGTGCTATAATTTCATTATGATTATTGATTACGCATATATTCTGTTACTACTAGAATATTTGATTTAATTATTAATTAATAATTTAAGTATTCTGCTAAACTAATTCTAAGGACTAAGGGGCCATCCATAAATGACGTCATGCGCCTTGGGGGAGAGGGGGGGGGGAGAAATGTGATGTCGACATATCATCAAAAGATCGTGCAACTTTAAATAAAATTTCAACTTAACTAATTCATTGCTTGCAATTTATTTAATGACGTTTTAAAAAGCTTCAAGCATGTTACGATTAGGCCTGTCAAAGGGTACCCATTGCTGTGCAATTATCCGGGTAGTAAAATTGCGCTCGGTACCCGTGAATATGTGGCTGCAACATCTATACTCTTTAGCAACGGTGGCCAAACTGCGACTCTTATGTGTTCACATTACGGCTCACAAAAATTTATCAAATAAAAAAATTTTTGTTTGAAATATTCCCTGTGAAATACATGAAAATGCTTGAGAAGCAGGGGTGCCACCGCTCCGGCTAGTCCCGGAATTCCGGATTCGTGAAGCTAAATATTTTTATTTTCCGGATTCGCGAGTTTTTGATTTTGCTCTTTCCGGAGTCGCGAGGTTTTTTTCTCGCTCTTGCCGGATTTTCCGGATTTGCGAGTTTAGTTTTTCAAATTTGGCTTCTGGGTTTAAAAGAAGGGGGGAAAAGTCATAACGCGCGGAAAGCCTATTCAGGGATATGCGGACTCGCTATAAATAGGACTGGTACCGTGACCTCTCCCTTCCCTTTGCTAGTATATCATCGTCGCGCGATCGCGCATCGTTCTGCGCATAACAACAATATTTGGAAAAACTTAGACAAAATAATTGAACGGATCACACTCCGTTGGAATCGGAATTTTGTGCTTGAATTCAGTTTTCTAAAAAATTAGTTAAATTTTAAATTTTATCATAAATTACGTGATATGTGTGCTTTCGCATGACCGCTTTACTTTTTATAAATACGAAATACTATTCATTTACATCAGGCCTCTACTTCTACTCTTACAAGTTAAACAGTATAAGTAGTATAAGAACAAGATAAAGCTAATAGTCTATAGACAATCTATATATATAATTCTCTTCATGGGACCATGCCAGGCAAGTACGCTGCAAAAATATGTGCAACCGAGCATGACGAATGACCCTCGCTCGGGTCAACTAAACACAGTTAACGGTTGGCAAGCGAAGGTAGTGGAGGAGTGGGGCATGTCTTGAGACAGCAATGTTTTTTACATTCACTTTTGAAGTTCCTGCACAGTGTGTATGTATTTCGTAGTATATTGGTTATTCCATCCGCCTAACATGCGGAAGGTCTTAGGTTCAAGCCCAAGCGGCAACATAAGTTTTTTTTAATTTTTAAAAATGTCAATGCCTATTCTTTTCCCTCC
Source organism: Ampullaceana balthica (assembly GCA_944989445.1). NCBI lineage: Eukaryota > Metazoa > Mollusca > Gastropoda > Lymnaeidae > Ampullaceana > Ampullaceana balthica. The sequence continues at coordinate 98,872 of CALYLW010000651.1, read as the reverse complement.
TTTCTTAGCAAACATAAACACCGCTTCGCATGTCACGGAAAAAAGCTTCGTTCAATGTTATATCAATTCCTTCACCAGGTACCTGTCTGTTTCTATTGGTCGCATATTTCGTTCATGGACGAAGTTGTTGCTCTCCAACTTGGCTTCATGGCTGTAATATTTGTTTATATATTATGGTGATGTCCTAAATACTTACCAGAAATGCTTCGGTGTTCCCCCATCGTTCACTCGCGTTGTTCCCATTTGTTCGTGCTACTGTTTGTGTCCTTTCCCCCCTCCCTTTTTTCTTGCACTATCTATGAGCAAGTCTGCGGCGTATGCTACGCCGCGGGGCGTCTAGTAATAATTATTAAATTATGAACCTACTATAAACTATAATTTATGTAATAAATATATTGAGTTAATTTCAAAACAAGCCCACAAAATGACTTAAAACAATGAAATAAAATTCAAAATAATAATAATTTATTTAATTATCACATTATAGTACAGTTTATAAATAATATGAAATATTAGTTTAAGTTATTGAAGGGAATTCTATAGTCTATATTATAGATAATCTAAGTAGTATCGGCATGTTTTTTTTGTATTTTACATATTGCCTAGCCTATATATATATATATAATATATATATATATATATATATATATATACAATTATGTACATATATACTTTTATCTTTATAAACTGTCTCAAAATTCTTATTGCGAATGTGAAATAAATATTGGCGATATGGGAAAAAGTGTTAAACACATGTGATGATGGATATAAGTGGTTGGAAAATGAAAATTAAAGTTCACTTTGTTACGTTTAAATTTTCAGGGTTTGAAAAATTTATAAAAGAATTTTCAGGATTCAAGAAATTTTTAAAAAGGGATTTCAGGGTTCACAGCTCCCAGTGAGTGGCACCCCTGTTGAGAAGTAAAGGGAAATAAAATAAAGTTCTGACAAACTACAAGGTATTTTGATACTTAAGTTCTTTGAATGAATCAATGACAGGAAGCTAACGAGTCTTTAAAATACGCCGACATTATTTAGTTAAAAAGTTGAGACGAGCCAATATTTTATTTTTTTTCAAATCTACCCCCCCCCCTCTCATTCCTTCCTCCACTCCTATTGCAACCATGTTAAAAAGTGCCTAGTCTAAAAAAAAATTCAAGTATATTTTAAGTTGTTCCAAGACGTTTACTGTAATAAAAAAAAATTAGTTTATTTTTTAAATCTGGACAAAACAAAGGGTTGAAAATAATTTGGGCTTGATTTAAATTTTAAAAGTTGAAGGTTTGGTTTGTAAATAGTTGGTGATTTAATAGCTGTTACCACCCGCCCACAGGTGTTGACGCGCCTTGCTGAAAAAATTTAACAAACTCACGCCCTTTCCATTTTCTTGTGTAGGCATAGCAGAAAAACTGACTTACAAAAAAAAGACGTACAAAGTTGTCAGTATGTAAAGTTTATCAATTAAAAAGTTACCACCACTGCCAATGTTTCCTTTAAGCTGCGTTGTTGCGCAGCCACGCAGTTCTCTGGCCGATGCCGCGCAGCGGTTTAGAATAACTGCGCAGCAAATTGTGTAGTATTGCACAAAAAAATGGATTTTGTGCAACTTTGCTCACGATTTTTTTCTACTTTGCACACGAACCAACAAACCTTAGAGGGAACATGGACTGCCGCCTAGCGGACATTAACATTCAAGCTGCTGGGCCCTGTGACCTGACTGAGCGTTACGTCATTGTTGTTGACATTTTGTTTGAATTTTCAGTTTACGGTAGTTTTAGTTTATGAGTATGATGAATGCATTTACAGCAGGAATAAAAGGTTGTAGAGCACAATAGTATGTTTTTGGAAGTATGCTGTTAGCTACTGTGTGAAATGAGGTGCATGAATGGTGGCTAGGTTGTATTCTATAGCCGTCATTATGCTGCGTTTTGGACGAGTACCCGCACAGCGTTTTTCAACAATATTTACAGCCCTAGTTACGATTAGGGATGTACAAATCCGGCTTCGGCTCTGGCAGAATTTCACTTCATAAATCCGGCCAAATTCGGCTGGCCAGTAGAGCCATAATATATATAAATATATATATGTATATATAATGGCTCCTGCAAATTTGGAATCCGGCCATTTTTACAAATCTGTCTCCGGCTTCAACCGGATTTCACTTCATAAATCTGTCCGAATCCGGCTCCGGGCGGACTTTAAAAATTTGAATACGATACACCCCTAGTTACGATATTAAATAGATTGCAGACTTACAGTAAATGCAAATTTAAATGTCAAAAAAGATATTTGAAACATGCTTATTTTCAATTAGAAAATACAGCTTTTGGGGGTGGGGGGTCAAAGCATTGTGACATAATATTGGAGGGGGGGGTCTAAGTTTGTGTGACGAGGGGGGTCAAAATCGCGTGACGTAATTTATGGACGGCTCCTAAGGTACTAAAATAATATTTAGTTTTTAAGATTTTTTCACGCAAGATAGTTAACACATTAAAGTTAATTACCTAAAATTAAAATAATTTCTCTGCATCACAATTATTATAATTATAGGGCTCATCACACAATTTGTAGTCATAGGTATAGAAACTATGTCTAGATGTGTCAGTGATGGGACTAGTATTAGTATAGAGTATAGTTTAGGGATTATTTTAAATATTGTCAGTTATGTTGAAACTGCTCACAAGGCCAAAGTTAGTATATATTATATAGGCAATCCCAATAGGTTTTATTATATTAAATTTATTTATTAATTGTACACTCCCATGATGCAGTTCCCTTATTGTTTAAATGATTATCATTATGCATTATCCTTTTTTCTATTTATAAATTAGGTCTGTTTTGAGAGGAAGTACATCTAATTTTTGACTCATTTGGTTCAGGAAAGGTTCCAGAGTTTAGATGCTACCACCCAGTGACATAGTAACGTGAATAGTAGTGAATACTTTATACAATGGAGACCTCTGATTGCATTATTGAAGGGCTATATCTGGGTGGTGTCATGTCTGCCATAAATGAGAGAGACTTACAAGTCAAAAAAGTGAGCCACATCTTGTCTATTGATGAAAAGCCACTGCCAGATATGCTGACCAATAAATGTACCTATAAACATGTTTTTGCACTGGACCTGTACGACTTTGATTTACTGGAGTTATTCCCGGAGTGTTTTACGTTTATTGACCAGGCCAGGGAGAATGGAGGTGCTGTATTAGTTCATTGGTAAACATGACAAAATGATTTCCTCTATTTTGGTTTGAACAACGTTACGTTTTTGTTGTTTTCACATGTATTTATAAGATGAATAGATTTTTAAGATATTTTTTTTGTAAGTTAATATAGGAATTGTGAGGGATTTCAAGACATTTCAAAATTGGCTTTCAAATAATAAATGCACATTTTGAATTCAATCAGTCAAAAAAGAAATCATCAGGATAATTTTACCTCAGTTGCCATTGAATTAGAAATGTTTATTGAGTGTAAAAGTGAAACTGCAATGGAAAAAGTTTGAGGATGCAATCACATCGGGAACTACTTTAGATGGGAATAGTTTAGTCAGTTTATATTAACTCTCTATCTTAAAAAATTAAAAACAAAAAAAACTCATTTCTAATTTTGAGTTAATTAGAAAACATGGAATGTTACTACATTCTCCTTAATCACCTTCCTCATCCATAACCTAGTCTTAAATGAGAACTGCAGTGCAGAAGTAATAAATTCAAAATATTACATTCATGGAAAAGAACTGACCCAAACTAAAGATGCAAAATACGTAGGAGTCATAATAAATGAGAAACTATCATGGAATCCCCATGTCAATGAAGTTATTAAAAAATCAAACAAAACCTTAGGCTTTATAAAAAGAAACTTTAACAAATGTAATAGAGATATAAAACTAAAATGCTACCTCACTTTGGTGAGACCTGTACTAGAATATGCATCTTCTGTATGGGACCCATCCACCAAAGAAAACATTGATAAACTAGAACAAATTCAAAAAAGAGCTGCCAGATTCATTACTGGAGAATATTCAAAACTGACAAGAATAACATCATTAGTTAAATCATTAAACCTTGAAACACTAGAGCAGGGGTGGGAAAACTACGGGCCGCATGCGGCCCGCCAGAGTATATTATGCGGCCCGAAGCAATGTACATGTTGCGATCTTATATCGATGTTAATTTTCTTTTTTTTAGAATTTTCACTACATTTTAAAAAATTCATTCCGAGTATTTGATTCGGGTCTAGGTATATTAAATCGGTTTTTATGGCTCCAGAATTTGTAAGTGATCATTAGTCATTAATTGTTAACATCCTTATTCGAAACTGCATTTCAGTTCAACTGGAAGTGGCTTTTGTTTACGATTTAGATATATGCGGTTTCGTAAAAAATGTCATTTAAAAGCGAATATACGTTGATTTAACCATAAGTGCTGCCAAAAAAAATGAAAGAAATATTGAGGACGAATGTCGTGCATTTAATGACGAATGGACCGCTAAATATTGCTTCACTAGGGTTGGAAGCAAAGCAGTCTGCTCGCTGTGTCTTGAATGTGTGATCGTCTTTAAGGATTACAACTTAAAATGACACCACCAAAAAAAAACATTTGGATTTCGGGCACAATTTAACAAACGAAGAGAATGTCAAACTTCAGGGCAATAGCTTGTTTGCACATGAAATGTATGTGCATGTTAAATCATTTCAGTCAAAGCTCTCGCTGTTCTCCAGACAAGCAGGTGAAAACAGGTTTTGCCATCTTCCATTGCTGAAACAGAACACCATTTCTGGTGATAAGGCTGACAAGTACAAGGTTCAGTTGGATGCCTTGGCTGTGGAATTTGAAAGGAGGTTCCAAGACTTAAAGAACCTGGAACCACTCTTTAATATCCTCAGTCATCATTTAGTGCACAAGCTGATTAAGTCCCAGAGGATATACAGAGCATATACAGAAGATGTACAGAGGATATACAGTTAGAGTTGTTTGATATACAAGCAGATTATGACCTGAAGGAGAAGTTCAAGTCAGTTTTTCTGCTGGAGTATTATGGATGTTTGCCAGCAGCAACATTTCCTCACTTAAAAAATCTTTGCTGCCAAACTTTTGTCACTAGTTGGGTCCACATAAATTTGTGAGCAAGCTTTTTCTTGCATGAAAATGAATAAGTCTACGAAAAGATCAATATTAACTGACTGCAATTTGAATGCAGTCATGCGAATCACAACCAGTAAGCTTGTTCCACAATTCAATAACATTGTCCAAAATTTTGAACAGTTACATACTTCTCACTATTTATAATTGTACGCTATGGTCAGCTCATGTGTAAATTATGTTCCTACATCGTCATAGTTATTATGACTGGTAACAATAAACTTTAGTTGAAATAATAATGAATATTAAAATCGTATTATCAAATTAGAAACTGTTTCAGTTCGTATTTAAAATGTAATGTACATTTACATGTGTATTAGAGTTAGAATGTGAAATAAAATGACAAGTACACATGTACATGGTTATAATCAATTTTATACCTTGTAAATTGTAATTGGAAGTAGACAAAATACGTATGCGACCCGCCTATAGCAATAAAGTTTTTAATGCGGCCCTCCGTAGAAAAAGTTTGCCCACCCCTGCACTAGAGGATAGAAGAACCAAGAGCAAAGTAGTAATCATACATAAAGCAATTAATTCTAATTTAGAAATACAACACAAAGATAACTTAATACAACCCTCAGATAGACATAAGGATAAAAACACCTTTCTTATTCTGTATGCAAGAACAAACACTTACAAATTTTTGTTCTTCCCGCCAGGAATTCGGGCGTGGAATGGGTTGCCTGAAGAAACCAGGAAAACCAAAACGTTATCAACATTTAAATCTCTAATAAAAATGCAAGACTAAACACAAACCATAGATAAGCGTATGACGCAATAATCTTCTGTATAGAAGGAGCGTCTGTAAACAAATAAGATAAGATAAGAAGTATGGATGCGCTAAATATATTTAATATATAATTTTTATATATATATTATGTATATAAATATACTGCTGCAGTAAAATTTTGAGTACGTTTTGACTGGTACACCATAAGCATCACTACCCGTGCACTGTCATGCGTTGTAAGCTTTTCCGTAGATTTCTTAGCTACTGTATTGATTTTTTTTTCCACAAAGCAAAAGTAGGTTTTCAATAAAAATATAATTATTAATGATTTTCTTGTATTTAAGTCAAGCAGGTATATCAAGGAGTGCAACAATAGTAATAGCATACCTTATGCAGAAACATGTTATATCCAAAGACAAAGCCTTTGAAATGGTAGCTGCTGCAAGACAGTTTGTGAGGTGAGTTTTTTTTCAATATTTAAATTTGCATGTTGAATAGAAATTGTGAATCAGAATAGATTATGAAATAAAATTTAGATTTGTTTTAAAAAAATAAGTCAAATATACTTCAGAAAGTGGTTCATTAATACTTTTATCTATATGATTTTCTTAAAGTTCGTTTACCATTTCTAACTTCTATATAACATGTTTTAAAATTAGAGTACATGTCTTTGACCAAAGAAATTATTCTTGCTAGGCCCAATGATGGCTTTCAAGAGCAGCTGCAATTGTTTGAAAATATGGGGTGTAGAATAGACAAGACGCACAGTGAATATAGGGCGTACCAATTGAGCAAACTGGCTGTGCGCTTCAAATGTGGACAGTTTTCACAAGGTAAACTAGATAAAATGACAGATGTTTTTATTTGTTGATATATGACATATACCAACTACATTAAACACATTTTTACTGGTGATAAAATTTGAACTGCACAAACTTAATATACACCTTAAGAAACAGCTTCAATGTGTTTCTCAAATAATCCAATGAATGTTTATAATTTTTCAACAACAAAATTTAAATGAAACCTTATTGGGTCCTGTTTGATTAGTCAGTAAATTTTATCTGTTTGTTGAAAGAGTTTATAGCAGTTTTGATTCAAACTGTTTTCACCCGTATAAATGGCACCAGCGTTCCACATAGACAGTGGCAAAGTGGATAAAATCCCTTCTCATCCCATGATGCCCCACACTCAAGCACCCATCACACCCATGTAGTACACAAAAAGGTCACATTTTTTTCTTTACACGTCCTCCTTTTGCAAGCAAACATATTTAATACCTCCTATGCTTATGTGCTTTAGCCATTGAATTTCTCAACCCCTACCTATTGTAATGACATTTAATGTTTATGGTGTCTAGCAAAAAAAAAGATATCACAGGTTTCCACAGCTTACAGTTTGGCATGCCCAGAGGTGTCCTCAATATATTTCACATCGCCCTCAAGCAGGGACATGAGAATATAGGTTTTAACCTGGGTGCCAAATTGTCTGTTTTTTACAAGTGTATTTATTACAATTTAGGATACCAAGCTTTTCAAAAATTTAAATTTCCACATTGCACTAAACTTTACTGTAATAATTCCATATCTGACTGGTCGTGTCTCATATCTAGTCAGTTTGTTTTGTGAAAATCCAAGGTAATGCTATATCAGTTATATTTATATATATTACATATATTCATTTATTTATGTATATTTATGTACTGTCAGGGGGATTATTATAAGAGAAATGAAATGAATGAACTCACTCTTTTTAATATCCTTCCCCTCCACATACACAGGTAAACAAAATCTCCTCAGAAACATGGTTCAAAATTGTTTAAGTTAGATCGCTACTTGCAACTCCACTTAAAAGTTATGGTTAACAAATTTAATGCTCCATTAAAATAATTATTAATTTTTGGCTATGAACAGCTGTAAAGTTTTTTTAACCTTCAAATAGATCTTTCAGAATGAATAGTTTTATTAATCTATCGCAGTGATGGCGAACGTTTTTGGGGCAGCATGCCCAAAATTCCACCAAAACCCACTTATTTATAGCAAAGTTCCAACACTTCAAAGTTTGGCTTAGCTGGTTTGATTAAAGAAGTAATATTTTAGTTGTGTGCTGGCTGATGAAGCTCTACGTGCCGAATTTGGCACATGTGCCATAGGTTTGCCATCTATCGCTATGCGTTTTTATATCATTTCGATTAATTCTATTGTTATGATGCAGGTGACCCAGAAATCCCCAGTGAGGTTTATATCCAGCCTGATTACTCTGCTAAAGGGAATGATGCCTACTACAAGTGCCGCAAGTGTAGGTGAGATGCCATAAAATGTTAATCATAGTTTCAAGGTGGATTTTAAATTTGGTTGAGGGAGTGACCTGTTTATCAAAAAAAATTTATAGCTTCAAGGTGGATTTTAAATTTGGTTGAGGGAGTGACCTGTTTATCAAAAAAAAATTATAAAAAAATGTAAGGCTTTTATGTAGTAGCAACCTACAGTTAAACAAAATATATTAGCAAAAAAAAACTTTTTAAAAGGTAAATCACACTAAGGCAGTCCACTTTGATATTCTCCAGTTAGTTAAATTAATGAGGAAGAACTATGAAATGAAATGTTAGTTTACCTGGAGGCTTGCTCATTCCTTCTTATAGAAGAATTTGTGGCTTTAACTAAATTAATTAAAAATCATTATTATTTTTGGGGTCCACCAACAATATGTGAAAAGTAATTGAGAAGCACTGATTTGTTTGGAACTGCTGTTTGTTAGGTTCATTGCTTGGCCATTACAAATGTCACACGCTCCCTGGTTTTAGTATAAGAAAGTAAGAATAGACCACTCCCTTAAACTGCACTAACTTTTACATTGGTCGCCCACATCAAGTTATCATAGTTTGTATTCATTCATTTTAAGATTCCAGATTCTATTTATCTCCGGTTGTGTTCTATTTACAGAATGTTTTTATTCCACGATGGAGCTCTGACCTCGCACAATATAGGTCAGGGCGACTCCGCCTTCGATTGGAGGAGTAAGGTGCCCGCCAATAAACGTCCAACCGGTTCTGCTGGCGGTGACTCCGTGTGCCAGAGATCGTTGTTTGTTGATCCTCTAACGTGGATGAAAGGGAAGATCAATATTGTTCAAGGCAAGGTAAGCCTCACTTGGATCTTATCCTTGGAATATGTCAACTTAAGTTCTCTTAGTTGTTTTCTTTGGCTTATGAATAAAGCTTTACATTTAGTGTTTTAATCACACAATTTGTTTTTGTATCTTTTATTCTGTCCTTTCTTATTTCTGATGGATAAATACCAGTTGGTTCTTTCTTTCACTGTGCATGTCAATAGTTGTTGTTTTTTTTAAAGATATATTTTTATCTGACTTGGTGTGAAATTTTCATTCTATATGCTTGATCAGTCCATTTGATTTTCTCAGTTACATCACTGGTAACCAAAGTCTAATATCTCCTCAGCTGCACTGTCCAAAGTGTGATATTAAGATTGGCTCCTACGTCTGGTTTGGTGAGTAGGTTTTATTGAGGGGATTAGGAGGTATTGTGCCGAAGGAGGTTCTTCATTCATAATATTAAACCTGTTACTTTTTGTTTTGTTAGTATAAAATATCCACAGAAAAAAATATAACATCTGATGGCTGAATGCTACTGATGAATAATATTATAATTATATACAGAGTACTTGATGAATAATTTTTGTTAAACATTAGATTTGTGAGTTGTTTTTTTAAACTGCTCTTCACAATTTGAGCTCAATTATTTTTTAGTATGAAATCAACTCTCATTTAAGATCTAGTAATGTTTGCATTTTCTTTGAATTTTTTCCCTTCAAATCAGGGGAGAAATGTCCCTGTGGAGCTTGGGTGGCACCAGCGTTTCACATCGACAGTGGGAAAGTGGATAAAATCCCATCTCATCCCGTGATGCCCCACACCCAAGCACCCGCCACACCCACTTCATCCACAGTGTCACCACAGCAGACCCACCTCATCGGAGCCGTGGCAGCCTTTCCCGTGACGGGCGGCAGTGGCGGCAGGCAGCTTGGCAATAATCCGCTGCCACAGAGACCGACCCAAGCCTCGAGGTTGTCATCTCCGCAACTCGTGGCGGCTGTACAACCCAGGATGGCATCCTCCCCTTCACCGAGCACTTCCCCTCCGATGTCCACCACGCAGCAGACTCCGGTGGATTCTGTCGGCACAGCACCGGTGCAGTCAATGGACTTTGAGATGGGAGCGGCTGATGGTGACAGCGGTCAGCTAGCCTTGGGTCAGACTCGTTCAACAAATGACAATAGAGATTTAGAGACCGGTATAAATAGCATCCATATGGATGTGGATAGCTTATAAAATTGAATCTTCTAATGCTTTATTGAAATAATTCCAACCTTTCCGCCTTATATCCAGTATCAATGTAGAGTAAACTTATTTTTACTTTCGTCTTTAGTTACTGGTTTTAAAATGTACCCAGTGCTCAGTAATGTTGTGCCAGTCTAACAGATACCTAATATATGCATTCAGTTATAGTTATATTAAAGTAACCTTATCAAAGGCTGAGGTTCCCATACCAATAATTTGTTTACGTTGTGGTTGAAAACCTAATGACCTGGTGTGTTCATGTAGCTTCTGAGACGGCCCCTTGTCTGATGTCATTATGATTAGCTTCCCCTGGCATAGTGTCGTGAACTGATATTGTTTGGGCCGTAAGCTCATAGAATCTGTTTACAATTCTATTTGGATATATTGTCATTAATAACGGTTACAGTTGGAACTTAATGCTGACTTAGCTCTTCTGTGCCCAAAATATACAATAGGCCAATATGTGCCCCTTAGTTTTGACTGTGCAACTCTGCAAACAATAAATGCAACATAATGCATTATCTATGCTTCTATGTCTAAAAAAGTTTTTCTCTGTAAGTAATTTATATTACCGGCTAATTATAATGTCTCAAACATGCTGGATTTTTGTGGCCCCTCCAGTAAGCTTACAAAAAATTCAATATTAGTAAAATTCAGACAGCTAGTACTGATACACATCAAATTTTATTGTTATTTTAAAATACGTAACATACTTATTTTAAAAAATCTGATTAAAAACCAATTAAACATGGCTGTGGTTAAGAAATCCTTATTTTTTTCAATATTGGCTGTAATAGAAAAAAATAAGTTAAATTGTTAGTAGAAATATTGGGGGAGTGGGGTGGGGGAGTTGGGTGTGCGGCCCTTGACACATCTCAAAAGTGATAAAATGGCACAAGCCTGCATCTGAGTTTGAGACCCCTGATCTAATTCATGTTAGTGAGTTGATGACAGATATCAGAGCATAGAAATCAAAGTTAAACCACTGCCAGCGCATACATCAACAAATATATTGGCAATAATTTGTTCACAATTCAAATTCATAATCCTCTAATTGTCCTTTTGGCCATGGTAAAAAAAAATATATATATATATAATTTAATACGATTGCTATATTTTAACTATTGCTCTGACTCCAACTAGAACTTTTACACAACTAGGATCCTTACATTTGATATCATTTGACCAAGTTTAATTTAATATAACAAATTTTGGACAATTTGAAATATAAAAATATTGAATGTCAATTAGTTTAAGTTTCTATTCTAAAAATACATTAGTATTAGGTTATTTTTTTAAATAAGAAACATACTTTCATTGAGGAACTAGTTTGTTTTGACTTCATCTGAAATCTTGAAGAGGTCTTTATAATTTTCTACTTTTTAAAATGTCATTATATATGTCTGTTGTTACTGTTGTGACTCTATATCAAATATTACAAATGGCATTTTATAGGAAATAACTATTCACATTTTTAAAAAAAAATATCTCAATAAAGTTTTTGGCTGATTGATGTGGTATTCTGCTACAAATGTTTGTGTGTGTGTGTGGTGTTGCTTATTTTGTAAGAATCTACATGGTACTGTAGTTTATCAAGGCAATGCTCAATTGTAAAACATCTCTGCTGTTTATCAAATTGAAGAGGATGAGACATGTTGAATAACTGATGATCTAGTGTGAATGAACAGTCATGAAATGTGTCCATCTTATGTTATTATACAGGTCTGTTGCAGTTGAATTTGAATGAAATAAACACTATATTTGCTGAATATATATTGATAAAGCACTTTTTAAAAAAGAGGTTTTGAGAATTATTTTTTTTCCATTGAATGTGTCCAAAAATGTTTTATTTAACATTTAAATCAACAGAAGATAGGTTGTCTGGTGCTAACTTATAGATATGGTTACATTAAATTAATGGCGCATTTAAATTTAATACTTAAAATTGAATGCAGTTTTTTTTTAAAATGTAAAAAAAAACATTTGTTATTCTTTGTCATATTACTTAGAATCATCATTAAAAAGGAAAGTTGAAATTTTAAAAACTTTTTTCTGGGGTGACATAAATTTGTTAAAAATTACATGCAATTTTTTTTTGCAGGTAGTAATTCAACCCATGTAAAAAGTAACACGATTTAAATTTAAAAATGATTGTTTATTTTAAACATTACATGAAGAAATGTACATTTTATTATTGCATTATAATTAGTCACTGGTAATTTAAATTTATTAGCCTTATTAGTGAGAGACTACTGTATAGTTTTTTTTTAAGACAAAGAAACATAAAGCTCTGCCCTCTTTGCTTAAACCAGTAGTCAAAATTTTATAAAAGCGTCGTGCATTTTTTTAATACATTATATTTTTGTGACAAATTATTAGAAATGCTTATTTATTTTGTTTACCACTCCTGCTTTTTTGGGTGGTCCTATTAACTATTAAAATTCTATCAAAATCAGCAAGATGCATACTTGTAACAGTATCCAATTTTTTTATTTTTGCAAGAAATTCATTAAAAACTCTTATATCTGGGCTTGATGTTTAAGTAGAAAGCCAGAAACATTTTGTTCTGTTGCCAATTATTCTCACATTATTTCAAGTAGTGGTTGCCAAGTTTGACCTGTGGTGTTGAGAACTATTTCCAAATACAATTTATGTATTTCTTGGATCAACTTCCTCACTATCAGTACCACCAAAGTAATGAGATCTGAAAGGCCAGTAGTGACATATTTAGTTTTCTTGTTAATGTTTTTTTTTAAAATACAAAAACACTTTGTTTTCTTCAAGCTGTGATGACACACTGCATTTTATTAATTGAGATATTTTATTTTCATTGTTTTGAAGATGATTTTGTTAACTTGGTCTATTATTTTGTAGATTGTTTTGTTACCTTAACGTCATTAAGACAATATTTTTAATGCTGATCAAGAAAATAATTCTATCACTTAGACAAAGAATTGCAGATGTTTTCATTGGCATTATTGAGCTATTACTATTATTTTAACTTGGTTCTTTTATTTTATAATTGTCCTATTCTTTCATTGGATCAACAATTGAAAATTGAGTAAATAATGCAACTTGATATTGTATTTTTTGAAAACGTGTAAGATAAACATAATGGTTGACTTTATTTATAGCCATTATTTGACAGAAACCATTGGATTAAACTAATCCACCCCCTTCTCCCATGCCAGTCTTGTATTTACATTGCCACTGTAAATTGTAAACTATTTTAAGATCTTGCCTTTTCTTTAATTTGATTTTGAAGTAAGTTGTCATTTTTCAAAGTTGTGCAGTAATTAAAATATTTTGTACTTACATATATGATGGGTTATATACTTCCACATGATTGATAAGACATGTTTGTTTTTTTTAACAATTGTCTTATAAACCTTGACTTTTATGCCATACCAACCTCTCTCTAACTAACCCCTATATAATTTTTAAAAAGGTTATGTGGTTTCTCTACCATTGTTGGTCACACTGTCTCTTTCCTCCTCCAAATTAACAATTTCCAGAGACATAATTAAAACAAAATTTTGAAAAATACCATATTTGTAGTGTGAAGTGATTGGTTTGGTTTTATTTTTATCAAAATGCTGACACAGCATATGCAACACATGAACGAGTCAATGCGACATTGCAAACATTATTTAAGATTTCACACTGTGCAGTCCTGAACAGTTATATTAAGTGTTCAGCCCCTGCATATACCAGACCTGCATTTCTGCCGACAATAGTCGGAATGCCGACAATAGCGACAAGGACGGGATTTTTAAAAAAATTTTATATAAATAATCTGCGAAAAATATATTAACAAATGTAATACTTTTTTTTCTTCATAAATAACCTACTTAACAACCCATAATAGCGCAAAAATAATCTCCGTGATGATTTAATGTGACCTTTCTAGCGCGACTCGTCTGCCGACAATCAGTGTCGGAAATTTATCTTGGCCCCAGACTTCGATAACTGCCGACGTCGGCTTGCCGACAATGATTGTCGGCATTAATAAAATAATGCGAATACGAAAAGTGACGAACTGGTGCTGCCACTGGTGCATATTCGTTTCAAGATGGATGCCTTTACGGTTATCGATCGAAAATCAGAAAAGCGATCGAAAATGGATTAAGGAATAAGTTTCGATGGGACTGGCTCGAAGAAAAAGACAGTAATGGAGATTATCTATCAAAATATTTGCGAAAATTAATTAAATAAACCTGGTGTAGTTGTTTGTGTTTACTGTGATTGTAGACTTGATTATAGCAAGAAAGTAGAAAGGCAAATCCTTTATAAAAAAGACACGCAGAGTCTGTGGCCGTATAGGATATGGAAGTTTTCTTTTTACTACTTCACATTATAACTTTTTTTGTGTGCATCATTTAAATAATGATGCAGCATGGTGTCATTCCATGGTTCAACTAAATATACATTATTATTTTTCAGAATATAGCCATATGACTTAGATCAGTCATTTTCATTTTTTTCTTTTATTACTTTATTTCTCTTTGTTTGATGTTAACAATCTACATAATATTGAAGCATGATATCATTTATTGATATAAATTAATCTGCATTTTCTTTTCAGGATATCATTAAATTGGGTGTTTTAATCTGTTAATTCCAAAAAATTTTCCGGGGGGGGGCATGCCCCCGGACCCCCGCTAGTGTTTTGCGCCTCCGGCGCTTGACCGCGCTACGCGCGGTGTGTCATGTCCATCTAAAAAAAAGTTCAGACAATCTGGTTAAGGCTTACATTCAGGTATGATATACATAGTGTATACTAAAATTTTGAAAACAGCCAACACTTTATCCTACTGTTTGCTAAGGTAACTTTTTAAAAAGGGCTAATATTTTAAAGTATTGCATTGATCTCTAACTTCCTTTCCCAACACTATTTATTTTTATATGATGAATTAGGGAATGGCTTCAATTAGTGTGTTTTTAAAACAGTTTAGCACAACAGAACGTTCACTTCAAGTAACTGTACAATCATAATGAACAATTGGTATGTATATCTAATTTTAATAGTGTCCTGAGCCTACAAACACAATTGTCACAAATTGCACTCAGTATCAGCAATGGCACAGAAAGTATCTAACAAAATATCAATTTCTTAAATTAGTTTTATAGACATCAACAAAATATCATTATTGTTTGATCAGGTTCAAGTTTGTAATCAAATACAGAGATACCATGGAAACTTGTAAACAAAGGAAATTGGAATTATTAATTTCACTCATGCAGGAAGGCTATCAATGTTCAAGCTCTAAAGTTAGTATCTTGGCCAACGCTATGAAATATTCACATCAGGCTGAGCTGTAGCCCAATAGTAAAGAATATAAAACTAAAGGCTCCATGAAAGACTAGTCAATCAACAAAAAAAAATAATTTTAAAAATCTGTTTATGTAGAAATTTTACATCGTAAATCACACTTTTTGCAGTTAACTGCAGGCTAGATAAGGAAAAATAATTAATGATCCACACCTTGTACTGGTACCAGACAAGATAAATCTATAATGATCCACATATTGTGCTAACAGAGATGGATAATTGACAACATGACAAGAGTTCACCAAGTTGTGACCAACATGTGGCTAGATAAACAATGAGGCCCTAACACTTGTACTAAACAGATTTATAAAACATTAATAACACGAAAAAATACCATCTAGAGCAGGGGTCGGGAAACTTTTTGTCTCAGAGAGCCATAAACACCACATATTTTGAAAAGTAACTCTGTGAGAGCCATACATTATGTTTAAAACACACCAAAAAAAATAATCCAGTAATTGTGTGCATTTTATGTAATTTTAACTCTAATTTACAATAATTAGTCTCTGAATTCTTTTTAATAACATAGTTATGCTGTTTTTTATAGAGCAAAGGAGTCTGAATAAATGTGTTTTTTTTAAAAATAATCTAAAATTTGTCTGAGCCAGATGCAGCCACCAATAGAGCCACATCTGGCTCGCGAGCCATGGTTTCCCGACCCCTGATCTAAAGAGTTAGCATGTAAACAATAACAGTGTTGACTTTGCTAATAGCACAGTTTTCATGTCGGGAATATACAATTGTTCATATAGTAAATAAAACTACTGCATCCAGGCGCACATCTCTTATAAGTAATAGATACACATCTCTTATAAATAATAGATTTCCATTAGTGAAATGATGTCTTTTACACAGTCTGTTCATCATCACTGTCAGAAGTCAAGGTGGGAATAAATATTTACTTGCCTCGATGATAATCAAACAACAACCACTTGTTGGACAAACTGTGCGTACTCAAACACTCAGTGCAAACAACCCCACAACAAAAAGAGACCAATGTTTTCCTTATTGAAATGACCAACTTCTACTTCAATGAAGCCCTCCAATAAGTGTCTAAATCCAGCACAGGACAACTCCACAAACCAGTGGCGTAACTAGGTGGGGGCGGTCCGCCCCGGGCGGCACACATTTAGGGGCGGCATTTTTAGGCATTTGATAAGTGCAACCTATTCCGACAACCACCCTTTTTTTTAAAGGGGGAAAACCAAGGTGAAACTAAAATAGTTGTAATTTATAGTTCTAATTAACGGACTCCAACTACATATGTTTGATTACATAGTGGATGTGTGCATGTTATAAGTAACGCAGAACAGTTCAAAATTTTAAAATTACTCAAAAAATGTATCGATTTGCTTGGAAATTTAAGCGGTATATGGTACGACCAGATGACGCTTTTAGGTGAAAACTACACAAAAACACATCACGGCTGGGCCAAATAATGTGCTATTAATATCGCCACGATCATTTTTGCGTGGAATTCTGACATTCGCAGAATGATGCGAGAACAAGTACCTACAATTCGTGGTGGTTCAAATATTGTCTTTAACTTGCAAGTAGTAATTTAAATAAAATATGGGCAATTTATATTACCGTTTGAGTTTTCAGAAAATTACTGTAAGGTACGTTATTAAAAATTAAATTTATTTTGTTTGTATTGCATTAAAGTAGCACAAATAAGTTATGTTTTTCATTAAAATACTGTCATTCATTAAAAAATATTACGCCTATCCAATTAAAGTAATGTGTAAATAATTTGAATTCGTCTATTTTATTGAAAATTATTAAGATTTATGGCAAATGAAACATGAAAATATTCAAATTTCTCCGTTATAAACACCACAACCGGCATAAATAATTTTGAAAAAGACATACTTTTTAATTGACATCTGAAGAAGTAACTAGTAAAACGAGATAACATGCTTCAATTTTACTCAATTCTTTGCAATCTTTTTTATTTTCTATGTTATCTCAATTTATGGGAACCCGTCATTTTTTAAAATTGTAATGCAAACCAATTGCATGGAACAAAGAGATGTGCTAATACAAAACGCTGTTATATCAGTCAAACAATTTGTGAAGAGTTAAAGATATCAACTGAACGCTGAGTTAGAAGGAGAAAAAAATATGAGTGGGGAAAATTAAGAAGACTCGGTTATATCTTTAGAACGGGAAGTACAACAGGAAATGTTTTTATCCGTGGATGGAATTATAACAGAAAATAAAAGAACGCTTTGATGAGTTGCAAGACCTTGCAAGAAAATATTCGTATATAATACCATGTAACATACTAAATTAATCATTTGAACATCAAATAAATTACTTTATTGACATTGATAAAGAACAGTTCAATACTAAAGAGAAAAAGGATCCAGGTTTTTATGGCTGTACCTAACTACAAGAAGAGGCATTATGTTAGAAAAACGGGAGGAAAGACCCCCGGATCTATTAAAATTTATTCAACAGTAAGATTTAAAAATTCTGTACCAAACATTGTAATTTTGCTATGAATTTTTTCAACAATTGCTATCAGTGTCGCTAGTTGTGAAAGGAGCTTCTCCAAAGAGAAGTTTATAAAAATTATCTTCCTTCTACAATGAGCGATTTAAGACAACAAAATCTTGCAGTATTGTCCAAAGAACAAGATATTACAAATAATTTAAATTTTGATAGCATAATACACGATTTTTCTATTATGAAAGTTAGGAAATTAAATGTAAAAATATAATTACATACTAATGTATACAATTTCTTTGTTTGTAAAAAAAATAATTTATTTATAATATATAAAATAAAAGGAAAGTAATTGATAATGTCTTTTTGGGACTAAATTTGGATTATGTTTTGTCTCATTTGGGGGAGGGGAGGTATATCATCTTACGCGGCCCCTTTCAATACTGCTTACATAAATATGGCATGCAATGGTAAACATGTTCCCCACCTTTACTTCGTTTCAATTGCAATTATTTATTCATGTTTATTAACTTATAAAAACCATCTTATAATCGACTAATTTGCCATCCATAAATGACGTCAAGCAATTTTGGATGATTTTTCACCCCCTCCGCCCTCGTCACACGTCACCACAAAAACTTAGACCCTTTCTTCAATAATAATGTCATTAAGTTTTGACCCCCCCCCCACCATAGAAGCCGTATTTTCTATTTGAAAATGAGCATGTTTCAAATAATATTTTTTTCATTTAAGTGATGTTTTTAGTGCAAGGCTGCACAGTAAAATCGTAACACGCGTTTTACGTAAACGTCATTAAATACAGTGTCAGTAATCAATATTCAAGTGGAATTTTCATTTAAAGTTGTGCGTTTTGACGCGACGTCACATTTCTCAAACACACCCCTCTCGTCACACATCGTAGCAAATGTATACCCCCTCCCCCAGGTGCGTGATGTCATTTATGGACGGTCCCTAAAAAGGGCGGCACATTGGAGACCGCCCCGGGTGGCAAAAGTTCTAGCTACGCCACTGCCACAAACACATCCTTTAACTGATATAGTTGAGTTCTTAATATTGTTGTATACCCTTCTTTAAGAAGCCTCAAATGATTGGTGTATGACACATATCTAATGAAATGTAATACCTATTTAAAAATGACAAGAATGTTAGTTTTAGTATAGACTAAATTTTTTTATAGTTAAAATTGTTTCATGATAATTTAAGCTGCAATAAAAAAATTTGATATAACAACTATAATAAATATCATTATAAATATATTGTGATGTAATAAATATTTTCCTTTTGATGCAAGGCCTTGATCCTAACTGAAGTAAAGATCACGAGTTAAATCAAGCTGCTGTTGTTTTTCTAAAAATCTCTTTCCCTAACCTACTGACCAAAATGTGGCTCCAATTCTATCAACTGACCAAAGGTTTGGCTGGGTTTAGAAGTCCCCTCAGTTTCTCAGTGAGTTTGCCAGACTCCATCTCGTTGTCAGGAATCATCTGAAAACATCAGAGTACAGATTGAAGTTATGAAGGAAAATTTTCGAGTCAAAGAAAAATTATCACAAGTGTTAAAACCAAAATTTACCAAATCTAGAATGCTAAGTCAGCAGAGTTAGGGAAAATATCATTTCAAAATACGAACCTAAGTGCTTAAAACTTAAATCAAACTGAATTTATAAGTCATATAATAAGATAAATTTAATATGAAGCACCCTGAAAAAGTTTTAAAACTAGATATATTCACAGATAAAATTTACTTAAATTTTACTTTTTAGTTTGCAGTTTTTTAAATAGAAATAGAAGCCGGTGAGTTACAGCTTTATTGCTTCAACTGTTCATGATAAAATGATTTGGGCATCAAACACAAGCCATAGATTGCCCTTATTGCCCACTTGTATTACAGAATAAAGGAGCCAGCACTGACCCTGTCGATCCTGTGTTTGTGAACAAGGCCATCCTTGCCAATGTGAAAGTAGGAAAATGCTTCAAGCCACCTGCCAAGAAAGAAAAATAAATGAATTTTAAGTAATTTAAATTTAAACCATCTTTTTTTTTAAATTTATTTATCAAGGGACTAAGAATAAAAAATTCAACATTGTTGTTAAAATGTTACTATTCTTAAAGTAATTATCACTGATGATAATATAAGAGTGAATATAATTACTTGAGACTATACACTTGCATGCCATAACAACGACGGGGGAAAAAAAAGGTGTTAACTTACTCCCAGTCTTCCTTTGCTATAGCCTTGTTACCTTGAAACAGTCTCCAGAACTTAAGATTCTGTACTTGTGGCAGCCCTTCAAATAAACCACATTAATTACACATAATTTCTGACAGAAAAAAATAATAAAAAATTTTAGAGCAATTTCAGATATAAAAAAAAAGAAGATATGGAGATCTGTTGTCTTTTTGTTTGTCTTTTTAGAGCAACTTCTGATGATATATTGAGAATGCTATGACATGCGGTATATCATTAGATACGGTTTGGCAGTGGCGTAGCTAGAGGGGGGCGATGGGGGCGGCATTTGTAGGCATTTGAAAAGTGCAACCTATTCCGACAACCACCCTTTTTCTTTTGAAGGGGAAAAACCAAGGTTAAACAAAAATATTCGTAATCTCTAGTCTTAATTAACGGATTCCCACAACATTTTTTTGATTACTTAGTGGATGTTATAACTAACGCAAAACCTTCCAAAAATTTTAAATCACTCAAAAAGGTACTGATTGGTTTGTAAAATTAAGCCGTATACGACAAGATGATGCTTTTATAAGAAAACTACACAAAAAACACATCACCGCTGGGCCCAATAATATGTGCTATTAATATCCCCACAATGGTTTTTGCGTGGAATTTCTACATTCGCAGAATGATGCGCGAACAAGTACCTACAAATACTACAAATCATGGTGGTTCAAATATTGTGTTTAACTTGCAAGTAGTAATTTATATTACTGTTTGAGTTTTTAGAAAATTATTGTAAGGTACATGATTTAATTAAATTTATTTTGTTTTTATTACATTAAAGTAGCAAGAAATAATTTGTGTTTTTCATTAAAATATGGTTATTCATTAAAATATTACGCCTATCCAATTAAAGTAATTTGTAAATAATTCTTCTATTTTATGGAAAATTATTAAGATTTATGGCAAGAACATGAAAATATTCAAATTTCTCTGTTAATAAACACACAATAAGCATAAAGTATTTAGGAAAAGACATACTTTAAAATTTCAAGTGTCTTGGAAAAATTGATATCTGAAGAAGTAACTAGTAAAACGAGATCAGATGCTGGAATTTTACTCAATTCAATGCAATCTTTTTATTTTCTTTGTTATCTCAATTTATGGGAACCCGTAATTTTTTTTAATTAATGCAAACCAATTGCATGGAACAAAGATATGTGCTAATACAAAACGCGGTTATATCAGCCAAACAATTTGTGAAGAGTTGGAGATATCAACTGAACGCTGAGCTAGAAGGAGAAAAAAAATATGTGTGGGGAAAATTAATAAGATGTGGTTCTATTTTTAGAACGAGAAGTACAACGGGAAATATTTTTATCCATGGATGGAATTATAAAAGAAAATAAAAGAACGCTTTGATGAGTTGTAAGTCATTGCAAGAAAATATTTGTATATAATACCATGTAACCTATGGCGAATTATGGGGGGGGGGCACTGAACGGGCTAAAGCCAGGGGCTCCCCATGATTTAGGGGCCCCCAAATTTAGTATATTTAATAATAAAGGTGGACAATTGTTTGCATGAATTCCTGAAAATATCATACATTAAATAAATTAATAAAATATTATCTATTAATCTAATGGCTATTCGGACCCTATAGTCTTAGTAATCGAAAAACCTGATTTTATAGGCTCAATAAGAGAAACTATTAAAGAATATTGTATATATATTTTTTAAATTTCCATTTTTTCGTCAAGCTCGTGTGGTCCTTTGGAAGAAAGTCGGCTTGCGGTGCAAACGGTCACGCGATTGATTCCCAGCGTGAGAATAATTTTATTTATCATTTGTCTGTTTTGGTTTTTTTAATTGTCATTTCCCACTCAATTTTAGTATACCGGCAAACACTTATTTCTTCGTATTAGATTTTTTCATTATAATCTTTTTGGCTGGGAAGGCCAATCCCGTAGTACAGACAAAGTATGAGAAAGGAACCAATGAACTATTTAATTACAAGTTACAGTCTTAAAATAGCTGCTAGCAATCATTTTATTTAAAGGGACGCTGGCTGGATAGGGCCCCAGTTTGAATTAATGCCAGGGGCTCCGTGCAGTCTTAATCCGCCCCATGCATGTAACCTACTAAATGATGCATTTGAACATCAAATAGATTACTTTATTGACTTTGATAAAGAACAGTTCAATATTGAAAGAAAAAGCATCCAGGTTTATATGGCTGTACCTACACTACAAGAAGATGCATTATGTTAGAAAAACGGGGGAAAAGACTCCCTTGATCAATCAAAATTTATTCAACTGTAAGATTTAAAAATTCTGTACCAAACATTGTAATTTGGCTATGAATTTTTTCAACAATTGCTATCAGTGTCGCTAGTTGTGAAGGAGCTTCTCCAAAGTGAAGTTGATAAAGATGATCTTGAAATATTGTCCATAGAACAAGATATTACAAATAATTTAAATTTTTACAGTATAACACACGATTTTTCTATTATGAAAGTTAGGAAAGTAAATGTATAAATATTATTACATACTAATGTATACACTTTGTTTGTGAAAATTTTTTTTTATTTATAAATATAAAATAAAAGAATTGTAATTGATACTGTTTTTTTTTGGGGTGTAAAGTTGAAATATGTAATGTCTATTGCGGGGGGGGGCGACCTCGGACCTCAGTAACTTTCTTGTGGCCTTTAAAAAATGTATAGTGTACAGTCAAACCCACTTACCTCGAGCTCGGTTAGCTCGACCACCCCACTAACTCGACGTTTTTTTATTGGAGCCGCCAAATTCTCTCTTTGTCTTAGCATTTTCTCATCGGCTGATTCGATTTTTCTAAGTCGCCGAAACCTAATACCTCGAGCACAAAAGAGGGCCAAATTGCAACTTAACGTTGGTTAGCTCAATCCTCGTCGGTTCGCCTAGCAATGCATTTTTAGTTCAAAATAGTGTTGACATCTCGCTTTCTTCTAGACTTCCGGCTATTGTGTGATTCTACGAGATTTCAATAAAAATTACCGGATGTTATTATCTTCTTTCACTTTCGATCCATGTGTGAATTAGATGTATTCACCCGAGGTGCCCGTAAATCGTGCGTCTTTAATCCGTCATTATTTTGCAGTGCATGTTATATTATTATTAAACTTAATTCATTTTCTGATGCATTGATCATTTTATTTTTTAAGATTAAACGAATATCTTTAGAAATGAAAATAAAGGTTTGTATCGAGAATCGACGGTGGTTTTTATATAATTAAATAAAAAATTATTATTCTTTTAAAAGTTTGCTTTGCTACCAGTAAGATATGTGACTGTGACACTAACACACGCATGACGATGAAATCAAATCATTTTCTTAATATTCCAGTACATGTATATAATATTATTAATATACTTGTCATCACTTTTGTAGGTCGAATTCTGACTATTACAACCTTAGGAAAGAGAGAGGAAATATTAGGGTTCCGATACGATTCCGATTAATTGTCCCATCACTAATTAACACTAACTAATTAATCATGTACATAAAGAAATTTCAAGCACATGTTAATATTTTGCCGCCATATTGGTTTTCGTTTTAACTCAATCATCGGTTATCTCGACGCCATTTTTCATACCCCAACGCCGTCGACTTAGCCGGTTTCGACTTTATTTTTATAAATGTGTATTTATGCGGCCTCTTTTATTACTGCTTACATAAATTTGGCATGAAATGATAAACATGTTCCCCACCTTTACTTCGTTTCAATTACAATCATTTATTCATGTTTATCTTATATATATAAAAATCACAGTATGTATGTATGTATGTCCTTTATGAGAAAACAGCAAAGGCGTACGGCATGGAAATCAATGCAGAAAAGACCAAGGTCATGGCAAATAGTAAATTCACAAGTGAGATTCGGATAAACTGGCAAAAACTCGAAGAAGTCTCCACCTTCAAATATCTAGTGGCCATAATATCCGACGAAGGCTCAAAGCCAGAAATTCTTGCCAGAGTAGCCCAAACAATGGCAGCATTGAGTAAATTAAAGCACATCTGGCAAAGCAAGAAGCTCTCCCTGAGATCAAAGATCCGGCTAATGCGCTCTCTGGCGATGTTGGTCTTTTTGTATGGTTGTGAGGCTTGGACGCTCACTGCAGACCTCCAAAGAAGAATCAATGCGCTAGAGATGAGATGTTTCAGAAAGATATTGAACATCTCCTACACAGCGCACATCACAAACGAAGCGGTCCGCAACACAATAAGTACTGTCATTGGCCCCTACGAGGACCTACTCACATCCATTAAGAAGAGGAAACTACGATGGTACGGACACGTGACAAGAACTGGAGGTCTCGCAAAAACTATATTGCAAGGCACAGTCCAGGGAGGAAGGAAAAGAGGCAGACAAAAGAAGAGATGGGAGGACGATATCAAAGAGTGGACCGGCCTGTCATTCAGCGACTCTCAAAGGGCAGCACAGGACCGGGACAAATGGCGTGTGTTAGTGAGCAGCTCACGATGGTGCCCCAACGACCCAATAACGGGTTAAGGGATAGTTCAAGTTCATGTCCTTTATAGCTGACTAAACCATTCATCCGATCGCCATGAAACTTTTGGAGACGCTCCTGGGATGGTAACTGGCAACTTTTTTTGCAATATTTAACACTCATGGGGCGCCAGGGGCCCATAATATGATTTTTTTCTTATATGAGCTATATAAAAATTAGTTTAAGCGTTAGCTATTAGGTAAATTGGTGGATCTTAACCAAACTTGGTATATAGCAACTTGGTAGCCAATATTGAAATACTATTGGGCACTAATTTCCTAATGTCCATTTCTTCGGGGCTGGGGGCCTAAAATGTCTTTTTTAATAAACGTTTAAAATGTTATTCCCCATTCAAGTATTAAAGATCTAGATAAATATAGAGAAATATATCCACTATGAAATTGATTGAAATAAACAGGTGTTTTGAACTTGACATCTTGCACTAAATGGGCCCTGGGTCCCTTAATGTTGTTTTTTGCTTATAAGAGCTGTATAAAAATTAGTTTATGCGTTAGCTACTGAGTAAATGAATAGATCTTAACCAAACTTTGTATATAAAAACTTGGTAGCCCATATTAAAATAACAAAGGGCACTGCACTTCTAATGTCCAATTGTTCAGGGCTGGGGGCCCCAAATGTCTTTTTTCCCTATATGTTTGAGATATTATTTGCCATTCTATTTTTAAAGATCTTGAGAAATATATCCATGATGAAACTGAATTAAAATGAACAGCATGTTGATTGTACATTGTTCTGGGCCGGGGGCCCCAAATGTATTTTTTTGGTATATGTTTGAGATATTATTTGCCATTCTATTTTTAACGATCTTGAGAAATATATATATGATGAAACTGAATTTAAATAAAGAGGTTTTCAAAATGTACATCTTGAACCGAATGGGCCCGGGGGCCCCTTAATGTATTTTTTCTTATATTAGCTAAATAAAAATTAGTTTAATTGTTAGATAATGAGAAAATAACTGGATTTTGACCAAACTTGGTATATAAAAACTTAAATGCCTATATTAAATTACTATAGAGCACTGAACTCCTAATGTCCATTTCCTCGGGGCTGGGGGCCCTAAATGTGTTTTTACTAAACATTTAGTATATTGTATTCCCCATTCAATTTTACACGATGTTGAGCAATATAAATATATTTATATATTTGTAATGAAAATGAACAGATTTTCGAACGTCATATGTTAAACTGATGGGCCCCTGTGACGCTTAAAGTAATTTCTTTTTTATCTATATATGTATTCCTTTTTACTGAGATCGTTACAACGCACGACGGGTCTGCTAGTTAATTTATAAAAACCATCATATAATCGACTAATTTGCCATCCATAAATGACGTCATGCTATTTTGGCTGATTTTTCACCCCCTCCGCCCTCGTCACAAAAACTTAGACCCTTTCATCAATATGACGTCATAAAGCTTTGACCCCCACCCCACCATATGAGCCGTATTTTCTATTTGAAAATAAGCATGTTTCAAATCAAATTTTTGTCATTTAAGTATGTTTTTATTGAAAGACTGCACTCTAACATCGTAACATGCGTTTTACGTAAACGTCATTAAATAAAGTGTCAGTAATCAATATTTAATTGGAAATTTTATCTAAAGTTTCTCAAACACACCCCCCTCGTCACAAGTGTATGACTCCCCTCCCCGCCCCAGGTGCATGACGTTATTTATGGACGGTCCTAAAAAGGACGGCACATTGGAGACCGCCCTGGGAGGCAAAAGTTCTAGCTACGCCACTGCAGTTTCAACAGGGCATGGAATGGTTGTTTTTATTTTTAGCCAACTGTCACTGACACCTGAACACTTCTCTATCACAATGATAAAAGTTTATAAAATAACCAAGAACATTTTGTGCTTGTTCAATAATGTGTTTAGGAATGCACCAATCTTATTATAGACAGACAGACCTTTGAGCCTCCAATGTATTCGAATAACACCTGTCTGCTCCAAGGTTGTCACGCTCAAGATTTCCATGGCTGTACTAAAATACTGTGCATTAATTCGTAGTCGTAGTTTCCACAATTCAAGCTTGTATGCTGTCATACCTCTAAAGAATAAGATAAAAATGAGCAATACAATAAAAGATGACCCAACAATTTCAATTTTGTTATGTCTTCACATTATATTTTACTGTTTTTTTCCCTCAAATTTCATTCACATTATAACAACTCATTTACATGCAAAAGTGTCCATACATACACATTAGAGCCTTGACAGTAAAATATCACAGTATCAGAAATTGATCAATTTGGATAATCGATGCTTTCAGCTCTCAGTTTGTTCCATTCTTTTCTTTAAATTTTAAAGAAAAAACTTACATGCATATTTTATTATCACCAAACAAGTTGTTCTCCAAAGTGATATTTTTATGTAGAACCTCGTAGTTGTGTTGGCCCTTGAAGAGTTTGGAGACCTGCACATTGAAATATTTCAATAAAAACCAATTATTGCTCTATTAGATAATAGAATCCAGCTTAATCACTCAAGTTTAAGGTATCATTTCATTGCAATGAAAGAAACAAGTAATGATGAAAACTAATGATATCCAAAGTCACACTATAAATAGGTCATAGTGTACAACAAAAATACTTACAAGATCTTGAAGTTTCTCCTTAACATCATGCAACTGAGATCGGGTGGGTCCATTCTTGCCACTGCCTTTAGATGACTCAGAATTCCCCCCAGATGAACAATAACAGTGGGCTACAGCTTGATCAATATTATGAGTAAAACTTGTCTGGAGGCTCTGATTGAGAATGGCATAACTACCTTGTCCTATAGGAACATGGGAAATATCATTAACAGCTGGGATAGCCTGTTGACTGTAATAATGATGTTGGGTCAGAACATCAACAGGAATTCTTTCCCTTGAACTTATTTCCCCTCCTGATACTTTGCCAAAGTATATGTGCGGATGAACTAGAATGTCATCACTGGTTATATTCACAGTCTTGACAGAGGATAGGAAGGTAAATACATCATGTGAGGATGTGCTTTTTTCTTTCGCATGTTTGGGAAGAAAAATTTGAATGAGGTCTTTGTATGAAATCGGCAGAGGCTTTGCTGGTGTGGCATGAGAAGGTAAGGGAAGAGAAAGCAGGCGGCTCTGAAGATCTGATTCACTCTGTGATCTCAAGATTGCATAAGCGTCAGGTATAACAACATTTCCATGGTCCTCATACTGACACAAAAGAGCCCGGTCATAGAGCTGAATGCAGGGCAAGTTGGATATCACTTGAGTACTGTCTAAGCAAGACTGCTAGTGAAAAGATAAAATTAATGAATTAAAAATTAATTGGTAATCTACAACTTCAGCATCTGTATTTTTAAAAATCATTGTGTTCTGATTTGAAGAGCTAATCAAATTTTTGTTTTTTTTTCTCTTTAGGGTCAAATTCTTCTATTGCTCCCAATAAATGGAATGTTTTTCTTAATGAAATTTAATATATATATATACAGTCTGACCTCGCTAAGTCGAAAACCTCCTTATATTGAATTAATTGTTAGGTCCTGGCCCAATTCCATAAGACTAATGTATTATAGATCTTTTTAACTCGAAGATTTTTGGGTTCCAACCTCCCTTAGTAGAATTTTCCAAGGCGTATGGGTTAATATTCTGGGGTGACATTTCAGAACATGTTTTCCGTAGAGCCATGTAAAAGGAAGCTATTATCTACGCGGTGGTCAAGTGGCAGCACGCTCGACTGGCGTACCGATGGTCACGGGTTCGAATCCTTGTGAAGGCAAGGATTTGTTCCCGGGGCCTAGGGCATCCCTGAGTCACCCAGCTCCGAATGGGTACCTAACACTAGTTAGGCGGCTGGGTAATGCGTGGAACTCACAAAGCCGTGGCCTGTGAACGCTGCATCACTTGCCAACAGATCATCTGTAATGGTCTGTGGACGCAATTATCTTCTGCATAGAAGGAGCGTCTGTATAGATAAGATAAGATTGTTTTTGTTGATAGTAACCTCAGATTAATAAAAATTTCTTTGGCTCTTTATTTCGATAATTGTTCAATAAAAATTTTAAGTCTGAATTATGACAAAATAAAGTACTTTAATTTTAAGTACCAAAAAACATTCACTCACTTCACTAATATTATATTATATTTCATTATTTATAATCAATTCTTTACTTTACCTAAAATAATTAACAATTTAATGAAATAATCTGTGAAAGTTTATTGACCTTAGCCTTAATCATAATCTTATTATAAAAATATATTAATAATATTATTAATTTCAATTAGGCTATTATAATTTATATAATATGTTTTAACATTGACTGTACTGAGTATAGACTTGGTACTTATACTGAGTAACTTAGAGTTAGCGTACTCTTTCATTTAATTATGACTACACTATGACTATGATGTTAGGCTAACTGAAACTGGGGGCTCACTGAGACTGAGGCTAGTGAAAACTCTGATACTTTTTAAAAATTAATAAAAAGGGCCTTGGCCATTAGCATTTGTTTTTTTTACTAGATTTAATTCACAGTACAGAAGCCTTAATTAACTTTCAGCTTTCATCAATGTCAATTCAACTTTCTTAATATTCTTAAATCTTAAATTAAACTTAATCTAACTTAATCATTTTTCAATTTTGTATTTAATTTAGGGCAATTACTTGAATTTAGAGTAGGCCCTACTTACACTTTTCGTTTGGTCCCCTTCGACTCGCGTCGAAAAACCAATGGATTTAGAAGAAGGAATAAATCTAAATGTCTGACTGAGTTTTCTGAAGTGATAAGCCATGGTCGAAATAATTATTCCTTTTAACTGTGTCGTCGCAATGCAAGTACTTTACATGTTACATGATTAGCTCACAGACACAGCTGAATTGAAAATAAAAAACAACGACGGAGGAAAAATAAAATAAGGAGAAATTAAATTAAAAAGTATCACTGGGAATTCGTAGGGAAAATAGTTTAATTAAGAACTTACTAAGTGAATTACTACTTGCTGTGAAAAATAATTTTTAAATGCATAAATAAAAATCGATTTAAAAAAGATTATTAATTCAAAAATGTATTGAGTTGGTTTAAATCTGCTTTAAGTAACTTAATATTAAATAGCAATAGGGACAGGGTATGCATTCTCATTCATCATCAATGTCATCAAGCTTGAGTCTGAGTTTGAGTCGATCAATGACACTTTAAATACTTATCTTATCTTATCTGTTTCGAAGTGGGTAGACACCGCGCAATACGCGGCATCCACTGTAAAGCTTGGGTGTAGCGTAAACGTGACGTCACATTTTGCTCTTACTACTTTATAAGATTTTTAAAATTTCAAACGGTATATGAGCTTCTGTGGTCTCACGGTTAGGACATTAGATTCTTGAACTCTGGGTGTCAGGTGGAGGTTCGAGTTTCGTTTGAGTCTTTTTTTTTAAAAGTTTGTAGTTTTAGTTTTAGGGTCTGGGTTAGGTTTAGTTGTCTATTTTTTAAATTAAAATAGAAAAAGAGTTTCGTTTGAGTCTTTTTTTTTAAGGTTGTAGTTTCAGTTTTAGGGTCTGGGTTAGGTTTAGTTGTCTATTTTTTAAATTAAATAAAATAGAAAAAACAACAAATATAATATAGCAACCAAAAATATGATTTATCGAGCGCACCGTTCTCTTTGCTTTTACCAAATTAATTTTAAAATCATAAATCTTTAAGCTATTAAGGTGGACTGGGTATACCAAAATAAACAGACTGTGTATTGCGTGTCATCCATCCAACTGAGTGGACACCGCGCGTTACGCGGTGTCTACCATCGGCCAAAAAAATAAGAAAGGGTATGAAATAAAAAGGAAAACGCCATGCTAGATAAGAGACCATGAGATCGCATATTAAGGTGGATTGGGTATACCAAAATAAACAGTGTAATGCGCGCCATCCACCCTCCACAATCTAGACTGCGTAATGCGCGCCATCTACCCTCCACAGTCTAGACAGCGTAATGCGTGGTGTCTACCCAACTGAGTGGACACCGCGCGTTGCGCGGTGTCTACCATCGGCCTATCTGTTTACAGACGCTCCTTCTATACAGAAGATTATTGCGTCCTACGCTTATCTATGGTTTGTGTTTAGTCCTGCATTTTTATTAGAAAAACCTTCGTCAGTTAACGAACAAGAAGAAACAAAAATTATCTCAACTCAGTGTTATGTCCAAAAAGCGTTATTTGGCGAACAAGCCGTAAAAAGCTTATCAAGACTTATATTTATAATTTATTTTATATACTACTAATACTATTTGACTATTTGGCCTATCATCTATTTGCCTACCATCTATTTGCCTACTTTTTTAATTATCAAAATTGCTTTATCATTATTATCACAGAGAAAACAGCAAATTGAAAACTCATATAATTTAGTAATTTAATTAAATAAGTTTTCAAACGTTTTTATAGTCAATAAAGTAATTGCCAATAGGCGACGAAAGAGGGTAAAATAAAATTAAAATATGCTACACTTGACGAAAAAATAACATTTAAGGCATGTAGTTGTAGTCCCAAGTTTTTCATGTCTCCCAATGTATTTTTTAGATTTTTTTCTGGAAGTTTCATAACTGCATGCTTGTAAAAAAAAATTGTTTTCCAATCGTCAACATTTATGTCAAGTACTGGCCTTGAAAACTTCTATTACGTTTTTCTTTTTTACATCACTGGGGTTACTTTTTTCTATCCCAATAAATCTTTACACCATGTCCCATGTGAGAATATGTGAATGTGGACAAATACACTACATAAAGTATGTTATAATATAAGTAAAAATTGATGGTAAAATATAAAGTATGCCTTGTGTCTTTTAATTACTTCCTTTCTGCCTTCATAGGCAGAAAAATTTAAGCTAAACAAAAATGGGGTTTTGGGTAATGGTATCCAAAATTTATATGGTGGACTCCACTGGTGTTATGGATGATGGCATCCAACATATAGGATTTTGGTGGTGGAATCCAATGTTCCCTCTAAGGTTCGTTGATCCGTGTGCAAAGTAAAAAACTTGTGTGCAAAGTTGCGCAGAATCTTTTTTTCTTCATTATTTTACAAAGTTTGCTGCGCGGTAATTCTAAACTGCTGCGCGGCGTCTGTCAGATATCTGCGCAGCTTAAAGGGAACATTGGTGGAATCCCCATGGGTTATAGATGTTGACATTCAACTTTTAGATGGTTATCCTATATAATAACTGTTATTTATTAAAGTTAAAGATGCTCCTTATATTAGTTATATAGATAAGATTTTGCATCCTTGAGGAGCTAACAATTAGATTTACATCACAGAATGTTCATTACACAAGAGTCACTGTTAAGGCATTTTTTGTTGTGGGGGGGGTGATGTTAGGAAAGACTTTCTGATTAAAATAAAGTGATATACATTAAAATAAATTATGAACTTTTCTGCCAGCCGGGTCTTGGAATGTGTAGAAATAACCTACTACTCGGTGTTAGCTAGAAATAACCAGTCAAAATTTGCAAAAGCAATGCAAGTACTTCCATCTCCCCAAAGACAATGACATGGCCACGACAGGCTGTTCCTTGTTATAAAAAATAACGCAATACAGGAACTGTTCATTTCAATCAGTTACTGGGACACTATTCTTTTAAAAAAACAAAAAAAAACAAGACTTGACTTAACACATTTGTGTCATTAGCATTCAACCTCCAGTTCCTGATATCACTGAGTAGTCCTCTTCACAGACACATCACAGATATCACCACTGAGTAGCCCTCTTCAGACACATCACAGATATCCTCACTGAGTAGCCCTCTTCACAGACACATCACAGATATCATCACTGAGTAGCCCTCTTCAGATACACATCACAAATATCCTGAGTAGAGTAGCCCTCTTCACAGATACATCACAAATATCCTCACTGAGTAGCCCTCTTCACAGACACATCACAGATATCATCACTGATTAGCCCTCTTCAGATACACATCACAAATATCCTGAGTAGAGTAGCCCTCTTCACAGATACAT
This sequence comes from Ampullaceana balthica, assembly GCA_944989445.1. NCBI lineage: Eukaryota > Metazoa > Mollusca > Gastropoda > Lymnaeidae > Ampullaceana > Ampullaceana balthica. The sequence goes on along the minus strand of CALYLW010000651.1, from coordinate 66,113 downwards.
CACAAATATCCTGAGTAGAGTAGCCCTCTTTACAGACACATCACAAATATCCTCACTGAGTAGCCCTCTTTACAGAGACATCACATATATCATCACTGAGTAGCCCTCTTCACAGACACATCACAAATTCCCTAAACAGAGACAAGAGACACAAAGATTAAACATTTATTGTGGGCCCTCAATAATGAAAAGAAGAGAAAGCGCCCATTTTAAAAGAATTCCACTTTGTCCTCCCTGTGTGCAGTGTAGCTATCACGGAATTAGTTTATTACTCTGCACTGTAAATAGTCCCACTTGATGTTGCTTTAATACTCTAATGATGTACAGAGATGATGATAAAAGCACCATATTATTGATCAACATACAATATTATACATAGAATGAAATACCCAAGCAAATAAATAAAATAAAAAAATAACACAACAGAAGAATAAAAGAACACAAATATGAAAATGTTTACAGTTCAAAGAATATTTTTATTACACATTATATGCTGATCAACGGCCATTTTCTTAAATCAAGGAAATAGTTTGAAGTGTAAAATAATGTTAGGCGATAGAAATGAATGCAGTATATCTAGTATTCTTTAGACATAAAAGTCTTTTTTTTTAAAATAGAAATCAGGAAATACATGTGTAGTACCATCTGTCACACTAAATAACAAACTAAACATAACTGAAATGCAAGAACAAATATTTTAATGAGTGAAATTCAACAATAGCCTAATATGCTTTCTAAATAATTCAACCTAAGAATGGTACAGAGTGGTCTTTTTTCTTGATTGTTTGCCCATCATTGTGTGGCAGGGAATTTTGTTCAAGTCTATGTTTATGTATCAAGCCATCACTACCAATGTGAAAGTATGATATTCCATTGAGGCATCTGCAAAAAGATTAAACATGGAAACGTCTTTTATTAAACAGTTAGCCAAGAGTTGGTAAAAATTTACTTAAATTTGTCTTCTATTTCTACAGTAAATTTTTTTAATGTGGTATCAATTGTATTAAATTTTCCATCTGTAACTGCATTGATGACTTACTCAATATCAGAATTAACAAATGGTTTTTGAAACCTCCAGAATTTGACTATGTGCCTCTGAGGAACACCTATCAACAAAAATAAAAAAGAGACCAAACATTTTATTAATTAATCTCAGCATTTAAATGCTTTAGGAGCGATCCATAAAAAAGCATGAGGCTACTCTGGAAAATGTTGAATAGCCACAAATAAGACACATTATGTAAAACAGCTTCATAATACCTCATAGAAAATTCATGAAAACGCCCTTCATCCCAAAAACACCTAATCTTATAAAGCTTTCTATGTACCCTAGTTGGAGTCTTTCATTAAGACCTTTACGTTTTTTTTCTCTGAAAATTAGTTTAACTTAAACGAATCATATCAAGATTCCACAATATAACAAAAATATTTGTTGCTCAATTATAAATTATGAAGTACTGACAGTACATAAGCCTTTCCCATCAATTGTAAGTTCTCAATGGCTTCAACTTCAAGTATTGATGCATTATTTTTTAAAATTTAGTTTATAACAAAAATAAAATTTTAAAAAAAACTGGTCTACCCTGCAGTTTCCACTGTATCCTGATCACATTATTTGAACCTTCAATTAGTTTTATGTCTTCTACAATACAAGATGCTCCAGGGTAGCGGAAGTGGATTCTTAACCGAAGTTTCATTAACTCCACTGCATATGCAATTACACCTCTGCAAAACCAGAATATAATTTTATTTAAATGAGGTGAAGCGAAATGGGTAATTGCATGTGAAGTAAGTAAAAATAACTTATGCAAATATTGATTGTATTAATACTACATTTTTTAAAGCCATACTTAGCATATAAAAATGGCCAATATACTGATAAAAAGGGATACGTCATAATAGCTAAAATGAATCTGTATGTTAATTTTAGTAATAATAATGATAATTATAATGTGAGAACTTATGATAGCGATAGCCTGGGGCTGGGTTCAATCCACTTCACATAACAAAAAACTAATGACAAAAAATGCATTCAATACAAAACATTCATAATTAAACAAAATATATATCGACATGGATGACACACATAAACTACGTTTAATGGTCAATATAGGAATTTCTCATGTTAAGTTGCCATCACTCATATTTTTTTTACTGTTTCACTTCAATCCTTCTGTTTACTTACTTACTCCATAAATGTATTATTATTTTTTTACCACATGAGTTATTATGTCTTTTACTTTTACCCCATCTGGAACGCCCGGGATTTTTCCCACTCATCGTGGTACTATGACTTCCTCTGAATTGCAACAAATGGTGTATCCCATACTTCTTGCCTTTGTAACATATGTCTCCATGTATTGTTTAACCCTCTTCTCTTTCATTTGCCCTGCGAATTTCATGTCAGAGGTTGTCTATTGATGTTACCCGAGGTTTTACAGTGAGTGTTCCCTATTCACCTCCATATTTTCATTGTTGTTTTCCACAACAGGCTCTTAGTGTGTACTTTTGGTTAATAATTTTTGGTGATGATATTTGGCCATTTTACTTTTAGTTTTAAGACTAAAACCATGACACCCATGAGCAGAAGCGTAACTGGGTTTTCCGTGCCCTTGGCTAATTCATTTTTGGCGCCCTTGACAAATAGGGAAAATACTAAATTATACAGAATAAATTGATTATTGAAGGATTAACCCTCGGCGCCCTTGGCAACTGCCCCGATGCCAAGTCGTTGTTACGCCTCTGCCCTTGAGTACATTTTGAAGACCCTGGACACATCTAGGCATCAAATATATTAGAACTCACATCCTTTTCTTGTCTTCCCCATATAAGTTGTTTTCCATAACAACATCTTTGTGTAAAGCTCCATAGTCATGACGATTCATGAACATATTCATTACCTGAAACATACAAACATCAGCCTGCTATTTACCAACAATCATTTACAAATGTTACAAGTTATTGAAATAATGGTTTGAAAAAAAAACATATAAATATAAAAAGCAGTTAGATGGTATTAACGGCTCAAAGAAATTGAAATATTATTTTATTACATTTAATTTTTAATTACCTGTCAATCAATTGCTTCTCACTGACATGTAAAGAGTTTGGACGACCATTAGTCAACTGACAACAAATGTTCTGACACAAGTAACAGTCCCATTCAAACATAACTTTTGAGAGCCATGTTTAGAGTTTCATTTACTATGATTTACAATATATCTGGCTCACTCTCATTTGACAAAGTTCAACAACAGGATAACAAATGCAGCAAAATAACTAAATTGAATAAGCATAAAACTAAGTGTCAATCACATGTAATCATCATGTATGTGCACGGTATGATCGTATCTGGCAAATAAAAGGGTTGTCCACATTTGCCAGACCTAAGAGAAACTCTACAGCCTCCACCAAAGATGAAAATTTAATGGCAGGACAAGTTGCAAATCCCAGCAGCTTTGTTAAACGTCACAGATAATAAGTAATAAGCCTGTTCTGATCTCTGGAAAGTTGGTAGAAGGAGTGAGACATTGGATGGAAATGGTTGACCTTGAACTTTTTTAAAAGACATTTTTCAAAGGAGCGGCTGGAGGCCAGCAAAGAAATGAAATAAAGGGAGATCCTTAAGTCAAAGAGGCAGAAGATGTGGGAAGCAAAGCCCTTATCATATCTTTTACAGACGCTCTTTCTATACAGAAGATTATTGCAACATCAAAAGCATTACAGAAGGCCAAATTTAACCAGCAGTAAAGTTTCTCCTGTGAGAAATACAGATGAGACAGCAATTTGAGGATCTTCCTCGTAAAACATTTGATGACATGAAGTATATAATAAAGTGTCTAGAGAAGATGGAAGGATGCCATTTAAATTTATGTATGATAAATCTAATAATTGCTCATGCTGAAGTACAGTTGGCTTTCAATTGTTTCACTGTTAAATACATGTAAATGTAAGTTAATATTTTTATGTCTAGGGGTGAGGTTCACTTTAACTGCAATTTAATACCTGAACTTGAAAGTACAAATTTGTAGCAAGTAGGTCTCTTTGTCAACAATTTAATACCTGAACTTGAAAGTACAAATGTGTAGCAAGTAGGTCTCTTTGTCAACAAGTAGTAAACACAAAGCAGAAAATATGTTAAAACTCCTCAACCATTTATAATACAAGTGCTGAACTCATACTTATACAAAATTTAATAGAATATACTGAAATATGAATATTTTTGATTTATCTGAAACAGAGATTACGTGCAAAACAGCACATTTTATGACACTTCTAAAAGGCTTTGCCTTGACAAAGTACACACATAATCTATACACAAAATCTATTTTTTTAAAAAGGTAGTGTAATTAAAAATAACTCATTGCAATAAAACGTAATATATAACTTATAAATAAGTATAATTTGTTTATTTACAACAAAATAGTCTATTTTTACTTTTTACATTGATTCAGGCAATTTTTTCATGCCATTTCACTTACAATTGGTAGTTATATTATTTATACATTGATGTAATAATAATTTTCTTTTTAAAAAGTACCAAAGTTTTTAACCACTTAAGTTTATTCATATAAAAAATTCTTATTTATTATTGTATTCATCCGTAATAAATGTTACATTTAATCAAATAAATTAACTTACTAATATTTTTAATTTCTCTTGAATCATAGCCAAATTTTCCTGGGATAGTCCAACTTGAGTGGCAGACTTGTCATTCTTTATTTCTTTCTGTTGACCTCTGTAGCCAACTTGGTTGCAATAATTTCTATTAACACTAATTATCATTAACCCATTATATCCCGAACGGTAAACTTTGTTAAGACTGAAGTTACTTTTAAAAACATTGATGTTCATGCAATTATGTTGCTTAACTTGAGTACAAGAAGTGGTTAAGATGTTGACACCATTGTAGACTTTACAGTCAGATTTAAATTGATATAAGAGTCTTGAGATGACTTTTTTAAAGTCTGCCAACAACTTTGGACTGGGGCGGTCATTGTATGCTGCATTGTGACAAAAGTCTATGAAGAAATTCTTTTTCTGTTGGATACATGTGTTGGGTTGACAAACCTTAGAGCAGAATCAGAAAACCAAAATTAATTTACACATTTTGATTTATTGAATTCAAATGTGCTGGTAATTTTAATTTTGTAATTTTACTTCTACACGTGTGACAGTGTGTAGCAAAATTAATTACATTATTATGTGCGTAATACGACATTTATTTCACTTTCATTAGTGGTTATAAGTTATACATAAATGATGACATGATAATTTTAGTGCATTCAGCTACTCCTCACAAAAATCGTTTGTAATGTCCCCATCATTAGGTCAATAGGCTGAACTATCGTACTTAATTATCATTAATAGTAACATAAGTCCATTAGTTAACTAAATAAGTAAACTTAAAAGTAGTTTATTTAAACAAAGTAAGTTTCTCTTTCTCATACTCAATTTCAATGTCATTTAAATTTAGATATGGACTCTTTGAATACAAATATGTTAAATAAATAAGTGGTAATCAGGCGATGAAAAAAAAGTACTCCACTATTAGACTATTACTATAGTATATATTATTATATAATAATAATACCAATATTCCAAATCAATACATAATCATAATTAAATAATTAATACAACACAAAATGTCTTAATATGTAACTACTCCTCACAACATTCCACATGTGATATAATGATCATCATTTATCATAATATCATTTATGGATGGCCCCCATTTTAGGATATTAGTTTATTATTTAGTTTTAAACTCAGATTAAATTAGCATCAGTTTGGATTCTGGGTCAGACTATACTATACTATACTTAACTATACTAGTACTAGGCCTGTAGACTGTAGTTAACTATGACTAGGGTTACCTGCCTTGTCCTTTTCTTCAACCAATTTAATGTCCCAATTATAATTAGGAAATTGCAATTTTCGCAAATTAGCTCCAAAAGACTGTTGAAATTTAAATTTTCCAAGATTAAGATGTAAAGCCATTTTCAATGACATGTAAGAGCTAAAGATTGTATCAGCTGAAAGGAGGGTAGTATTGACAGTATTGATTATAAATTATAGTATTTGATTGATCTGAGGTCAATGTCAACACTAATTATGACTAATAGAGTAATTCAGTGCAATTGTTTATGTAACTGGTCTGTGACTGAACAAAATGTCACTGTATATATAAACTATACAGTAACAGTGTGAGTGTGTACATATTTATTGTTTTATTATTATAGAGGCTATGCCGACAATGCTGAGGAGACTAGCGGGATGCGGAAATAGATATTGATTAAGAAAGTAGAACATTAAAATGAACGTCTTTTGTAAAGATATGAAACAATATTATAATAATTTTTTATAAAATACAGTTTTTATATGTAGAAAGTTTTTACTAGCTGGCAAAATATTTAAGCAACAAAATTACACGAACATAATTAGTGGAGTCACTTTAATGTTTTAGTGAGGCATAATGCCACTAAGGAAACACAATAAACTTACCCCAAACAGTTTTTTTAGCTCTCAGTTCAGTAAGTATAGTATAAGTGGGGCCGTCCATAAAGTACGTCACGCTATTTTTGACCATTTTAAACTCCCACTCCCCCTGTCACAAACTGTCACAAATCTAGGATCCACCCCCCATCCAAATACGTCACACTTTCGAACAAAAAATTTGCTTTTTATTAACAAAATAATTAAAATTTAATATAAAATAGCGTGACGTCACACATCGCTGGACTCCCTACCCCTGTCACAAACTGTCACAATTTCTTACACCCCTCCCCCCCTATGGAGCGTGACGTACTTTTTGGACGGCCCCTTACCCCATAGGCCATAGACCTTCTCCGAGTCTGCCAATGTCAAATAACGAACATAAGCATACTTTTACAAATGGTGTCACCCGAAGCGGTCTGCACCCCCTAGCGATGCCCCTGCTTGAGGCACTTATCCACTGTATCCACTTGTGTCTTGTGAATAAGCCCAAAGTAATTAAAGTATAGGTCGTACTGGTATCCACTGGTATCTTACTCGTAACATTCAATCTAGATAACTGTCCTAATCCTAACATACAGTCTAGCTATCTTTCCTAATCCTAACATACAGTCTAGCTATCTTTCCTAATCCTAACATACAGTCTAGCTATCTTTCCTAATCCTAACATACAGTCTAGCTATCTTTCCTAATCCTAAAATACAGTCTAGCTATCTTTCCTAATCCTAAAATACAGTCTAGCTATCTTCCTAATCCTAACATACAGTCTGGCTCAGTGGCGGATTTAGCTATAGGGCAGGGGGGCGGCTTGCCCCCCCCCCACGCACCCTGTTGGGTCTGAAATGGCGCCCCCTAAAGACGCCCTCGATTAACACTAAAAAGGTGCCACAAGAGCAGAAAAAAAGATTGCTAAAGACGAAACTTCTAATCAACAACAAACTGCTTGCTAAATATCGTATTTAATAAGAAAAACCCGTAAAAAACCAAGTTTTTGACTATAAATCCTTTATGTACGAGACGTAACTAAAAGAATGTTCATTATAACACGCAGCGCAAGACCATCCAAAAATACAAAATTGCAGTTGTGTCGTAAAAAGTGTTTAATATAATGCGCACCGATCAGGAATAGTTTTATAAAAAGTGTTGTCAGTAAAATACGCACCTTATTGCGCGACAGAAAGGTTGTTCAATATAATACGCACCGCGACGCTCTATCTCAAAAAATAGCATGATACATAGGAATAAATAAAATAATCTAAAAAATCAATAATTTAATTACGGTACATGCGATCGATCTGAAATTTTGATACATTGTTTTTATCATCGGTACGAAACTGCCTGCAAAATTTCAGCTCGCTATCTTGCGAGCAAGTGGGTTAAAAATCGATCAAAAGTTTTGGCGACAAGCAAGCAAGGTCGGTCGGTCGGCCGCAGACACCACGAGTTAATATAAAGGATTTAAAAATGACGAAACTGTAATATCTGGTTTAAATCAATCACTCGCATCTGAATTATTGGCGACAATTGATAATGAAGTTAAGTCAGCACAATTCTTTTCTTTAATTATTGATTCCCCATTTATATATATATCTAGAATTTATCAGATGTCAGTTTCTTTACGTTAACTTTTTAAAAATCAGGACATGTTGTGGAAAGATTTATGGCTTTTATCCTTTGGTAAACAGCCGCTGGATAGCGAATAGTGCGCTCGCCTCACAAGCTGAGGGGCATGGGATCTAGCCCACGTTAAAGCCACAATAAAAATGGAATGACTAACGCTAAGAAAGTCCTCCACTGACCTGGAAGGGAGATGGGGCGCCCACCAAGGTCTACCAAGCACCGCCCCAGTAGGTTCTAATCGAAACATTAGGACCCCCTACGACCACCGTTTATGGGACTTTAAAAAATAAAGAAAAAAGAAAAAATGCTGCCGCATTTGTTGAGAAGATTTTAACGGAACTTTAAAAAAATGAAACATCGACATCACACTCTGTCGAGAACAGGCATACTCTGGAATTAAAAGTGGCCTTCAAACTCAGTTAAAGAAAATTTTACCCAATTGTTGTGTCCATGTTTTGAAATTGGTTACTATCGAAGCAAAGTCTGTAAACAGTGATGTACAGTTGTTTTTGGCACATATTTAAAGTTGTATGCATTCCTTACGTCTACTTTACCACGTCTACATACTCTTAAAGAACACCAGAAATCTCAATATGAATCAACAGTAGATACTCTGAAACGACTTTCTGATACAAAATGTGCAAGTCGTAAGCATGCAGTTCATCCAGTTGTTGGATCATTCTCTGCTATTCTAGCCACACTTGATACAGGGGAATCAACAGAATATAAAGGAAGTGTCAGAGCAGAAGCTATGGGACTATCTGTTTTAACAACAAAATATTCTTTTGTTTTTCTGATGCTATTTGTACAAAAGTTATCATGTTTTAACAAAAAAGGTTGAAAACTAGATGTTAAATCAGAATTTAAAGAAAAGTGAATTGCAAACAAAACAAAAAAAAGCATGGCAGGCGAACTTAGCAGAGATAAAATGGCTGATGATCCAACCACACGCTTTAAATCTGAAACGTACTTCACTATCATGGATACACTTGTAACACAAATAGATGATCGATTTAATGACTTTTGGGGCACATTTACTTATTTCTATTGTATTGATCCATCACAAATGTCGGAAGAAAATTAAATAAAGATTCTTTTCGAAGTTTATGTAAAATTTACAAACACGACATTAACCTTGAAGAAGCAATCAGGAAATATGATACCTTCAAAGATTTGTATGCAACAATACATTTATCCTTATCTAGTGAACTACAACTTAAAAAGGTTCAGCCATTCTTGACTGAAAAACAAATGGCATCAGGTCTCCCGAATTTGTCAATACTATATAAAATTTATTTTACTCTTCCTGTTAGCAGTGCTATTGCTGAAAGAAGTTTCAGTAGATTGAAACTCATCAAAAATTATGTGTGCTCAACAATGACAAACGAATGTCTGTCTGTATTGTCATTAATTTCAATCAAACGTGATCTAGCTGAGAACGTTGACTTTGAATCAACGATAAATCGTTTTGCTTCAATGAAATCACGTAGAAAGCAATTTTTATAGGGCTCAGGGCTCTATCTTATCTTATCTTATCTGCTACTGATGCTCCTTCTATACTGAAGAATATTGCTTCTGTCAGGGTATGAGAATCACTGCGAATGATTGTTGCGAATGATTGTTGTGAGATTGTTGTGAGCCAGTGTTGGAGTCGGGTCAAGGCGTTGTTTACGGGTATGAACTCCTATCACGGGAATAATGTCTAGTGATGTCTGAGTGAGCTTCTGGTCACACGGGATATTTCAGGGACATGACCAGAGGACACGCCAGGGTCAGTTGAGACCAGTTGGGGGGTATATAAGAGAGTAGTCGAGACGAGTGCGGGGTGGCAGAAAGCTGTGTAGTTCGCACAGTGTTGTGCGGTCAGACCGGTCAGGATAGACCGGGGAGCTGCAGGGTTGCAGTAAAACAGAGTTGAGTTTAACGTCGCCCAGAAGCGGTCGGGTCGGACCGAGGGCATGCTTGAGCATACAGCCCGTTATATATAGATGTATTTTATGTCAAGGCAAGACAGCCAGTTGTACCGTTGTTTATAGTAGAATAAACATTGCATCGTTACACAGACTTGTGTCATCTCTTGTGTATGTTGTGTGTAGCGGAGAGCAAGGTACAATCCACCTAAACATAGAGACTTAACAGCTTCCTATGCTTATCCATGGTTTGTGTTTAGTCCTGCATTCTTATTAGAGTTTTAAATGTTTATTTAAGGAAATTACAATCATTGTTTGTGTAAAGTTCATTGATTTTCCCAAAGTTTGATGCTCAAATTTCCAGTGATTAATTTTTTTTTAAAATTCTGAAGTAAATTGTTTAGTTTATTTATAAGTATGATATTATTGGCACTCTTTGTGTGTGTGTTTCTAATCGTGACCAATCCGCTCCACCAAAGGCTCTGTGTTTTTCATTATTTGTAGAATCAGATGACCTTGTTTTAAACTGAAATATTTTTGCCAGCTAAAATTCTCATTTCATTCTTTCAGATAGAAAACTATTACAAGAGCTAAAAACAGTAGCTCTTAAAATTGTATTAGTAAAAATAAGTTGTTCTCTTTGGAACTAAGTTCATAATTTACTGTCATCTTTTTATCCTACATATGATATATGCATATAATATGTCTATGATAAATGATTTCTTTAATTGCTTAGGCCTTTTATTAATTACGAGCAACAAAGCCCATCCAAGGACGTTCCGCCACCGTTCGGTGGCATGTTGTAACTCCCCTCCAACAGCCCGTCTCGACCGGCATTACATGTGCATCACGTCAAAAATACTATTTATTATAGTTAAAATAAATAACTCGTAAAAACAGAGCTTTTGACTATAAATCCCAACGCGCATAACTCAAAATAAAGTCTTGGAAGAAGTACTGCACCAAAAATAAATAACTCGTTTTGAACGTCCGCGTAAACGTGTTCAATATGATTGGCTGTATGAGTCATATGTGTTTGAAGGGACCAATCGCTATCGATGACCGGACCGAACATTGCCTTTTTATTATATAAGGATTAACATTTTTTAAAATACATTATATTTTGTTTGCATTTATGACATATTACTCTCCTGAAAATAAAGCAATTGTTTGTATATTGAAGAGATTCATTGCAATGGTTTGATGTAAATAAAAAGAATATTAAATAATTTACTTTGAATTATCAACGCAGCATTTATTATTTAACACTTAGTGCTAGTTATTTGTTTGAGTTACTGTCACTGCTATTTTTGGCAAGCTGAACAAACTGATGAATCTTGCAGATAGTACAACAAACTATTGGAGGCCTATAAAAAATTTAATCAAATCTACCTCATTAACAAAACATTTTAGATGTTTTATTTAGCCCAAAGAATTACTTATTTTGCTGAGTTTTCTATGTTAAAGTCTGCTAGGATATTCAGCGATTGAAAGTGAACACAAAGGATTATGAGATATTTAGATGTGTCACAAATAACAGCTCCCAAATTAACTTCCATTTTCGTAAATTCAATTGATTAACTGATTAACCATGTCTACTTAAGACTAGATGTTTCTTTTTGTCTAGCAAGTTGCCACAGGGCAACTCTGAAAATGTATGTAACATAAACAACACATCTTAGATTTGCTATTTGAGACTGCAGCAGTCTCTTAAGATGAAAACTTATTAAAGTAAATCTCACATTTAAAGTGAACAGAAATGTTTTTTCCACATAAACTATAGCAATAAGAGTGAGTCTCATATCAAATTTCTAATCTTCATTGCAGAACCAGCCATTTAGACAAATGAATTTTATTTCAGCACCTAGAAATATTTATACTAAGTGAATGAATTTTAAAAAATGTGCGACGCCCCCTGAAATTCTCCTGCCCCCCCCACGCAAACAAACCTAAATCCGCCACTGGTCTAGCTATATGTCCTAATCCTAACATACAGTCTAGCTATATATCCTAATCCTAACATACAGTCTAGCTATATGTCCTAATCCTAACATACAGTCTAGCTATAGGCTATATGTCATAACGCTAAAATATCTACATGTCTTACCACAAACATAAATTCTAGCTATTCCTCCTACCACAAACAACCAGTATAGCTATCCCTCCTACCACAAACATACAGTCTAGCTATCTATCCTCTACCCACACAAGCTGACCACCCAACTGGTGTCCTAAAAAATAAAAGACTGACTGGCAATATGCCCCCCCCCCTTACCATCTCCACTAACAAATTGACTAACTATGTAAAACTACCAATTCCAAAGAAATCCGTTCCCTGGTTTATAACCCAATCAACATAACAAGAGTTTTCCGTCTATTTTAAAGCTATAACGGATCAGCGGGGCGTGGTCTTCTTGATGGCCTCCACCCACGCGGCTATAAATAGAACAGGTAATGAACATCTTCTGATTTAGAGAAGTGGTCCGGAGCAAAGCAACACAGAGACACACGATATAAAGATGGAAAGTAGAACAGAGACACGATATAAAGAAGGCAAGTAGAACAGAGACACGATATAAATAAGTAACACAGAGACACACGATATAAATAAGTAACACAGAGACACACGATATAAATAAGTAACACAGAGACACACGATATAAATAAGTAACACAGAGACACACGATATAAATAAGTAGCACAGAGACACACGATATAAATAAGTAGCACAGAGACACACGGTATAAATAAGTAACACAGAGACACACGATATAAATAAGTAGCACAGAGACACACGATATAAATAAGTAGCACAGAGACACACGATATAAATAAGTAGCACAGAGACACACGATATAAATAAGTAGCACAGAGACACACGGTATAAAGAAGTAGCACAGAGACACACGATATAAAGAAATCTAGTAGCATAGATATAGACACACGATATAAAGAAATCTAGTAGCACAGAAATAGACACGCGATATAAAGAAATCTAGTAGCACAGAAATAGACACGCGATATAAAGAAATCTAGTAGCACAGAAATAGACACGCGATATAAAAAAATCTAGTAGCACAGAAATAGACACGCGATATAAAGAAATCTAGTAGCACAGAAATAGACACGCGATATAAAGAAATCTAGTAGCACAGAAATAGACACGCGATATAAAGAAGTTGATTTCAAGTCAAATAGTTTTACAACATGGCCGAGCCTCCATCTCTGTAGGTGGAGAATGTTCAAAATGTTGCTTCGCGTGACGCATCAGTAATGACATCAAATGCTTATTGAATTCTCAAGTCCGCCAAACCCTCGAGTATAATAGGCGTGAAGATATGCATGTATTGTGAAGACGGGTAAGTTCAATGGCTTTTTTCCCCCGTCACGGCACGAAAATATGATGCCATAAAAAGAGGCCGTACGTTGGAAATGTCACGACAGGAATAAACGCAATGGTATTTTTTTAAATGCCAGGAGCCGAGTTTGTCCCAAGTAGTGTAACCAATCATAGGTGACACCGGAACACGCCCACGTCGACCCGACCGACTCGCTGAGTTGGTCTCTCTATTGAAGCCCAAGTTCAAATCAATCCGCAGTTGATAACTGGGAAATATTGTGTCTCATTTGTCTCGCCAAATAATTGGCCTATTTTCGTATCTGTTTTCTTGTCTGCGTGTTCCTGCGTGTGTTTCATATATCTGTAAATGATGCCGAAATCCCTTGAGTGGTGATACAAGTAGCTCCTTTGACAATCAACCAATCAATCCTTCTACCAGGGATTATTGAGATAAAATAAAGACGCTCCAGCTGACCAACCAACATTATAGTCAATCATATAAAGTAGACACTCTTTACTAGCTAACCAACCAACAATAGCTAATGCGATAATGTAGACAAAATAGGCATGGGCGTCGCTAGGAATTTTTCTAGGGGGGGGCAAAAAAATCCCATTTTTTTTTAATTTTTAACTGGCAATGCCATATAGGTACAATTTTCAATTAAATTCAAGTTCAGTATAAAATAAGGGTTGAAAAAAGCCTTAGAAATTAATAAGACTTACAAATTAGTACTGTAATAGTTAAAATACAATATTTATTAATGCATTTAATAAATTTTTAAAAATTTTCTCAAATGTAGGGGCAAATGCCCCCCCTTGCCCCCCCTTCTCTACGCCCATGAAAATAGGTTACCAACGTCATTGATTTTATTCTAAGTACTGAAGCGATGACTTTGTTAGTTCCGTCGGTTATTTGGTTCTTTTTTTAGTTGGTTATAGTTAAATTATTAGTTTATTTAGTAAGTTAGTTAAGTATATTGCTTGTTATTTGTTGGTTGGTTCGCTCAAAGTCAAAGGCTCAAAGAATATGAATAGAGTAATCATAAAACGCATCTGAAATTGGTTTGAAACTACAATAATGAACATATCTAATATTTTTTGTGAAGACTATAGCACTTAAGGTCTCTGCTTACTGAGATTTGGACAAAAGCACCGGTTAGTTGGGTCTGAACGTTAGAAGAAGACTACTCGTTTTGTTTGACAGTGACTTCATTGAAAGTTACCCAAAAAGTATCATTTATTTTTCAAGGTATCAAGGTTTTCATTCAACATTTGAAATTTAAAATAAAATTTAAAAAATAGACACTTTTTTTTTAAACGACTCAAAGACAGAAGAGTCATCCGATGAAAGCAGACGAATTGTTGATTTTTAGACTACCAAAACCTTAGAACTAACTGTACTTTCTTTTTATTCTCCCTGATTTACGGTTGCAAAAAAACTATGAATTTAACAACGTGTCGTTTGTTGACATTTTTATAGAAGACACGGTCAAACATTTTCTTGAATGCTTCTCAAATTTTATAGATTTGTTTCCAACTCAACACGTAAAATATATTCATTCAACTTAAACACGTAATTTATTTCTGCCACTCTTAATGTATTTCCTCCACTCGTAATCTATTTCTTCCACACATATTGTATTTCTTCGACACCTAATGTATTTTTAACAAACCCAATGTTTTCAATTCCATTATCTTGGAATATATTCAAACACTTTTAGAGTCGATACGCTCGTCTCTATTTCTTTTAAGCCGCCTTTTTTTAATGACTGCTTTGTTGATGTCTTTTTATTATTATATAATTTTTTTTGTACCGACAGATTTTGTTTTTGTTTAAATTAACCTTTAGTGTGGATGTAGTGCAATATCATTCTAGTTATCACGGGTAGCCATGTCCGTTGTCAATGTCATTCTAGTTATCACGGGTAGCCATGTCCGTTGTCAATGTCATTCTAGTTATCACGGGTAGCCATGTCCGTTGTCAATGTCATTCTAGTTATCACGGGTAGCCATGTCCGTTGTCAATGTCATTCTAGTTATCACGGGTAGCCATGTCCGTTGTCAATGTCATTCTAGTTATCACGGGTAGCCATGTCCGTTGTCAATGTCATTCTAGTTATCACGGGTAGCCATGTCCGTTGTCAATGTCATTCTAGTTATCACGGGTAGCCATGTCCGTTGTCAATGTCATTCTAGTTATCACGGGTAGCCATGTCCGTTGTCAATGTCATTCTAGTTATCACGGGTAGCCATGTCCGTTGTCCAAAGCAAAACGTAAATCGTCAAATAACAAGGATGGGAGACGATATTCGGGGTTCCTACCAGTGGCGTCACGGGAGGGGGTTGTCCAAAGCAAAACGTCTCATGTCACCATCTGACGCCCGCTCCCTCGTTCCACCCACTCATATTGTTTTAAAGTGCTCCTAAATGTAATCCACCATCTTCATCTGTATCAAAGTCTGTTTCAATAGAAGGACATCCGCCAATAGGGTTCCGGGGTCAATAACCGTTTCTAATCCTGAAGATTATGCACCACACGATTGGCTCGTTGTAGTCACGTGTTTGATTGGAGTTCTACCGGTTATTAACTATTGATTCCAGACTGATCAGATTCCGCTATATTTGGAAGAAAAAAAATCACGCTAGTCTTTGCGAATTAATCTCAACACTCACCAGTGATTCCATAGTTGAATAGTTAAAGCTTCGAACTTCAATCTTTAAAAAAAAAGTTTCCCTACCGTTTTTGATAGAAATCAACTAATTCATTTTTAAAATTATGATTATTATTATTATTTTTTATTATAAAAAAAAGATTATTTAGCTTGTAACAGTAAAAAAATTTTTTACACAAACTTTATTTGTGTAATGATTTTTTAAAAAAAAATTGTCTTCTATTTGGCACATGTCTAAAAATAAACAGTGTTTTTATTTTTTATAAATTTTTTATAAATTCTATCCTTAGTGTAACATTTTAATCAGTGAATTCTCCATTCAAGAAGATTTAACACACACGGTGACACACGCACACATTTTTTTTTAAATGATGAATGTTTTTTAAAAAAAACCTTGGTATATTAGCAAAGTATAGTTACTTAAAAATAGTTCTTTAATGTTTATATATTTTCGTCTAAAACGTTCCCTTCTCTTTCTTGTTGATGTCTTCTTCTTGGACCCAACACCGAGATACGTTTTATTTTCTTATTTCTTTTTTTGTTTTGTTTGTTCGCCGACGGAGGCTTTTTTGTTGATGCGTTCCTTGTATTGTTGCGTCTTTTTCAGGCTCACTCATACACTATTCTAAAACCATGTTTTTCTATTAAGCCTTATTGCAGTGCCGCCCCTCTTTTATTTAAATCCTTTATATTAACTCGTGGTGTCTGCACCCTTGATTGCTTCATTGCTTGCTTGCTTGTCGCCAAAACTTTTGATCGACTTTAACCCACTTGCTCGTAAGCTAGCGAGCTGAAATTTTTCATGCAGTTTCGTACCGATAATAAAAAACAATGTATCAAAATTTCAGATCGATCGCATGTACCGTAATTAAATTATTGATTTTTTAGATTATTTTATTTATTCCTATGTATCATGCTATTTTTTGAGATAGAGCGTCGCGGTGCGTATTATATTGAACAACCTTTCTGTCGCGCAATAAGGTCCGTATTTTTATTGACAACACTTTTTATAAACATAGGCTATTCCTCATCGGTGCGCATTATATTAAACATGTTTTACGACACAAATACAATTTTGTATTTTTGGATGGTCATGCGCTGCGTATTATAATGAACATTCTTTTAGTTACTTATCGTACATAAAGGATTTATAGTCAAAAACTTGGTTTTTTACGGGTTTTTTTTTATTGTTACTTAGCTCTACCAAAGCACTATAGTACCCCAAAAAATTATTATTTTAAAAACAATATTTAAACACTGTTATTCTTCCCCTCCATCGATTAACTAACAAAACGCCATGTTGCCAAAATGTCCAGTCGTCGAAATACCTTGTCCCAAAACCTTTACAAATCCAATCCCAAGAAAACTTCATTGATGACTGGTGTCTACACCCAGACTACCGTGCTGACACTCTTGTTTAACAGCTTATGTGACTTAACCGATGTGACCTTTAAGATGTAATATTACAAATTTGACCTTACATGTGGTAGTTTGACCATTACAGGAAACATTACTGTCAATCAAAGCTTTGCTAAGAACGTACGCACATTATGAAAAAGTCACGTAAAAAGAGGTCATTTTAAACATTGAAATCGGAATGTTACAAGCTCACTGTATCGAAATATTTGTGATTGATTACCGCACCGGGTGAAAGCTGGTTTAATCTTTGGAGCCCATGAGCCACGCCGCACGCGCGGGCCTCGATGTAGAGCTTTATAAAACTCTTTGATCCGGGTGTTGGGTCAAATAAGAGCCAGTGGTGTGGGAACCATGGACAGCTGTAATTGGAGATAGCACGTGGATTTTAGTGGTGTTTCGGACCGTAAGTAGAAAATGTTATTGCTTTCTTTTCTTTTCTTTTTTTAATTCGTTGATTTTACTCTGTCGCGTTTTTTTTTAATGGAAAGGTGGGGGTGGGGAATGTTGTGTCGGAGTGTTCAAAACGTTTAGGTTTAAAAAAATGAAATTATTAACAGTCTTAATGAATTTAGCATTTAAAAAAAATCCAGAGGAAAGAGGCTCAAAGGAAGAACTAATCCTAGTTGCAGGAATGATGTGCCAAAAAAAAATCTACAACTTAGAATGGAATGGATTTTTTTTTACGCATTAGACAGATTGGTGTGAATGGAAGGAAGTGGTGAGGCAGGCCAAAGCCCTACATGGGCTGTAGCGCCACAGCGATGGATGGATGGATGAATTTAGTCTACTCAGTGCTGGATTTACCTGTGTGCTAAACATGCTATAGCTTAGGGCCCCATCAGGTCTAAATCCGGCCATGAGTCTACTTCAAAGTAAAACTGTTGATAATTTAACCAGGATCACTTTCTCGACTTATATAGACTACGTTATATAGGCTACGTTATACATGTATAGGCTACGTTATATAGGCTACGTTATATAGGCTACGTTATATAGGCTACGTTATATAGGCTACGTTATATAGGCTGCGTTATATAGGCTACGTTATATAGGCTACGTTATATAGGCTACGTTATATAGGCTACGTTATATAGGCTACGTTATATAGGCTACGTTATATAGGCTGCGTTATATAGGCTACGTTATATAGGCTACGTTATATAGGCTACGTTATATAGGCTACGTTATATAGGCTGCGTTATATAGGCTGCGTTATATAGGCTGCGTTATATAGGCTAAGTTATATAGGCTACGTTATATAGGCTACGTTATATAGGCTACGTTATATAGGCTACGTTATATAGGCTACGTTATATAGACTGCGTTATATAGGCTACGTTATATAGGCTACGTTATATAGGCTACGTTATATAGGCTGCGTTATATAGGCTACTTTATATAGGCTACGTTGAGCGACTTTCCTTGGCAATTACTTTTTAATAACACTGATGCAGATTAAGATTTTTTTTTAATATCCCAGCACAGACTCGAGATGTTTAATTATATCTCAAATTGCCCTAAAACTTCACTAAATAACTAGGTACGCTGGTGCGAGGCGAAAAACTTTTTTATTTTATTTTAAATTCCCCTTTTAAACTCAACAGTAAACAACATTATTGTTCAAACTGTGACAGATACATATTTTTTAAAACATTATATTTAATTTTAAAAAAATAATTTCTAATTCACAATTAGGTTGTAGACTTGATGTGTTTCCCGAATTTCGGCCTCTTTGTCAAGTAAATATATACGGCATTTATTTTCGTATTCATGATTTTAACACACCAGCAATTTAATAACATGTTGATTCGCCTATGTTAGAATAATAGACTGATTTAGTCATATTGTTAAAATAGACTGATTTAGTCATATTATTGGTATAGACTGATTTAGTCATCTTAGTCTTATAGAAGACTGGGTGTCATTTAGAGCGGTTTGTTTACACCGGATATTGTACACTACCAGATATTCGTGGCTAGGGCACTTATCTACAGATGACTTTACTGCCAAGATATGTATCTTATGGCATCGCTGTTTTGACAGTCGCTATTTTGAACCCGTGCCGTATCTTATCTAATCTGTTACAGACGCTGCTTCTATACAGAAGATTATTGCGTCCTACGCTTATCTATGGTTTATGTTTAGTCCTGCATTCTTATTAGAATGTATACACCAAGATTTGTACACAAAGAAGAATAGACCAAGATGTATACACAAAGATGTGTACAGTGTACACCAAGATCTGTACACGAAGATGTGTCTAGCAACTCATGGTTTCACCCCATATATTTTGTATCGCACCGTTCGAAGATGGACCAACACCCATGCAATATCTACAATGTTATACCAAAGATACTTTACATGCACCAAACGTTTACAACTATCTTGACCGTTCAGCCTGTATATATCCGGCCGGTGGCATTAAACAAATTTCAATTTAACAAACAAAATAAAGAAAGAAAAACTAAAGAAAGATGTAGTAAGAGTGTGTTATAAGACAGCGGCACCCAAGGTCAACGTGTCAAAACTTTTTGAGTTGCGATGCAGGCGTCAAAGATCAATTCTCACTTATTAGATATATTTATTATTATAAGAACACATTGTCACAGCCGTATAATATGAGATAAAGCACTGCCATGTGTGGTGTGCCGTATAATATGAGATAAAGCACTGTCATATGTGATGTAGTACTGCCATATCATGACATATGTGATGTAGCACGCATTTCTATGTGTGATGTGTATCGCACTGTCATATGTGATGTAGTACTGCCATGTGAGATGTGTTACTGCCATATCATGACATATGTGATGTAGCACGTATTGCCATATGTGATGTAGCACTGTCATATGTGATGTAGCAATCCCATATATGATGTAGCACTGTCATATGTGATGTAGCAATCCCATATATGATGTAGCACTGTCATATGTGATGTAGTACTGCCATATGAGATGTGTTACTGCCATATCATGACATATTTGATGTAGCACTGTCATATGTGATGTAGTACTGCCATGTGAGATGTGTTACTGCCATATCATGACATATTTGATGTAGCACGCATTGCCATATGTGATGTAGCACTGTCATATGTGATGTAGCAATCCCATATGAGATGTGTTACTGCCATATCATGACATGTGATGTAGCACGCATTGCCATATGTGATGTAGCACTTTCATATGTGATGTAGCAATCCCATATATGATGTAGCACTGTCATATGTGATGTAGAACTGTCATATGTGATGTAGCAATCCCATATGTGATATACCACTGTC
Source organism: Ampullaceana balthica (assembly GCA_944989445.1). Lineage (NCBI taxonomy): Eukaryota > Metazoa > Mollusca > Gastropoda > Lymnaeidae > Ampullaceana > Ampullaceana balthica. The sequence goes on along the minus strand of CALYLW010000651.1, from coordinate 45,374 downwards.
ATATGTGATGTAGCACTGTCATATGTGATGTAGCACTGTCATATGTGATGTAGCACTGTCATATGTGATGCACCACTGTCATATGTGATGTACCACTGTCATATGTGATGTACCACTGTCATATGTGATGTACCACTGTCATATGTGATGCACCACTGCCATACGAGTTCTATTGACATCCTTACTGTGATCATGTGATCCCAAGCACGTTGCTCCTGTGTCAGTCTATTGACATCCTTACTGTGATCCCTAGCACGTTGCTCCTGTGTCAGTCTATTGACATCCTTACTGTGATCCCTAGCACGTTGCTCCTGTGTCAGTCTATTGACATCCTTACTGTGATCCCTAGCAAGTTGCTCCTGTGTCAGTCTATTGACATCCTTACTGTGATCCCTAGCACGTTGCTCCTGTGTCAGTCTATTGACATCCTTACTGTGATCCCTAGCACGTTGCTCCTGTGTCAGTCTATTGACATCCTTACTGTGATCCCTAGCACGTTGCTCCTGTGTCAGTCTATTGACATCCTTACTGTGATCCCTAGCACGTTGCTCCTGTGTCAGTCTATTGACATCCTTACTGTGATCCCTAGCACGTTGCTCCTGTGTCAGTCTATTGACATCCTTACTGTGATCCCTAGCACGTTGCTCCTGTTCCTTACTGTGATCCCTAGCACGTTGCTCCTGTGTCAGTCTATTGACATCCTTACTGTGATCCCTAGCACGTTGCACCTGTGTCAGACTATTGACATCCTTACTGTGATCCCTAGCACGTTGCTCCTGTTCCTTACTGTGATCCCTAGCACGTTGCTCCTGTTCCTTACTGTGATCCCTAGCACGTTGCTCCTGTTCCTTACTGTGATCCCTAGCACGTTGCTCCTGTTCCTTACTGTGATCCCTAGCACGTTGCTCCTGTTCCTTACTGTGATCCCTAGCACGTTGCTCCTGTTCCTTACTGTGATCCCTAGCACGTTGCTCCTGTTCCTTACTGTGATCCCTAGCACGTTGCTCCTGTTCCTTACTGTGATCCCTAGCACGTTGCTCCTGTTCCTTACTGTGATCCCTAGCACGTTGCTCCTGTTCCTTACTGTGATCCCTAGCACGTTGCTCCTGTTCCTTACTGTGATCCCTAGCACGTTGCTCCTGTTCCTTACTGTGATCCCTAGCACGTTGCTCCTGTTCCTTACTGTGATCCCTAGCACGTTGCTCCTGTTCCTTACTGTGATCCCTAGCACGTTGCTCCTGTTCCTTACTGTGATCCCTAGCACGTTGCTCCTGTTCCTTACTGTGATCCCTAGCACGTTGCTCCTGTTCCTTACTGTGATCCCTAGCACGTTTCTCCTGTTCCTTACTGTGATCCCTAGCACGTTGCTCCTGTTCCTTACTGTGATCCCTAGCACGTTGCTCCTGTTCCTTACTGTGATCCCTAGCACGTTGCTCCTGTTCCTTACTGTGATCCCTAGCACGTTGCTCCTGTTCCTTACTGTGATCCCTAGCACGTTGCTCCTGTTCCTTACTGTGATCCCTAGCACGTTGCTCCTGTTCCTTACTGTGATCCCTAGCACGTTGCTCCTGTTCCTTACTGTGATCCCTAGCACGTTGCTCCTGTTCCTTACTGTGATCCCTAGCACGTTGCTCCTGTTCCTTACTGTGATCCCTAGCACGTTGCTCCTGTTCCTTACTGTGATCCCTAGCACGTTGCTCCTGTTCCTTACTGTGATCCCTAGCACGTGGCTCCTGTTCCTTACTGTGATCCCTAGCACGTTGCTCCTGTTCCTTACTGTGATCCCTAGCACGTTGCTCCTGTTCCTTACTGTGATCCCTAGCACGTTTCTCCTGTTCCTTACTGTGATCCCTAGCACGTTGCTCCTGTTCCTTACTGTGATCCCTAGCACGTTGCTCCTGTTCCTTACTGTGATCCCTAGCACGTTGCTCCTGTTCCTTACTGTGATCCCTAGCACGTTGCTCCTGTTCCTTACTGTGATCCCTAGCACGTTGCTCCTGTTCCTTACTGTGATCCCTAGCACGTTGCTCCTGTTCCTTACTGTGATCCCTAGCACGTTGCTCCTGTTATTTACTGTGATCCCTAGCACGTTGCTCCTGTTCCTTACTGTGATCCCTAGCACGTTGCTCCTGTTCCTTACTGTGATCCCTAGCACGTTGCTCCTGTTCCTTACTGTGATCCCTAGCACGTTGCTCCTGTTCCTTACTGTGATCCCTAGCACGTTGCTCCTGTTCCTTACTGTGATCCCTAGCACGTTGCTCCTGTTCCTTACTGTGATCCCTAGCACGTTGCTCCTGTTCCTTACTGTGATCCCTAGCACGTTGCTCCTGTTCCTTACTGTGATCCCTAGCACGTTGCTCCTGTTCCTTACTGTGATCCCTAGCACGTTGCTCCTGTTCCTTACTGTGATCCCTAGCACGTTGCTCCTGTTCCTTACTGTGATCCCTAGCACGTTGCTCCTGTTCCTTACTGTGATCCCTAGCACGTTGCTCCTGTGTCAGTCGAATCAGAGTGAACACAAGTGACGTAAACAAGGCCGCTTTGCTCTACCCGCCCCCAATGGAAGTTGGTGTTGTTTACGACCTACGAGTTGATTAGCTAGACCAGGTGTCGGGAAACGTATTGTCCGAGAGAGCCATAGACACCACATATTTTGTCTGAGAGAGCCATAGACACCACATATTTTGAAAAGTAATTCTGTTAGAGCCATACATTATGCTTAAAACTAAAAATTCAAGTGCATGTGTGCATTGTGTGTAATTACAACACTACAAGTACAATAGTTATGTCTCTGAATTCTTTTTAAAAATATTATTATGATGTTTTTTATATGCAATTAATATGTAAATCAAAATAAGTCTGAATAAACGTTGTTTTTTTTTAATAATCGAACATTTTTCTGAGAGCCAGATGCAGCCATCAATAGAGCCACATCTGGCTCGCGAGCCATGGTTTCCCGGCCCCTGAGCTAGACAATGGTCATGTTATCTAGGTCCTTGTTAGATCGTTCATTCTCTCTCTCTCTCTCTCTCTCTCTCTCTCTCTCTCTCTCTCTCTCTCTCTCTCTCTCTCTCTCTCTCTCCAGCTGTCTGCTTCCCTATCATTCCACTGTTTTTCACAGTCTCTCTCTCTCTCTTCATCCTTCCAAACCTTTACTTATCTATTGACTTCCCTCTTTTTTTCTCTTCATCATTACCGCCTTCCTCCTTCCATACCTTTCCAACCCCCTCTCTTTCCATCAGTCATTCCCTCGACACTTCGCGTTTCCTCTTTCATTTTCATGCTTTCACTCTATAGTGATTTCTTTTCACATTCTGTGTATTCCTTATAACATAGTAGATGGAGACAATGTCCATTGATCAGGTTTTCTTTGCTGTACCTACGTGACATTCTCATTTGGTGTCGAGCTCTACGCTCTTACGATTGTTTCACTGTCAATCCTCATCAAGCGCCCAACGCCATACAGATACTTCTCAGTTGTTGGAACCGACCCAACCAAATTCCCGATCAGCGTCGTGCACTCGGTCAACAGGTGCAGAAACCGTCACATCGGCGTCGCCACACATTCGGCAGCCGATACAACTACAAATATGTTCAATTTTCACATAAGGAATCCTACCATTCGGAGATTCGCCTACCGCGGGTGAGTCTGGCCCGGATTAACCGCGATGAAAGAGGGTCAACTGTGGTTAGCTTCCCCTTTTTGCTCTTCATCCTCTAAGGACCTCTGTCTTTTTTACGCCCCCTGCCCTTTCTGTGTCTAGACTTTCAAGGTTTTCTCTTCGTTTTCCCTTCCTCTCTTGTCAATATCTCTTTTTCCCCATGACCTCTTCTTTTCCCACTCCCCCTCTTTCTCCTTGTGGGCAATAAAGGAGATGAGCAGATAGCCGTAGAGACTCGTAGTAAATTTGAGAACCCGTGATGTCATGCGACAGTCATGTGACAGCCAGGCTATTTATAGTCTGATAATCCCGCTTCTCAATCCGACTGGTATCGGTATCGAGCACATGAGTACAGGTGATTGTCTCCCTTCTGTCCACTCGTTGTCACGTGACTTGGCCCCCTCACGAGCTCTCCACTGCGGAAACGAGTTCGGAAATTAAGCCGCCCTAATGGATCTGTGTAACGCCCCGCACGCACGAGGTCACAAAATAGTCCCTCCCACGCCAACAAGTTAAAGAAGACCTCCAGTGACCGGAAGTTGAGAAAAAAAAGAAATGGGAAAAAAGATTTTTTTTAAAGTCGCCATTATATCAATTATATTGAATGGAGATCGAGGAATTTTTGGCAATGTAGGCTTATTGTTAGGTGTAAGTGAGATTTTAATGTTTGCCTTGATAGTTCTCTGTGTTCCTGACATCTCAGAGAGTTCAAAGTCGATCGCCCTAGGTGGGTGAAAAATGGCCTTGGTACCATGATTGTGGTATAAAGAATGTGGTGTCATGACTGTTGTACCATGCAGGAGCGGGCTTTGGGGGTGGCAGCTGGGGCAATCGCCCCAGGCCCCGCGCTTAGGGGGGCCCCGCGTCTCAGACTTGAGACAATATTTTAGTAATAAAAGAGCCGGCAGATATTGCACTACTGAGTTTGCGCAAGAATTGATCTAATCTAGGGGGGCCTCGCGGGGTCATTGTTGCACCGGGCCTCGCGCGTATCTAACGCCGCCTCTGGTACCATGACCGTGGTATCAATAATGTGGTGTCATGACTGTTGTACCATGACCGTGGCATACAAGAATGTGGTGTCATGACTGTTGTACCATGACTGTGGTATCAAGAATGTGGTGTCATGACTGTGTTACCATGACTGTGTTACCATGACTGTGTTACCATGACTGTGTTACCATGACTGTGTTATCAGGACTGTGTTACCATGACTGTTACCATGACTGTGTTATCAGGACTGTGTTACCATGACTGTGTTATCAGGACTGTGTTACCATGACTGTGTTACCATGACTGTGTTATCAGGACTGTGGTATCCTGACCTTAGTGTCCTGTTCGTAGTATCATGCATGGCCGAGATATAAGAACTGTAGTATCGTTCATTACTATTATTACTATGTTATCACGAGAGTGGTACCTGGACCATACTGTCATGTCCGTAGTATCACTAATAAAGGAAGCGGGGAAAACTTATTGCCTCTTAAATTGAACTTTCGATAAGTTTCTCGTATTTTTTTAATGAAATTTTCCTCCTTCAGAATATGACTCTGACTCTGCGTCGCCAGACTCGACATAGAAATATGTTGTTGGTCATTCTAACCGCAGCACAGTGCATCGCTAAGGATATAGGTGAGTCACTTTCATGTCTAGTGTCTTGTGAAGGTCTTCTCCTGAATGGCTTGTTCATGTCATCGTGTTTTTATTTCCTATCTGTCTCCTGTTTATGTATCGCATTACTCTCAAACTCTCATAAGCGACTTCGTATGTTGTTAATGTTATGTGTGCCTCATTGTCTTATGCATATCTCATTCACGAATCGTCTCGTATGTTTTTTTTTCAAGTCTCGTCTTTTTCGTCTTTTAACGTTTCACTGGTCTCGTCCATGTCACATATGTTTGAAATATGTATATATCTATGTATGTATGTGTGTGTATGCACGTATGTCGGTATGTATGAATGATTGCTGAAGTGGTATTCACATTACAATCTGAGATTGTTAATATAGAAAGGATATGTGTAAAATTAATGTGTGTAGGTTTAGTTTTCAGAGGTGTGTGTATTTAAAGTGTGTAGTGTGTGTTGTGTATGCAGAATTCCTCTGTTAGTAGTGAGGCAAACTACTTTCGCTAAGTGAATTGTTATATACTAGCCCAAACCAAAACACCCCCCCCCAACAAAAAAAAATAAAAAAATTGTAATGCCATGGTCTTATCCCTTCACAGGACCCGCTGCCTACCAAGAGGACCTCCAGCCACCCACCTTCGGTGACCTCTTCAACCACGCCGTCCCCCCGACGCCCCGCCTCAGTAGGCTACACCACGTCCGGTCCTCCTTACTCGGTCATCCGTGGCCAGACAACCGCTTCAGCGAGACACCAGCCGTCAGCCCCAGCCCCAGTGAAGCCGGCTCTCACCACGACCACCGCCCTCCCACGGACTTGGTCAAGGTGGAGGGCGGTCTGAAAAGTGCACACAAAGTGATGACGTCATCGCCGCCAAGACTGAACTTCAGAAAAGGCGTCCGCTCGTTGGAAACTAACCAAGACTTTCTGGCTGACAGATTCGCCCGACATCATTTTAACCCGTTTACAGCTGGTGTCCGACAGATTCTGGAAAATACGCTTCCGATTATTTTCTCTAGGGGAGTAGTCGACATCGGCGAGAGTTCAGGCACCAGTTTCACAACTGGTGGCGTGCAAACGCCAACATTTTCTGGCGCGCACGAATTTTTCCGAACTTCCGATCCTCGATTCGACCAATCCCTTTCGGAGGATGACGTCAGGAAACGAAGTTCAGCGGAAACTGCGTGCAAGCCTCGTCGTCTCAGCCTTGAATGGCTCATCAATGCGCTCCGGCGCGGCAAGGTGTGCATTAAACGTGCGAACATACTGAGATGGGGGGCGGGGGGACGGTGAAGTGTTATGTCAGTTCAAAGGAGCGTTGGATCACGTGACCAAGACTGGCACTAATTTTTTTTTAAATCAAGTCAGAATTTTCACATTCACATGCTTCGCTATTTGTTAGGCTAAAAACCTGCACTGTTTGTGAGGCAAAAAAATAATAATTCAGTTACACTTCTTTTTTTTCTTTTTTTCTTGGTTTGAATCACTTATCTAGCATCAAGTAAAATGCATACTGTTGAAATGATCCTCACAATTTATTAGCAAACTTAGAACAATGCACCTAATATTTAAGCTTACAAGTATTTTTTCCACATGAGAATCTCTGGTGTACCATAATACTGAATGGTTTCCTGTACAATATTTTACACTTGTTTATGTACAAAGATTTACGTTTGCAATATTGGCTGGAATCAGAGAGAATCATATCTCTAAGCCTTCCACCCTCAGTACTATCAGGTACCTCTGTATATTTGTTAAATGTTTGTCTCATAGCCCCCCCCCCTTTTGTTGTAATTATTTTTTGAACGTTTGTCTCACAGCGCCCTCTGTTGTCCAAAGGTGGCGCTGGTGGTCATCGAAAAGTCGCAAGTTTGTCCAGGAATACGTGTCCTTGTCCACATAATTCTCGTTTTTGTACCAGATTCTGTTCTTGTGTGAACTTGACTCTGTCGGGCGACTCACACGTGACACAAGACCTTTGACCTTTGAAAAAGGTAAGAGTAAAGAGATGTTTGAAATTGTTTTGATAAAAAGAAACATGTTTTCTTTCAAATAAAGATACTTTTTTTTAATGTTCGTGATCTTTCTGTAATTCAAAAAATCTCACGAGGTTTTGAAAATTAATTGAGATAATCCAGACCTCCCGCCTCCCACATTATCATTACACATACAATATTCCTGTACAACCAGACACACGTAATATACCTGACCCACCAACCAGACACACTTAATATACCTGGCCCAAAAACCAGACACACTTAATAAACCTGGTTCACCATTCAGATCTCAGACCCATCATTAACTGGCCTACTACCAGACCCAAGCAGTAACACTCAAATAGCACATATGCCTTTAACACATCCACGAAAAGAAAAAAAAACTATTGTCCATTTTTGGGCTCTGATTTATTTATTCAGAGCGACTGAAAAAAAAATTAGTATAAACAAGCTAAAACGATACATCTTGATATAATGGACTTTAATTAAAGCTACTGATATTTTAAAAAAGCCTAGCATTCAAGTCCGACCATGGTATGTTGCTCTATGGCAGGTCTTGTCCCAGTAATAGTGAAAGCCAATTAAACGTGTACCTAAAGTCCTAAACTAACGGCAGGAGCAATGGGAGGCGATTCAATCGTCTGATTTTTATTATCATTCGTCTCCCTTGGATACTGTTGTGATCTGATGTGAGTGCACGTCGAGCAATTCGTTATACCTGAGTAGTTAGTGTAATACGGGGCGCCGTGTAATTTGTGTAACCCTGGGCGCCATTTAAGTAGTGTAATACGGGGCGCCATGTAAACAGTTTAATACGCGGTGTATGGTATGTAGATGAATACGGGGCGCCGTGTAATTTGTGAAACCCTGGCCGCCGTGTAAGTAGTGTTATGTGGGGCGCCGTGTAAACAGTGTAATATGGTGTGCTGTGTAAATAGTGTACTATGGTGTGCTGTGTAAATAGTGTAATATGGTGTGCTGTGTAAATAGTGTACTATGGTGTGCTGTGTAAATAGTGTACTATGGTGTGCTGTGTAAATAGTGTCATATGGTGTGCAGTGTAAATAGTGTACTACAGTTTAGGGAGGTTATGGAGGCAAGCGAGTCCCACGTTAAGAAAATGTTGCATGGCACGGGACAGCAAGATGGAGCAGGTTGCCCAGGTGTTGCATGGCACGGGACAGCAAGATGGAGCAGGTTGCCCTGGTGTTGTATGGCACGGGACTGCAGGATGGAGCAGGTTGCCCAGGTGTTGCATGGCACAGGACAGCAAGATGGAGCCGGTTGCCCAGGTGTTGCATGGCACGGGACAGCAAGATGGAGCAGGTTGCCCAGGTGTTGTATGGCACAGGACAGCAAGATGGAGCCGGTTGCCCAGGTGTTGTATGGCACGGGACTGCAAGATGGAGCAGGTTGCCCTGGTGTTGCATGGCACAGGACTGCAAGATGGAGCAGGTTGCCCTGGTGTTGCATGGCACAGGACAGCAAGATGGAGCAGGTTTCCCAGGTGTTGTATGGCACGGGACTGCAAGATGGAGCAGGTTGCCCTGGTGTTGCATGGCACAGGACAGCAAGATGGAGCAGGTTGCCCAGATGTTGTATGGCACAGGACAGCAAGATGGAGCAGGTTTCCCTGTGTTTTATGGCACGGGACAGCAAGATGGAGCAGGTTGCCCTGGTGTTGTATGGCACGGGACAGCAAGATGGAGCAGGTTGCCCTGGTGTTGCATGGCACGGGACAGCAAGATGGAGCAGGTTGCCCAGATGTTGTATGGCACAGGACAGCAAGATGGATCAGGTTGCCCAGGTGTTGCATGACACAGGACAGCAAGATGGAGCAAGTTGCCCAGGCGTTGCATGGCACAGGACAGCAAGATGGAGCAGGTTGCTCTGGTGTTGCATGGCACGGGACAGCAAGATGGAGCAGGTTGTCCAGGTGTTGCATGACACAGGACAGCAAGATGGAGCAGGTTGCCCAGATGTTGTATGGCACAGGACAGCAAGATGGATCAGGTTGCCCAGGTGTTGCATGACACAGGACAGCAAGATGGAGCAAGTTGCCCAGGCGTTGCATGGCACAGGACAGCAAGATGGAGCAGGTTGCTCTGGTGTTGCATGGCACGGGACAGCAAGATGGAGCAGGTTGTCCAGGTGTTGCATGACACAGGACAGCAAGATGGAGCAGGTTGCCCAGGTGTTGTATGGCACAGGATAGCAAGATGGAGCAGGTTGCCCAGGTGTTGTATGGCACAGGACAGCAAGATGGAGCAGGTTGCCCAGGTGTTGTATGGCACAGGATAGTAAGATGGAGCAGGTTGCCCAGGTGTTGTATGGCACAGGATAGCAAGATGGAGCAGGTTGCCCAGATGCTAGCCAAAGCTTTAAGAGCGTAGTCTCAGACTTAGAGAATACGTGGTTAGATTTAGTTAAGTGAAGGTTTACTGCTGGTCGCCTCCATGAACACGAAAACACAGACATGAAGAAAACGATGATGAGACCAAACAAAGACAGAACGACAGTAAAAAAAAATATACAAAAACTAAATCATAACGCGTTGCTGGAACTGCCCACATACTAGACTAGTAGACTAGTTTTGAAAGGAACTGGTAACTAGAGGGACTTGGCAAATACACGCTTTCAAGTTGCGAACCTTGTCTTTATTAAAATATCAATAATTGACCTGATTTCCGTGCTGAGTTTAGACTTGATGAGGCCCTAAGCTTTTTGAGGTATGTGGTCCTTTATATTAGTATGTGGTGCTTTATATTAGTATGTGGTCTTTTATATTAGTTTGTGATCCTTTATATTAGTTTGTGGTCCTTTTATATTAGTTTGTGGTCCTTTAAATTAGTTTGTGGTCCTTTATATTAGTATGTGGTCCTTTATATTAGTTTGTGGTCCTTTATACTAGTATGTGGTCCTTTATATTAGTATGTGGTCCTTTATATTAGTATGTGGTCCTTTATATTAGTATGTGGTCCTTTATATTAATATGTGGTCCTTTAAATTACCGTAGTCCTGATATTCTATGTCAGTTCCAAATAGGACAATATTGCTCACTCGGGCAATTTTTAGTTTTGTTGGGTGGCCCCAAGAAAGTGGGGGCCCTAAGCTATAGCTTGTGTAGCTTAGACGCAAATGCGACACTGTCTGCTTTGTCAAAGTCCTGTTTTGCCACAGTCGTGTTTTGTCACATTCCTATATTGTCACAATCCTGTTTTGTCAGTTCTATTTTGTAACGTCAAAGTCCTATTGAGTCACAGTCCTGTTTTGTCACTTTCCTTTTTGTCACATTCTTATTTTGTCACAGTCCTATTTTGTCACATTCTTATTTTGTCACAGTCCTACTTAGTCGCAGTCCTGTTTTGTCATAGTGCTGCTTTTGGACTATTATGTTTTTATTTAGTTGCTTTGACATTTTTAATATTCTGTTTAATTTCGGTTAGCTTTCGTAGCCATGGGCGTAGCTCTGTTTTGTTTCCCGCCCCCCCTCCCGGGGGTGGGGGCCGTCTAGTTTTTTTTGGTATTTTTACGCGCAGTTTCTACCAAATTAAAATTTAAAAAAAAACACGTCAATCGGGTGAAAATGCCCCCCTCCCTCACCCTCTTTTTATTTTAATATAAAGATACCCCGTCACAACTTTTTAACTTCACAGGTTTCAGCGCTTGACCGTGGTTATTTTACGTGTTTGTATTTTACTACACAGTTTCCCCACATCTCAACACTTACCGTGAACAGAACAGCTACCTGGGTTTTTAAGTTTTGATCAATGACATTTGTACTCTCTATATGGGCCCGTCCATAAAGTACGTCACGCTATTTTTGACCATTTTTAACTCCCCCCTCCCCCTGTCACAAATCTTGGAACCCCCCCCCCTAAAGTACGTCACACTTTCAAATATTCAGATCAAATGCCCTACACAATTTCATAAAAAATGCCCTAAACTTTCAGACCAAATGCCCTTCAAACTTCTCACCAAATGTCCCCAAACATTCAGACCAAATGTCTTTAGTTATCAAGAACAAATGCCCTCCAGATATTAATACTTTGGCCCAATGCCCTCCAGACATTTATACTTAGGCCCAATGCCCCCCAGACATTTATACTTAAGCCAAAAGCCCTCCAGACATTAATACTTTGGCCCAATGCCCTCCAGACCTAATGCCCCCAGCAAACCTCAGTGATGGGCAGTTTGTTCCGGGCGCTCGCCTCAATGACGGACTGGTTCACGGCCAATGAGATGTTGTTTCTCCGTCCTACTCCTTGCAGGGCCCCTCTCCCAATGGCCTCGTTTTGGCTGCCGTCTGCTGTGGCAGGCGGTGCTTGCTGGGAGACCTCGGGGCCAAGGTCTTGAAGGTCGCCTCCCGGATTGGCCGCTAGTCCGGTCTCCGCGGTGCCATCCTGCAAAATCAAAACAACGCGAGTTCTAACTGGGGCATCGTTCTATTATTAACAGTGACTTTGATCAGAGTTGCCAGGATGGCTGTCTCAAAAATACCGAACACTAGAGTAAACATTTGTGAAATACAAGACACACCAACGAATTCTTTGATCAAAACAATCATTTAAAGCTTGTTATTTGACTAATACTTCTTCTTCTTCGTTCTCAATTTGAGTTTTGCGTGCCGACGAGTTTTGCGCCAATTGGCCCGTGGTCTCCGACTTCAGCCTGCTGTTTTATCTGGATGTGCTTCCATATTATAGCCTTTGGTCAGCCAATCTGCAAGGCAGCAGTTGATTTCGGCAAGTGATGCAGCGTTCACAGGCCACGGCTATAGGGTTCCACGCATTACCCAGCCGCCTTTTATTTCCCTAACTAGTGTTAGGTACCCACTCGAAGCTGGGTGGACTCGGGAACGCCCTAAGCCCTGGGAACAAATCTTTGGCATCCCAAGGATTCGAACCCGTGACCAACGTACGCCAGTCGAGCGCGCTGCCACTCGACCACCGTATCTCCGATTTTACTAATATAAAAGTAGACGTTTCGGCTAATGTCTCCATCAGTACAAATAACTTATCTTCTTATCTTATATGTTACAGACGCCCCTTCTATACAGAAGATTATTGCGTCCTACGCTTATCTGTGGTTCGTGTTTAGTCCTGCACTTCCACTAGCGATTTAAATCTTGATGAAGTGTCGGTTTTCCTGGTTTCTTCAGGCAACCCATTCCACGCCCGAATTCCGGACGGGAAGAACATACGCGAGTATTAAATACTTTTCTATTAGTCAATTATTAATAAAGCTTTAAATTTATTGTTTGTATCATTCAATTCGGTTGTGTATCTTGTTCTTTATTTAAAACCTTTATCACAGTCGTATTGTATGTAATATATATTACATGTCGAAATTTGACAATGGCAAAACAACCCAAAACAACAATATAATTTTTAAATATAAAATGTCCGATATGGCTTCAATTCTTTCACTGGACAAATAATGATAATACCGTTCAGTCTGGTAAAAAAAAACGGGACATCTGGCAACCCTAGTTTTGATTTAACTGAATATCATGGTTTAGCCCAAATCCAGGACTGCAATCAAGTGAGCTGTGCTAGGAAGTAAATGTTTCATATTCCCTACAGTTATGTCAAAGTATAAGACTATACATTTACTTAGTCAAAGTTAATAGATAGAGTCTTCAGCCAAAACATTTACTTAGTCAAAGTTAATAGATAGAGTCTTCAGCCAAAACATCAGATGAATAACCCACGTCAAAGCGGATGATGTTCAAAGAACACGCAGAAGTGTCACGTGGCCTCTCTTATCTAATCGGTAGAAACTGGGTCAAAGCTGTTGGGAGATTGTTGTCCGCCGGGCAAAGGTGACGACAATATGTGTGCTTCCCACAAACCAAGGTGGTCACTTGCTGTGGTAATAAATGAACAATCCACACACCCTAGTGAAAAAAAGCTTGGACCTGGTACCATAAAATACGTTGCTCAATGCAGAGGCTCACTAAGGGGTGCGGACCGCACCGGGCGACACCATCAGAAGGGGTGACACCAAAATGTAAAATTCTGTATGCTCCCGTTATCTGGCACTGACAGACTCGGAGCAGGTCTATGGGGTATGTCGTGATGGGGTGACACCATGAGCTAACGCAATGGGTGACACCAACCCTGGTGACGCCTCTGAGCAGGTCTATGGGGTATGTCGTGATGGGGTGACACCATGAGCTAACGCAATGGGTGACACCAACCCCAGTGACGCCTCTGAGGAGGTCTATGGGGTATGTCGTGATGGGGTGACACCATGAGCTAACGCAATGGGTGACACCAACCCCAGTGAAGCCTCTGAGGAGGTCTATGGGGTATGTCGTGATGGGGTGACACCATGAGCTAACGCAATGGGTGACACCAACCCTAGTGACGCCTCTGAGGAGGTCTATGGGGTATGTCGTGATGGGGTGACACCATGAGCTAACGCAATGGGTGACACCAACCCTGGTGACGCCTTTGAGCAGGTCTATGGGGTATGTCGTGATGGGGTGACACCATGAGCTAACGCAATGGGTGACACCAACCCTAGTGACGCCTCTGGCCCAATTCTATTGTGTAGCTATGGGGGGGGCATTCAAATATAGCGTCAGGGTAATATTCCATCAAGTGGACAGAGATGTCTTAAACTTAAAACGAAGTTTAGTATTAAAGATGATAATCATTTCAATACATATTCATTTTTAAATCCTTTATATTAACTCGTGGTGTCTGCACCCTTGATTGCTTGTCGCCAAAACTTTGGATCGATTTTTAACCCACTTCCTCGTAAGCTAGCGAGCTGAAATTTAGCAGGCAGTTTGGTGGCGATGATAAAAACTAGGTATCAAAATTTCAGATCGATTGCATGTACGGTAATTAAATTATTGCATTTTTAGATTATTTTACTTATTCCTATGTAACATGTTATGTTTTTAGATAGAGTGTCGCGGTGCGCATTATATTGAACAACCTTTATTTCGCGCAATAAGGTGCGTATTTTATTGACAACACTTTTTATAAACATATTCCTGATCGGTGCGCATTATGTTAAACATGTTTTACGACACAACTGCAATAGTCTTGCGCTGCGTATTATAATTAAAATTCTTTTAGTTACGTCTAGTACATAAAGGATTTATAGTCAAAAACTTGGTTTTTTAGGTTTTTTTTTATTTTGTCATTTATGAATGATATATGCTTTTATGTGTACATTAAAATAGCAGCACGTTTTAATGATCAATAAAAATCCGTCTCAACATGATATGGTTTCAGTTAATCCCGGTCTGCGTTACGTTGTTATCGTTGAGAAACGACAGAAGTCTTTCAACTTTAAAAGTCAGCTTTACTACACACTACAACACACTGTGGGACACACTCCGTCACTCACACTGAAACACACTATGTCGCACTCGCTGGGACACACTTCGGTACCACACATTGGGAAACTGGTTGCTTGCTTCGCTTGGTGTACATGCACGTAAAACTCAACATAAACAACAACACAGATACCACAGAGATTGCCAAACACTACGAACCTTCAAGTCATGATCCCATGTGGTCAACTGGTCAGAATCTGTAGCACCCGCTTCTGCGCCACCATATTGGTCCAGGTCACCGTGATCCAGAGCGAGGTCACTCTGCCCCAAATTGAGGTCATCCTGACCCAGATCCAGGTCACCCTCGTCCACGTTGAGGTCACTGATGTCCGCCCCTGGGGTTTGTTCGTCGTCTTGCGGGTCAGGGGTGGAGCCGCCGTCTCCAAACTCACCGTCAAGCGTCACCTCCGGGGTGGTCGCGGGTGACATCATCTTCGGCCCACCTTCGTCTGCCACCGCCTCATTCGCGTCGCCGCCTTCCTCGGGGTCGATTCCGGGAATTTCCCCACTCAAGCGTTCATCACTTAGTTCATCAGGTGCGGAAACCCCTTCCCGATCACCCTGGGCATCTAACGAAATCTCCTGGCCGCCCCCATGTTCCAGGTCGTCTGCAGTGATTTCGTCGACATCTGGGCCTGTGTTCCGTCCGACTGCAGATTCATTTTCTGTTGGACTGGACATGATCAGACTCTCCGACGGCCCTCGTCCTGCAAAATACAGAGATACGCCCCTCTAGTTACAGTTACGATTACAAACTACCCCCTCTAGTTACAGTTACTATCCGTAGTATTACAAACTACCCCCTCTAGTTACAGTTACTATCCGTAGTATTACAAACTACCCCCTCTAGTTACAGTTACTATCCGTAGTATTACAAACTACGCCCCTCTAGTTACAGTTACTATCCGTAGTATTACAAACTACCCCCCACTAGTTACAGTTACGATTACAAACTACGCCCCTCTAGTTACAGTTACTATCCGTAGTATTACAAACTACCCCCTCTAGTTACAGTTACTATCCGTAGTATTACAAACTACCCCCTCTAGTTACAGTTACTATCCGTAGTATTACAAACTACCCCCTCTAGTTACAGTTACTATCCGTAGTATTACAAACTACGCCCCTCTAGTTACAGTTACTATCCGTAATATTACAAACTACCCCCTCTAGTTACAGTTACGATTACAAACTACTCCCTCTAGTTACAGTTAATATCCTTAGTATTACAAACTACTCCCTCTAGTTACAGTTACTATCCGTAGTATTACAAACTACCCCCTCTAGTTACAGTTACTATCCGTAGTATTACAAACTACCCCCTCTAGTTACAGTTACTATCCGTAGTATTACAAACTACGCCCCTCTAGTTACAGTTACTATCCGTAATATTACAAACTACCCCCTCTAGTTACAGTTCCGATTCTGGTGTTACCAACTACGCCCGTCTAGTTACACTTACGATTCTAGTGTTACGAACTACGCCCGTCTAATTACAGTAACGATCATAATGTTACGAACTTGGGTTATGAAGGATTAATCGCAACCATCTCCTCTCCTCCTTCAAGGGAGATGAAAGTAACCTTTGGCGTGAGAAATAAATGGATTTTTTCAACATTCGTCCATTATTTATAACGAGCGAAATACCCGTACTATGCTACGGGTAGGCACAATTATAAAATAACTTTATTTGGTTTTGGGTCTCAAATTCCCTTAAAAATGAGTGTAAATGCATCATGAAATTAGGGTAGTGATAAATCAAACCCCTTCTTTCTTTATAAAAATCACGATATGTGTGTCAAGAAAATAGAAAGTATGATGAATTTAAATATTACCCATCAATGTTGGTATTTCTGCTTTAATGACGCATGCTTTTCTCCATATGCTCCACCAGAATATCATAGGTCATTAACAGTTATACAAATCTAATGGACGATTCCCCATTTTCTTTTCACGTGAATAAAAAAAATTCTTTCCATATAATCCCTTTACTGATTACTGGTATGAATAAGCTCCCAAAAACACCAATTCCTTTTTATAGTTTAAGCATGAAATTAGTTTAAGACGAATAGGATGTTGTCTGAGCCAGATAACATCTATGTGAATATTTATGCTTAGTGGAAGGTGGAAATAGGGTTTATTGGTTTAAGACACATTTTCTTTTCACGTGAATAATAACATAAAAACAATGTTGTTGTTTTTTTTAATTCCTAGAGATTGATTTTATAATAAATTATTGTGTCATTTTAAATGACTTCCCATTCTTTTCTTCTAGTATTAACAAAGCAATAAATTGGCAGATACTTGTTCCACTAAAATAACGGATTATTATTCTTTGTATTTATATTTAAGCCTTTTTTCATTGTAGCTTTTTTTAGCTTCTAAAATGACATATTTGGTAAGGCCTTAATATTTAACATATATTTGTAGGCATTTGATATTAAATCAGAATAGTTTTAAACAAACGTTATTTTCAAGAAAGTGTTTACAGTTTAAAAGAAAACTGCCATTTAGTAAACCACATGATCTGCCTTTGAAATCAGTCTTTATACAAAATTTTATCCTCGTTGCATAATATTGCTAAAATAAAATCAACCTGTTATGTCACAATATCAGCTGCTGTTAGTGTATTTGTTCGCCATAACACGCACTTTCTGAAGCTAGAACCTATATATAAGTCGTAATACCCGCGATATGTCTTTACACTAAATATATGTATACCGTAAAGAACCGTACAGTTTATACCCGAATTGTGTGCCACGCAACCGCGTTGTTCTAGAAATTTAAATATTTTTTAATAATGAATGTTTTAGCTTTCGTTAGCTCTTAAATACACTTCTTAGGAAACCTTTTTTATGGGAAAAGCTGTCCAAAACATTATTTCTATTTTCAGTCTAGGCATGACCTTTGACCTTACTCAAACAAATGGGATATTTTTTAATGAGCCAGATACTATTTATGTGAATTTTGATGCTTAAGTAAGGTGTGCATGGGTTTAATTTTGTTTTAAAGAAACATTTTGAATAGCAAGGTCTGGGCTTAAAATTTACCCTGCTGGTTTAGTTTAATTTATGCAAAAGGTATTTTAAAAAACAGTTGCTAAGCTATAGTGTTTATGTCATCCAGGGTTGGGCGATATTATTGACTCCTACCCCTACCAATAAATGGTGCATTTCAAAATGTCAGAAAGTTGCAACTCAATATAAAAATAACTGTTCCACTTATTACCCTTCAAGAATTCACTTAAGACGCATCTTTTCAAAATTCATTTTCAAAGTTAAACAGCATTTCTTTAACGTAGCTTATGTGTAACGTACTGTCATTTATGTGGTTGTTATTATTAGAATGTTAATTTAATTAGTATATGTATGTTATTATCTTCATGTAAAGTGCTGTGAGCCCGGCTCCTTGCCGGGATACATTGCTATAAAAATTATCAATTTATTATTATTATTGTTACCCACACTCTTAGGTCCGTGCATATAACTCCCATATATAATCCATTTTCGTCTCTAACACTACCGAACTTTTTTTTTCAATCCTTCTATTTCCTTGGGGCAGTTTATGGAGCAATCGTTCCAGAAAAAAGAAAGTCATAAACTATTTAAGCACCGAAGGAAAATAAATCGCCCAACTAAGAATCATTGACATTGCTTTCATCACTAATCACTTGCTTCATGCATTTTTCTATTTATAAATATAACGTACCTAGCACGTTTAACTTAATTTATGCAAAAATAATATTAACAGTGGCTAAGCTATAGTGTTTGGTATCTGGTTTCACTCATGTGCTTTCTTTCTCTGATGCATTGAATACATTATTAGTATTTGATTATTTATAACTAACTTTTAAAATGTCAAATACATAAAGTATTTACATTCAGCATATAAAGGATATAACGAAAAGTGGTAAAATGATACTGTGTATTTGAAAATAAAGAAAACAATAGTATATAAATATTGTTAAAATATTACGCTAAAAAACAGTGACTATGGTTTGTAAACAAAACGTTAGGTAGATTAACGTTGAACATAAATGTAGACATCTGGAGAAACATCAAAGCAAATAAACGTTTCGAACGGCTGGTTAAAATACATATCGAAAATACACAAAGAAAACAGTGTAAAGATATAATTTGCAAATTAATATTAATTCTGTTGTTTTTTTTAAAAACATATATATATATCTACGTATCTTCGTTAGAGGCGCAGCATTATCAGACATAATAAAACAATCCCGTAAAAACAAATTTTTTGACTATAAATCCCTTATACTTATATACGAGAGATAACTAAAAGTATTGATTATGTTCAAACGCGACAAACATTTACAGACTGAATCTGTCTTAACTCCCCTTTGCTTTATAACCCGGGGGGTGGGGGTGTAAATTTTGTAATTTTAATTATTAGTTTTCAGTTTTAAGTTTTCACATTGTTTTCAGTTGGAAAATAGGCAGCTCAGTTACAACTCGCAACAACAGTGACAGTTTATGGTTATTGCGCGAATTGTTCAATGAATGGTAGCAACTGCCGTACTCATACACTTAAGTATCGTGCGGTTTGCATTCATTAAAACATGCTACGCATGCGCGATCAATGTTCCCTTTAAGGTTCGTTGGTCCGTGTGCAAAGTAAAAAATCTCGTGTGAAAAATTGCACAGAAATCATTTTTGTGCTACACTTTACAAAATTTACTGCGCGGAAATTCTATACTGCTGCACGCAGTCGGTCAGATATCCCGCAGCCGCGCAGCTTAAGGGAACATTGTGCAGCGCGATGTGCCATTTTGACTCATACGGGCCGTACATAAATGAAGTCACGCATCTAGGGGGGAGGAGGGTAACACATTTTGTGATGATGTGTGACGAAGGGGAGAGTTTGTTGTTGTTTTCAACAACTGTGACGTCACATCAAAGCACATAACTTTAAATAAAAGTTCAGCTCAAATCTTTGATAACTTACAATTTATTTAATAACGTTTTAAATAGCTTCTCACGTGTTACGATATTAGAGTGCAGTCGTACACTTAACTAAATACATACTTAATGACAATAACGTGATTTGAAAAATGCTCATTTTCAAAGAAGAAATACGGCTTTTATTGGGGATGGGGGAGGGGCGAAAATTTGTGACGTCATATTTGAGGGGGATGCTAACTTTTTTTGACGACCTGTGACGAGGGGGGAGGGATCGGGGAATCGGCCAAAATCGCGTGACATCATTTATGGACGCCCCCATACAAGTTCTAGCATGCGGGTCGCATTTCAAACAAAAGTCGTATTCCAAGCAAAATGGTTCGCGTCCAAACAGGACGTATACCGAGTTGGACTTATACCGAAGCAGACATATACCGAGGTACCACTGTATTCAAGTCCAACAAAACTCATTAAGTAATGCACCATTAAAATTCAAAATGAGTGTTGTTGTTTGTTTTTTTAAATTCTTATTTACATCAGCGAAAAATATACTAAACTGGAAGTGCTACTGTGCTATTGCCAAATCCGGAAAAATTGGACCAGAGCCAGATTTGTAAAAATGGCCGGATTCCGGATTTACTGGAGAGAGTTACATGATAGAGCTACACTGACTTGTGACATGTACATGATAGGGCTACAATGACCTTGTGGCATGTACATTATAGGGTTACACTGACCTTATGACATGTACATGATAGGGTTACACTACCTTATGACATGATAGGGTTACACTGACCTTATGACATGATAGGGTTACACTGACCTTATGACATGATAGGGTTACACTGAGCTTATGACATGATAGGGTTACACTGACCTTATGACATGATAGGGTTACACTGACCTCATGACATGATAGGGTTACACTGAGCTTATGACATGATAGGGTTACACTGACCTTATGACATGATAGGGTTACACTGACCTTATGACATGATAGGGTTACACTGACCTTATGACATGATAGGGTTACACTGACCTTGTGACATGTTCATGATAAGCTATAGGGTTACACTGGCCTTATGACATGTACATGATAGGCTATAGGGTTACACTGACCTTATGACATGATAGGGTTACACTGACCTTATGACATGATAGGGTTACACTGACCTTATGACATGTACATGATAGGCTATAGGGTTACACTGACCTTATGACATGTACATGATAGGCTATAGGGTTACACTGACCTTATGACATGTACATGATAGGCTATAGGGTTACACTGACCTTATGACATGATAGGGTTACACTGACCTTATGACATGATAGGGTACTAATGACCTTATGACATGTACATGATAGGCTATAGGGTTACACTGACCTTATGACATGTACATGATAGGCTATAGGGTTACACTGACCTTATGACATGATAGGGTTACACTGACCTTATGACATGTACATGATAGGCTATAGGGTTACACTGACCTTATGACATGTACATGATAGGCTATAGGGTTACACTGACCTTATGACATGTACATAAAGGGATTGTTTCCACCGACCGTATGACAAGTACATTTGTATTCCGTAGCTGTGTTATGTACATTTGTATAATGTCCAAGTGATATGTAAATGGGTCTAGCTTCATATTAATTAAACCTTACAAGCGTATACAATTAATATGACATGGACATATGTACAAAATCAGTTTTGACATTTAAATTTTGCGTTCTATCACTGTTCCTAAGAATGCCAATATATTAGGCATACCACTGGCTTACAAATCTCTATATATATAAGACGCATTTGTTGTCTGTCTGTCTGTCTGTTCCCTAATAACTCAAGATCCAGACAACCAAATATGTGAAATTTGGTACACGTACACAAAATTATACCGGAAAGGTTATTAAACAGGTTTCGTTCCATATATATAAGATACTGAGGGGCCGGGGGCCCAAAATGTAGTTTTTCCTTAATTGAGCTATATAAAATAAAAATTATTGAAAATTAAGACGTAAAATAATGACGCAAAATAATAAACATTTTGGTGTCGAGATTAACAAGAAGGCGACTATCGCCATAAAATAATTGTTTTGCTATTGTTGTTGATTTGTTGTTGTTGCTTTTGTTGTTGCTTTTGTTGTTGTAGTTGTTGTTTTGTTGTTGTTGCTTTGTTGTTGTTGCTGTTGTTGTTGTTTTGTTGTTGTTTTGTTATTGATGTTTTTGTTGTTGTTTTGTTTTGTTGTTTTTGCTGTTGTTTTGTTTTTGTGGTTGTTTTTGTTGTTGTAGCTGTTGTTGTTTCTGTTGTTGTTGCTTTTGCTGTTGTTGCTTTTGTGTTGTTTTTGCTGTTGTTGTTGTTGTCCACATCCCTTGCCCTGCGACGACAATGCCCTTCATGTTGTTGTTGCTTTGTTGTTGTTGCTGTTGTAGTTGTTGTTTTGTTGTTGTTGCTTTGTTGTTGTTGCTGTTGTTGTTGTAGTTGTTTTGTTGTTAATTTTGTTGTTGTAGTTGTTGTTTTGTTGTTGTTGCTTTGTTGTTGTTGCTTTGTTGTTGTTGCTGTTGTTGTTGTAGTTGTTGTTTGATGTTGTTTTGTTTTTGTTGTTTGATTTTGTTGTTTTGTTGCTGTTGTTGTTTTTGTTGTTGTTGCTGTTGTTGTTAAACCCGGGAATAGCCGGGTACTTGCCCCTAGTGTGTACATAATTACTATTAGGGGTGTGCCGGATTTCGGCTCCGGAGAATCCGGAATCCGGTCATTTTTTACAAATCCGGCTCTGGCTTCGGCAGAATTTCACTTCATAAATCCGGCTGGCCGGTAGAGCCATGAAACATATATATTTACTAGGGGGCAAGGACCCGGCTTTTTCCCGGGTTTAAAATAAGGTTTTCTGTAGAAGCGTACAGTACTGTTTATTTGCATGCAATAAAGGGTACATTTAACTTAAAGCAATGTGATAGACAACATTTTTGGCAGTTCCATTTGGAGTGTGTACAAAAAGATTTTCTTCTTTGCCAACTCTGGAGCAGGCCACATACAACTGTCCATGAGAAAAGCCAAAGCATGGTGTCTGCAAATCTATACCAGCAATTAGCAATCCCAAGAGACTGAGTGATAATTTATATATTTTTTTACCTGTTACCATCGCCAAATGATACTTAACAACTACCGAAAGTTTTATGCTTCTACCTACACGGGAAATATGATAATTTTTTTATATTATTTTTTATAGAGCTCGTATTAGGAAAAACTACATTTTGGGCCCCCGGCCCCCAGTATCTTATATATATGGAACGAAACCTGTTTAATAACCTTTCCAGTATAATTTTGTGTACATGTTCCAAATTTCACGTTATTTGGTTGTCTGGATCTTGAGTTAATAGGGAACAACCAGACAGACGACAGACAACAAATGCGTCTTATATGTAGATAGTTAATAGCTCCGGCTCCGGCAAATGCGGAATCCGACCATTTTTACTAATCCAGCTCAGCCGGATTTCACTTTCCAAATTTGAATCCGGTACACCCCGTATTACTATGCAATGTACATGTGTTCATATTCCCTGTATCACAAATGTATTTGTAATGCGTACCGTCCGTACACGAAAATATGTACATCATTCCTACGAAATGTACACATTTCATCGGTCTTGGAATTTTCAAACGTTCACATGTACATATGTTAAATCCTTATAACATATACATTCTACATATTCCTTATAAAACACATCTTTGACTTTATACGTCCCTCAAACATACACATATTTTAGGCAATATGGCATATAAGTGTACTCAACAAAATGTGCCATCAATAACATTTTGATTACTTTGACCTATAAAACCATTTCAATGATTAGTTATTATCTTCACCGCCCAGAACATAAGGATTGACATAAAAGATTGTTTTAGACACGCGGGCGTGGAGTGGTGTGTGCTGCGAGCTGTGTATGTGTCAGACTACAGTCAGACAGTGTGTAAAGGTTTTAGATTTGCCAAACCCGTTGACGTCACTCCAAATATAATTAAGTGGGCCATTGAAGTTTGACAAACTAAAGCACACCGTACGGCTCTGACCCAAAAGGGGCCTGTCTATACCTTTCAGCGAAATCAATAATAATAATGACCAGGTTCTCAGAGTGTTACACAACAGCCCTGGTTCTTATAAGGTTGATTCAGTGGTCTTTAAATTTGAGAGAAACTCGAATAAAAATGCAAGACTAGATATAAACCACAGATAAGCGTATGACACAATAATCTTCTGTATAGAAGGAGCGTCTGTAACAGATAAGGTCATACATAGCCCTATAGGACATAGATAACCACATACAAAGCCAGGACAGAGAGCACCACATACATAGCCATGCAGGACAGAGATGACCACATACGTAGCCATGCAGGACAGAGATGACCACATACATTGCCAGGACAGAGATGACCACATACACAGCCAGAACAGAGATGACCATGCACATACATTGCCAGGACAGAGATGACCACATACATTGCCAGGACAGAGATGACCACATACACAGCCAGGACAGAGATGACCACATACATTGCCAGGACAGAGATGACCACATACATTGCCAGGACAGAGATGAACACATGCACAGCCAGGACAGAGATGACCACATACACAGCCAGGACAGAGATGACCACATGCACAGCCATGCAGGACATAGATGACCACATACAGGTCAGATGTAGCCAATATCAAGATAACCAAATAATTATCAAAGTAGAGCTGAACGCAAACCGTTTAAATTAAATAGTCTATAGTGAGGATAAACGCAATTACTTTAAAAACTTCTTAGACAGACACTGCTAAAACAAACTATAGTGACGTGCAAATCTTATTTACATACAAAATACATGTATTCAATTCAAACGAGAAGACTGCCTCACATGTTGTCAATAACGATCATAGTTTATTTTCACTTGCATGCACGCCACCTGGAAAATTTGGGGATCGATATGAGAGGAAAAGCGTAAATCGTTAACAATAATGTTCAATCGATTAGCGAGGAAGTGCATACTCGCATGGATCCAAGTAGTATTATTTTTACACACACATATACATACTTATGTATAAGTTTGACAGCGCAAACAGATTCTCCTATTAAAAATTAATACATGTAGCTATAATTTAATTCGTTTTTATTATAATAACAAATATATAATTGTAGTTAATAGATACTAAATGGGGTAGTGTAGAAATGTATGCTTCTAGGTCCCTTCAAATGACATTTTGACTGAAATTTTTAATAAAAAATTTTTCAAGTAAGTTTTTCACCCCGATGGCACAACTTTGGACATCTTCAGCTGAAGGGGAAGAGCCCCCCCCTCCTATGCCGGATTAAAAAGGGGGGGGGCGGCTGAACGGCCTAAAGCCAGGGCCCCCCGATGATTTAGGGGCCCGCAAACTTAGTTTATTTTTTAATAAAGGTGGACAAATGTTTGCATGAATCCCTGAAAAATCATAAATTAAATACATTGATAAATTAATAAAATCTTATCTATTAATCTGATCGCTTTTTTAGTAATCGAGAAACCTGATTTGATAGACTCAATAAGAGAAGATATCAAAGAATGTTGTTTATATATTTTAAATTTACAATCTGTCAAGCTCTCCTGGTCGTATGGAAGTGTGAGGGCTTGTGGTGCAAGCGATGTAGGGATCAAATCCGAGTGGTGGAATCTATTTTTGTTTTAATATGTCTTTTTACACTCAATTTTAGGATACCGGCAAACAGTTATTTCTTCGTGTTCGGTATTTTCATGAATAATCTTTTTGGCTGGGAAGGCCGATCCCGTAGTACAGACGAAGCATGAGCAAGGAACCAATGGACTATTTAGTTACAGTCTTATATTAGCTGCTAGCAATCATTTTATTTAAAGGGACGCTGGCTGGATAGGGCCCCAGTTTGAATTGCAGCCAGGGGCCTCGTGCAGTCTTAATCCGCCCCTGCCCCCTCCCTCCACAATGGTTCTCAGCTCATACTTTTTGGAAATAATTTCCCAAAATGTGGACTGAGATTGTAGAAACAATATGTATTATATACCTCTAGTACCTCGATTTGCGTTTGGTTTTCATCCTTCCTCGTTTAAATATATTTGGACTCAACTGG
The DNA here is from genome assembly GCA_944989445.1 of Ampullaceana balthica. Lineage (NCBI taxonomy): Eukaryota > Metazoa > Mollusca > Gastropoda > Lymnaeidae > Ampullaceana > Ampullaceana balthica. Next base: position 19,686 of record CALYLW010000651.1, on the reverse strand, counting down.
CACCCGGTCATAGTCTGATGACAACCATTCACACAAACCATTACCATCTGTACTGTCACACACAGCTGGCGTGTTACGTTGTGTTCGTGTTCAAGCATTTAACATCACCAATGCCCAGCTATGACAACAACAAAAACTAGTTTACAGTACAGCAAAAACTAGTTTACATTACAGCAAAAACTAGTTTACAGTACAGCAAAAACTAGTTTACAGTACAGCAAAAACTAGTTTACAGTACAGCAAAAACTAGTTTACAGTACAGCAAAAACTAGTTTACAGTACAGCAAAAACTAGTTTACAGTACAGCAAAAACTAGTTTACAGTACAGCAAAAACTAGTTTACAGTACAGCAAAAACTAGTTTACAGTACAGCAAAAACTAGTTTACAGTACAGCAAAAACTAGTTTACAGTACAGCAAAAACTAACCTTTTTAATGTAGAAATGTATCCTTTAGATTAGACTACAAACAGTAATTGGCCAGTCGGGTTAAAATCTGAAGGCAGAAATTAATCAGTGTTGTTGGACAACTAATAGCCTACAGATTTACAAGAGATTAATCAGTGTTGTTGAACAACTAATAGCCTACAGATTTACAAGAGATTAATCAGTGTTGTTGAACAACTAATAGCCTACTGATTTACAAGAGATCAAACAAGGAGTTGGCATACGCGCAATGCATTCAAATATCCGACTGCAGCCAGGGCAACTGCCCCTTTCTCCTCTCTCTCCCCCCTCCCTCCCAAAAAACACCACCAGGAGGCGTGTCTCGCGGTGATATTAGCAGGCGTGTCCATGGTGGTCGCTGGGATCATAGATACACGCGAAAGAACCACACACGTAACCCCACAGATAAAAATTTCACATTCAAAGGTCTGGTCTGATATATTGAAATGTATAAAAAAATACATATTTCGTGAAAACATTTTTTTAAAAATAAAAATAAAAATAATAAAGTAAGAAAATAAATACATTTCGGGGTAATTTTGCAGAGGTGTAACATATTTTATTATTTAGTTAATAAATAAAAGTTAAAATCTGATTTATAATATTTTGAAACTAAATCTTGGTCCACATTAGGTAAGTTCGATGCCACCACAGAATAGCCAAAGGATATTACCTCTTTTTCTTTCCCCCACGCCTTTGATTAATTCTTTAAAAGGCCAGTTAGGCCCAGTTGACATGGTTCGATTGTACCATGATCATGGCACGAGGCGATCGATTGATAAGTTAAACGCTGGTTGAATGTTTTTTTCTTTAACTGTACTAGAGAAACGTTGAATCTTAACTGGCAATCTTAAAGCGCGGTGTCAACTTTGACTTAGAAATGCTTAGCATCAGCGAAAGATAGGGAAGAAAATTTCGACAAAGACTTAATACAATAGGTACCTGAGCGCCACATACTCTGAAATAAATTTCCTGTGATTTTCAAACGCTGCTGCTGTAGTGGAGTCCAAATCTCAGAATGTACTTCGTGGGTGTGAGTGTGTGTTTTATGAAAAACATTTCCCCGGGTGCAGCGCCTGCGCTATGGCCACAATTGGGGGGAAAAGTCACTTTACTTTACCAGCCAGTCTGACCTTTTTCAAGTTATATTATCAAAATTAAGATATAAATGTATACACTTAGGTTTTGAAAAGTTTCTCTTGCGGGAAGCCACATGCTCAAAGATGGTGATTATTTATTAAGAGCGTAATAGTAGTAATACTAGTAATACGGCCCGTCGGGCTTCACGGATCCCTGGCCTCGTATATCTGGTCTCTTTTCATTATTTATTCTTGTTGGCCAAATTAAAATATAAATGGTAAAACCTGAAAGACATATAGATAAATATTTAACTAATTGTGAAAACTTGTACACACAAAAAATAAATAAATCAGTTAATTGTTTTTTCATTGCAAAGTACCGCTTTTTGGGAGTTGTTAGAGTCACTCATTGGATACTACTTCATAAAAGATTTTCAATTTGAATTAGCACTAAGAAAAGCACAACTCTTTAAGGTTGTAAGTATTTTCAAAAATTTTTTTATTCAACACACCGACATGTTTGCCACGAATTTCATGAGGTAATTTAAACTAATTAAACTTACTTCTTGATTAGTTTGAGATTAATTCTTGGCTCACATACACATTGTCGTTGACAATACATATTAAATACATCTGATAAAAGGGATTTTGTTAAAAAAAAATTTTGACATTACTCGGACCCAGGGGCGGATTAAGGGAAGGGGGTAGGCTGATTGGGCTAAAGCCAGGGGCCCCCCAAAGATTTGAGGCTAAATTAAGGGTCCCCAAACTTATTATATTGTATAATAAAGTGGCTGGACCGGGCCCCAGGTGGAATTGCAGCCAGGGGCCCCATGCAATCTTAATCCACCCCTGCTTGGACCACTTACCCTTCGATTTCAAAAACAAAGCACAGACCCATATTCATTTTATAATAAAGGTTGAGGGTAGGGTTATAACTTAAGGCAGGGGTGGTGAACATTAATTAGTTTTTGAGCATTATTTTCAATTTCGAAAATTTAATTATTTTGTGTATGCCACGTAGGCATAGACCTACAGGCTACAGCTATTCTGTAGGCCTAATGTCTTAAATGGTGAATAATTGGAAAATTTCGATGACGTGCCCTGAAAAAATAGTCTAACATCCCTGAATCGGGATAATGAATAAATGATTCAGCACCCGAGAGTTTAAATTCTACAAATTGTATACTACATTGCATAAATATTTTAACAAAAAATTATATTAAGATTTCAACGAACTTTATTTTCGAGGTGAGTTAAGAGCAATAGCTTAACTGCAAACTACAATGATCGAAGAATAAATATTGGGCCTAAGACTAAGACAATCAACTATTTTATTACTAGGTTGTTCTGGGACGCCTACGGCTCCCACTATTTTCAAAAGCCCAAGTAACTTACATGAATGTCATTGCATGCGTTCGAATCAGCGTGTCCGACAACCAAAAATTGGTATGTGAATGAGTTCAATAAAAATAATGAATAATTAAATTTTAGTTCATTAGACATTAGAATGATTTGTTTTTCAAAAAAATGCTCTATATTTATATCCCTTTTCCAAAATTAAAATATAAGCTCAAACAATGACGTCGTATAATATTTTACGGCGAGAAACGCCACACGCTATGTTAATCTCGAAACCAATATGATTTTACGTCTATATTTTTAATTTTTTTTAAAATATGCTGATTATGTCCCTTAGCGTTATTACAGAAAGAGTGACCTGGGCTTTATTTTGTTTATTACTAGTTTGTGCTGCGGCGCCCCCTTTTTTAAGGGCACCTACGGCGCCCAACTTTTTCAAAAGCCCAACTAACTTGTCCTTGTATGATAAATACGTAATATGAAACTTTCTTAAATGCTCACAAAGTATTTTATAAAAAAAAATTTTGTTGCAAAAGCCAAAGTAACATATCCTTATATGATAAATACGAAATATTCCTGAAATGCACACAAAGTATGTATATAATATTTTTTTACAGTCCTAATCACCACACGATTTTTAAAGTAATTTTAGAAAGCAGCGCACCAAATTACTGCACCAAAAAATACCTCTTATCGAACGTCCGCATGAAATTGTTTAATTATTAATAATAGTGTGGAGGGTGTTTAATGTTAATCTGGAAACCAAAATGATTATCCAATTTTAAAAAAAAAGCAGAGTGATGTCCCTCAGCGTTAGGCTACATAATTGAGCGTAAATATGAAACTATATAATTTGCAATTGTCACGCAAGTCAGTCAGTCTGTCCTGACGCTACTAATTTTAGAAAGCGGGGAAAACCAAATTACTGCACCAAAGCATCAAAAGGTGTGCAAATTAAATATGCGCTGTAAAAAAATATTATATGCCGTCATCGTTTTCGCTAATATTTTAATTTTGGAAAAGGGATCAATGTAAAAATAGTATTTGATGATGGTTAATTATAAATAAAAAAAACAAAGGGGGTGCCGTAGTCGCCCTGCAACCCATATTATAAAAATTAAATACTTTGTGTACATTTCAGAAAGTTTAATATTTCGTATTTATCAAACAAGGACAAGTTAGTTGGGCTTTTGATAAAGATCGGCGCCGTAGGCAGAGGCGTCACTAGGGTTGGTGTCACCCGGGGCGGTAGCTCATGGTGTCACCCCTTCACACTGAAGGGGTCGTCCATAAATGACGTCACGTGAGGATGCCAATTTTTACCCCACCATCCCCAAGCTTCATACTTATACCCCCAACCCCTCTTCACGATATGACGTCACAAAGCTTTGACACCCCCCAAGCCGTATTTTCTAAATAAAAATTAGCATGTTGCAAATTAATTTTGTCATTTAAATATGTATTTAGGGTAAGTCTGCGCTCTGATGTCGTAACACGCGTAAAGCCATCGAAAACGTCATTAAAAAACGGTAAACAATCAAATATTTAAGTGGAACTTTTATTTAAAGTTGCGCGTTTTTTATGTGACGTCACATTTTTTAACCCCACCCCCTCGTCACACATCGTCACTGATGCGTGACCCCCACACCCTATTAAGGATTAAAAGGGGGATGCTGAACGGGCTAAAGCTAGGGGCCACCAATAATTTAAGGTACTCCAAACTTATTATAGTGTATAATAAAGATGCAGGCAAGTGTTTGTATGAATCCCTGAAAATTCCTTGGACATTCATACGGCAATCCTGCAAATATGAGTAGGAAGTATAAGGGAAACTAGGCTATTCTTTGTGAGAAGTGCAGTGTAGCTCATTATGCGCCGTGCACAGCTCATTCCCTTAATTTGGTTGGGAAAAGTGCAGCAGGTTGTCCTTATGCAGTCAGATTTTTTTTCTTCTGCAAAATCTTTATAACCGGCTTGTTGCATCTACTCATCGTTGACAGGTACTTTAAAAACAAACACATGAAATTGATACATGTTAACACAGCCTTGTGTGACACAAGATGGTCAGCCTGACATGATGCTGTAAGGTCTGTTAATAACTTATACCATGCGAGTATCGCAGCACTGGAAGAATTAGCAACAAACGAAAATCAGCCACGTGACGTCTACTTGAAGCAGAAGGATTTCAAAAGGAAATTGAACAGCTGAAAGTCGCTATTTTACTTGAAATTCGGGAAACAATTTTAGAAAGGAAGTCTCTCATTGAGTTTGTTACAAGACAGCATTCTTAATTTGATTCCTATGAAGACAAAGGAAAGGATAAGTCCATGGTAAAGTATGAACAATCTTCAATGCTATCAACAAAAGAAAGATTACAAAAAAGGGCGTCAGTTTGAATAAGGGACATCACCATAACAGTATTCTCCCCGAGACAAAAGTTTCAAGGTTGAGGTATTTCTGGTAATCATTGACAAAATTTATTGAGCCCTACAACATCGGCTAGGCCCCTGTAAAGACATCCATGAGAAATTTGGCTTTCTTACAAACCTATCTGAGCTCAGCAACTTTGCTATCCGATGGGCAGCAGCCAAGATAATGGAAGAATATTCAAGTGATTTCGAAGACTGCTTACCTTCAGAATTAGTCAGATTTTTCAAACATCTTTAAAAAATTTATTGTCCAGGCTCAGGGTAAGGAAAAGGAAGTACCCCAATGCCAGACTCAAAACACGTGCACAGAGAGCTAAACATTTTGCTGATTTTGAATTATCTAAATTTCACACAGCTCTTTACAAATGTACACATCGCACTTCTCATCTATCTCTCAATGATGACATCAAACTGCAACTGAGAGCAATACTTTTCAAAGTTGAAAATAATATAAAATGAGTTAGAATTTGCATGGGACAACAAAGACTGAATATGCTCTCTCTAATGAGCATTGAAAAGGAACTTACTTGTAAGCTTTCTTAGCTTTACTGACTTGATTGATAACTTCACCATGGGAAAAATTCGCAAACGAAAGTTGTAGGTTCAAATAATAATAATACACTTTTTTCAATATTTTTTTTTAAATTTCAACTAGAGAAAACAATTCGTTACTCCATGAAAAAAAAATATTTTAAAAAAAATTAAAAAATACGGAACAACGCGTAATATTATTCTTTATGGGGGGAGCGTTCGTAACCACGAAACAGCGTAAGTCGGGATGGGGCCGTCGTAACCGGGGGACTACCTGTAAATAAGCATGTATATCACGCCTTTAATAAATATATATAAAACAAAATATTAACTCAAAGACATTGAATTAATAATTTTCGTCTAGAAAAAACATCAACAAAGAAAACCCATCTTTTGATTTTTTTCGTGGGGATAAAAAATCTTATCCCCCCCCCCACACCCCACTGTGGAGGGGGGAATCGTGAGGTGGGATTCGTCCATGGTGTCGGTGTGTCAAAGCCCAAATAGCTTTATATCTTTTAAAACATAAGACACTGCCTCTTTCATGTCCAGCCTTTTTTAAAGATCTCTCAGCTGCTACGTTTCTTTTCTTTTTTTTCCCTATTTTGTTTTAATGTTGTTTGTGTGTTGGGACTGTTTTATTATTGCAAGTTAACTGATATTTTTTAATAAAAAGTTTTCGCGTTAAACGTATTTCTTTGTAGTTCTTAATTTCTTTCTAGATGAAAAAAATGTGTCTCCATTTTGTGTACGACATAAAATCGTACACAGTAAAATTTAAGGCTCGGGTGTCACCCCCTGATGGGTGTCACCCGGGGCGGCCCACCCCCCTCGCCCCCCCCCCTAGTGACGCCACTGGCCGTAGGAGCCCTAAAAAAGTGCATTTTTTCAAAATAAATAGATTTCAGCTGTAAACTTCCGTCATTTTTGACGGGTGTACGCTAGTATATTATATAATAATGATGAGAGATTATTTTTTAAGGGGGTTCTTATCCAAAGTTTGATTATTACAATGTAACAAGTTAATAAACTCTCTTCTAATCTTAACATATTATTTGTAAAAGACAACAGCGAAATTTATATTAGTATTTATCAAGTAAACACTACAATTGATGATAGATCTAAGCACTTCATCTGCAACTTGATCGATATATATGACTGACCTCGCTACTGAGTTCGTGGTGCATCATGGGGCATCTTATCATGATTTCGACTGTTTCTTTTTTTAGAGCTTTTAAATGAAAATCAACTGCCTGATGAAACTATGACTTATGACTGTGACGGTTAATTGTGAGAAAGTCACAATTGTCCACGATGATTTAGTCTTAGTACAAGATGGGACTATCAATAGTGCTCCAAACAAAGGATTTTAAATAGGAAAATTTGTAAATATTACAAGGCATCATCTTTTGAAATTCATTCCGATTTTAATAGATTTTTTAAAAAAAGGATTTTTATCCGAATAATCTTAATTTGAGTGCCAGGATTATCCAGTGATAAGTATACAGAACTAGTTACGACCCGTGGCGTTGTATACGCCGCAGACTTGCTCTTAGATAGTGCAAAGAAATTGGGGAAAGAACGGACACAAACTACAGCACGAAGAAATCAGAATAACGCGAGTGAACGTCGGGGGGACCCTCGACGCATTGTTGGTCTCGAAACATGCGCACTGCCGTTAGCTACCTGCCCCCACCCTGCACGATCCTAGCTTGCCAACCATAAACTGTGATTGGCCGACCCTAGCGAGGGTCATTCGTCATGCTTATTTGCTCTCGTCTCGTGCTTGCTCTAGTGAATTATATATAGAGATTATACTTAGTGGTTCCGCTGAAATTTACATGTATGTTTCTAATGATTTTCTCTAGTGTGATGTTGAATAGCATACATGAAAGTGAGTCTCCTTGTCTGAGGCCGCGGTCAACTGTGAACTCCCTAGAGTAATCTCCCTGTACCTTGACTCTACTTTTGGAGCTGGCAATTGTCATATATATGAGCCGTGTTAATTTGTGTGGGACTCCATAACTAACTACTTCCAGAGAGGCATAACAGAACAAAGACCATCAGGAAACTTGTATAGCCAACCACTACAGTACCTGGCATACGCAGACGATATAGCGCTGCTGGGTAGAAGCCGTAATGACATAGTTAAAGCTTTCAAGGAACTTGAAAATGCCTCTGCCGAAGCTGGTCTTGTTATAAACAAAGCGAAAGCAAAATATATGATTATGTCACGAAACACCCATGCTGATAATAACATCACCATAAAAAAACACAAATTTGAGAGAGTTGCTGCATTGAAGTATCTAGGGGCAACCATAAATGAACACAATGAGATAATTTCGGAGGTGAAAGAAAGGTTAACAGCAGGCAACCGCTTCTACTTCAGCTTACAAAAACTTCTAAGAAGAAAACCTCTCAAGGGGAACAAAGCAAATAATATGCACCACGATTATAAGGCCGGTAGTAACGTATGCTAATGAGACTTGTACCGTGACCAGAAAGACAGAGAACCTACTCAACATTTGGGAGAGGAAAATCCTCCGGTAAATATATGGCCCTGTGATACAGAGGCGTCACTAGGGTTGGTGTCACCCGGGGCGGTAGCTCATGGTGTCACCCCTTCACGACTGAAGGGGCCGTCCATAAATGACGTCACGCGAGGTTGCCGATTTTTTACCCCACCCTCCCCCAGCGTCATACTTTGTCACAAAAACTTAGACCCCACCCCTTTTTTACAATATGACGTCACAAAGCTTTGACACCCCTCCCCAAGCCGTATTTTCTCAATAACAATTAGCATGTTGCAAATTATTTTTTGTCATTTAAATATGTATTTAGGGTAAGTCTGCTCTGTAATATCGTAACACGCGTGAAGTCATTGAAAACGTAATTAAATAAATCGTAAACAATCAAATATTTAAGTGGAACTTTTATTTAAAGTTTCGCGTTTTTGATGTGACGTCACATTTCTTAAACACCCCCCCCCCTCCTCGTACCACATCGTCACAGATTCGTGGACCCCCCTATGGAGGATTAAAAGGGGGGGTTGCTGAACGGGCTAAAGCCTCCCAATAATTTAAGGGCCCCCAAACTTTTTATGAAGTATAGTGTATAATAAAGATGCAGGCCATTATGTTTGTACGAATCCCTGAAAATGCCTTGGACAGTCATACGGCAATGCTGCAAATGAGTAGGAAGTATAACGGAAACCAGGCTATTCTTCGTTAGAAGTGCATTGTAGCTCATTATGTGCCGTACACAGCTCATTCCTTTAATTTGGTTGGGAAAAGAGCAGCAGGTTGTCCTACTGCGGTCAGATTTTTTTGTCTTCTGCAAAATCTTTATACCCGACTTGTTGCATCTACTCATCGTTGACAGGTACTTCGAAAACATATGAAATTGATACATGCTAACAAAGCCTTGTCTGACACAAGATTGTCAGCCTGACATTATGCTGTAAGGTCTGTTAATAGCTCATACCATGAGAATATCGCAGCACTGGAAGAATTAGCAACGAATGAAAATCTGCCACGTGACTGCCGACTTGAAGAAGAAGGATTTCTAAAGGAAATTGAACAACTGGAAGTCGCTATTTTACTTGAAATTTGGTAAACAATTTTAGAAAGGAAGTCTCTCATTGAGTTTGTTAAAAAATAGCATTCTTAATTTTATTCCTATGAAGACAAAGGAAAGGAAAAGTCCGTGGTAAAAACAGTGTAAACAATCTTCAATACTATCAAACAAAAAAGAAATCTTCAGTTTGATAAAGGGGCATCAACAAAACAGTATTCTCCTGGAGAAAAAAATTCAAGATTGAGGTATTTCTGGTAATCATTGACAAACTTTCTTAAGCCCTACAACATTGGTTAGGTGCATATAAATACATCCATGAGAAATTTGGCTTTCTTACAAACCTAACTGAGCTCAGCACTTTCGCCACCCGATGTGCAGCAGCCAAGTTAATGGAAGAACATTCAAGTGATTTCGAAGAAGGGGTCGGGTAAATCCGAAGCAACCGCTTCGTCCCACTCAATTTACTAGCAACGCCATCGAGCAAAAAGTGCCGCGAAGAACGCATTGGACGCCAGCTCTCAGGAAACCTTCCAGTGGGGGTTGCACCCTAGGTAGGTCTTTGATTATCCCCCGGTCTGCGGCGGTCCTAACCATGGAGAACCATTTGCTTTGCCAAGATGGCGCCAAAGTGGTAGCGGGTCGTAGTAGGAAATCCCACCACCTCCTTGTGAGGGCAACTTAGTGGGATGCATCTTTGACTGTATGTCCTGGATGCCCAGGTGGCCGCTTCGGAAGTGACCGCTTTTTTTTGTTCCTCAGCTGTTACGTCCCTTTGATGGCCAGATGGCTAAGGGGGTCTTCCGTGAAGACCGTTAAAGAGCACTAGGCTCGGGGCTTCTGATTTTCTTCCACATGTAGGTTCATGAGTGATTTCGAAGACTGCTTACCTTCAGAATTAGTCCAATTTTCAGAACTCTTAAAAAAGTTATTGTCCAGCCCCAGGCTCAGGGTAAGGAAAATGAATTAGCACAAAGCGAAACTAAAAAAACTTGCACAGAGCTAAAAAATTTGCCGCTTTTGAATGAGCTATATTTCACACAGTCCTTTACAAATGTACACATCGCACTTCGCATCTATCTTTCAATGATGACATCAAACTGCAGCTGAGAGCGATCCTTTTCAAAGTTGAAAAGAATATATAATGAGTTAGAATTTGCATGGGACGAAAAAAGGCTGAATATGCTCTCTCTAATGAGATTTGAAAAGGAACTTGTAAGCTTACTCAGCTTTATTGACTTGATTGAAACTTCGCCATTTGAAAAATTCGCAAAAGAAAGTTGTAGGTTGAAATAATAATCAAACATATTTTTCAATAATTTTTGTTATTTTAAATAGAGAAAAGAATTCGTTACCTCGTGAATTTTTTTTAAAATACGGAATAACGCGTAATACTATTCTTTACGGGGGCGCGTTCGTAAGCACTAAACAGCGTAAGTCGGGATGGGACTGTCGTAACCGGAGGACTACCTGTATATAAACATGCATATCTATGCTTTCACGCCTTTAATAAATATATAAATAAAAAATATTAACTCAAAGACATTGAAATCATAATTTTCCTCAAGAAAAACATCAACAAAGAAAACCCATCTTTTGATTTTTTTCTTTGATAAAAATCGTATCCCCCCACCCCACTGTGGTTAGTACACTGCCTCTTTCATTCCAGCGTTTTTTAAAGATCTCTCTGCTGCGAATATTTCTTTTCTTTTTTTTCTAATTTGTTTTAATGTTGTTCGTGTGTTGGGACTGTTTTATTATTGCAAGGTAACTGATATTTTTTTATAAGAATTTTCGCGTTTAACGTATTTCATTGTATTTCTTAATTTCTTTCTAGATTAAAAAAATTTGTCATCTTTTGTTTTCTGACATAAAATCGTACACAGTAAAATTTTAGGCTCGGGTGTCACCCCTGATGGGTGTCACCAGGGGCGGCCCGCCCCCCCCCCGCCCCCTAGTGACGCCACTGCTGTGATAGAAAATGATATCTGGAGAATTCGTACAAACTGAGAGCTATACCATCTGTACAGAGATCCTCCCATCGTTACAAGTTTTTTTTTAAAAAAAACGTAAAAAACCAAGTTTTTCACTATAAATCCTTTATGTACGAGACGTAACTAAAAGAATGTTCATTACAATACGCAGCGCCAGACCATCCAGAAATACAAAATTGCAGTTGTGTCGTAAAACATGTTTAATATAATGCGCACCGATCAGGAATATGTTTATAAAAAGAGTTGTCAATAAAATACGCACCTTATTGCGCGACAGAAAGGTTGTTCAATATAATACGCACCGCGACGCTCTATCTCAAAAAATAGCATGATACATAGGAATAAATAAAATAATCTAAAAAATCAATAATTTAATTACGATACATGCGATCGATCTGAAATTGTGATACATTGTTTTTATCATCGGTACGAAACTGCCTGCAAAATTTCAGCTCGCTAGCTTACGAGCAAGTGGGTTAAAAATCGATCAAAAGTTTTGGCGACAAGGGCGGGCGGGCGGTCGGTCGGGCGGGCGGCCGCAGACACCACGAGTTAATATAAAGGATTTAATAAGAAAAACCCGTAAAAAACCAAGTTTTTGACTATAAATCCTTTATGTACGAGAAGTAATTAAAAGAATGTTCATTATAATACGCAGCGCCAGACCATCCAGAAATACAAAATTGCAGTTGTGTCGTAAAACATGTTTAATATAATGCGCACCGATCAGGAATATGTTTATAAAAAGAGCTGTCAATAAAATACGCACCTTATTGCGCGACAGAAAGGTTGTTCAATATAATACGCACCGCGACGCTCTATCTCAAAAAATAGCATGATACATAGGAATAAATAAAATAATCTAAAAAATCAATCATTTAATTACGGTACATGCGATCGATCTGAAATTTTGATACATTGTTTTTATCATCGGTACGAAACTGCCTGCAAAATTTCAGCTCGCTATCCTGCGAGCAAGTGGGTTAAAAATCGATCAAAAGTTTTGGCGACAAGGTCGGTCGGTCGGCCGCAGACACCACGAGTTAATATAAAGGATTTAATAAAAACAACCCGTAAAAAACCAAGTTTTTGACTATAAATCCTTTACGTATGAGACGTAACTAAAAGAATGTTCATTATAACACGCAGCGCAAGACCATCCAAAAATACAAAATTGCAGTTGTGTCGTAAAACGTGTTTAATATAATGCGATCAGGAATAGGTTTATAAAAAGTGCTGTCAGTAAAATACGCACCTTATTGCGCGACAGAAAGGTTGTTCAATATAATACGCACCGCGACGCTCTATCTCAAAAAATAGCATGATACATAGGAATAAATAAAATAATCTAAAAAATCAATCATTTAATTACGGTACATGCGATCGATCTGAAATTTTGATACATTGTTTTTATCATCGGTACGAAACTGCCTGCAAAATTTCAGCTCGCTATCCTGCGAGCAAGTGGGTTAAAAATCGATCAAAAGTTTTGGCGACAAGCAAGCAAGCAAGCAAGGTCGGTCGGCCGCAGACACCACGAGTTAATATAAAGGATTTAAAAAGGAAGACTACTCTGGGCAGGACATGTTGAAAGGATCCCAGAGTGTAGAGCACCAAACATTATTTACAGGCAGAAACCATGGGGAAGACGACTCAATGGTCGCCCAAGACTGAGGTGGATCGATGATGTGGAAACGGACCTGCAACAGCTGGGGGTTCGGGAATGGAGAAGGAAAGCCATCGATCGATCCGAATGGAAGAATGTGGTGGAGCAGGCCAGGGTCCTACATGGGCTGTAGCGCCACTGATGATGATGATGATGATACTTAGTGGGAGATGTCTACTACTTGAATGACAGATTGTGATTGTGGCTATATTTTTTATTTTAACAAAATTCCTGTTGTTTATGTTTGCTCGCTTAGGAATGCTTCTAAGTTCATATCTTATAGTGTCTCTTTTTAGACTCGCCATTATCCCATTTAACAGCATCTTGTTCAATTTTTTTTTAAATAAATGAAAATGCCATTTTTTCCCCCGAGTATCATAATTTATTTTGTTTGAATAGCATACCCATTTAAGAAAAACACCGGTTAAGAATTGAATTTATTTTAATTACGTAGTCATAGTCTCAAGCTGTGCCCAGTTTAAAAATCACCAGAATCAAACGTTTGAAAATATGGGTATTTTGGTTAGTATTGATTTAAAAACTGTTAGGCACCGTTGACCAGAGACTAAATAAATTTTTACAAACAGAAATAATAACTTTAAAACAGAGTATTGTCCATACAGTACACACTCGAATTTCGATGCAATCTGCTATGTTTGAAATTCAGCCCTCTTCTTCTTTTTATCAAAGAAATAATATTGTTTTTAAAAAGGCATACTTTAAAAATTCAGCTTTTACCGGTGCCATTTCTGTCATTATATATTATATTTTTGACAATTGTGTTCAAGTAGCGTGTAGTAACGTGGTTCTTCTTATATCTTTGTAGAAAGGTATACTTTTTTTAAAAATAAAACTATATATATATATATATATAATAACTATTAATAACCCCCTTTCCAGTCCATGACGGACTATGGGGCATGTGAAGTAGCGTTCACAAGTCCTATTTAGCCACCATTAACGAGCAAGGGATTGTGTGGCTAGCACAATGCCACGGGGGCCCTGCAAGTACCGAGAATAAAACGTGTGACTCTCTTCTGTCTCGGTTAGGCAGTCCAGCGCGCTACCGCTAGACCACCGCGGGCTGGTGACCATTAATTTAAATTTAATCGTTAAATTTTGAAAAATTAACGATTAATGTCATGAATTAATCGTTAATTTCTATTAAAGTAAAGCCAAAAATTAAAATTTATGGCGTCATTAAACAGAACATCTCAAGGGAAGTAACAAAAACAAGTAATTGACATTTTTTTGTTTTATTGAGTTATTTCCCTTGTCTAATGTCTGTGCTGAAGGTGGTCCTTCAGCGATGTATTATAAACTTTTTCACCATCTTCTACTTTGCCAACTGCAGTTAGCTTAAAAACAAAATGTTTGCTCAACTTTTTGTTTATATTCTTAAATTTAACTATACCGAAGCTGTCATTAGTCGCCATTTTTTGTTTACATCTGCACGTCTAAATAAATTAATAAATTATAATAATACGCGGGAGAAGTTTGTACGTTAGAAAATATATAAATTATTATTAATTATTAATAATTAATTATTATTTAATAAATTGAAAAAAATATTATACATATTTTCTTAAATTTTAATCGAATTTTTATGTATGTAAATTATTTTAATAGATACAGTTTTTATCGATTAATCAATAAATTAATCGTTAATTTCCTCAGCTCTAATATATATATTAAGCTGGTATTGATTAAAAATTTGGTTAGATTAATTGGAAAAACATTAATTGATTAATTATATTTGTATAACGCTTATATAGATCCCGTTAAGTCGCGATTCATGATTTCGTGATATCGGTTTGGGGGCCGTCCATAAATGACGTCACGCAATTTTGACCGATTTTTCACACCCTCCCCCCCCCCTCGTCACGCGTCGTCACAAAAAGTTAGACCCCCCCCCTCACATAATACGTCACAAAGCTTTGACGATTAAGCTCGCGAATGTGACTATTGATATTATAAGGATCATTTTATTGTCGATAGACCTAGAATATATAGATACAGGACGATTCCTCAAATTGATTTCGATCTTATAATGACAGTTTTCCTGCTAAGGGCCGTCCATAAAGTACGTCACGCTATTTTTGACCCCCCTCCCCCCGTCACAAACTGTCAGTTTTCCTGCTAAGGGCCGTCCATAAAGTACGTCACGCTATTTTTGACCATTTTTGACCCCCCTCCCCCCGTCACAAACTGTCACAAATCTCGGGACGCCCCAGCCCCTAAAGTACGTCACACTTTCCAAATTTTTTTAAAATTAACACCTAATTAAACTATTTAATTTAATACTTAAAATACACTTCACTATTAAATTGTATTAAAATATAAAATTTCCACTTAAAAGTAGGGATGTACCGGATTCAAAATTTTGAAATCCGGCTGGAGCCGGAATCAGATTTGTTAAAATGGCCGGATTCCGGATTGTCCGGTGCCATTATGATTATGAATATATATATAAATTAGGGATCTACCGGCCAGCCGGATTTATGAAGTGAAATCCTGCCGGAGCCGAAGCTGGAGCCGGATTTTTAAAATTACATAATAAAAAGGAAACAAAACAATTTGACTAAAAAAAAGACTAGATTGACAAATTATGTGACCAACTATTTAATCTGTTTACTATGGTCCTATGAATTATATTTCATTCAAAAATATTCACTGGACATCATCTGTGTTCATCCATAGTTACGACTGACATCAATCTTTCACAATCATCGTTTCCTGGAAGGATAATTGCAGACAGATCAACTCGTCCTCATCTAGCCACTCAACAGCCTCTGTATGTGCATTTTCTCCTCTGGCAATAACTGCCATGGGTTCTCTTTGACTTCTAGAAGTGATTCTCAAGGGACGTTTTATCTGAGTTGATTCTTGAACAGTTTGGGTGGGCACATTCTTATCTTATCTATACAGACGCTCCTTCTATGCAGAAGATAGTTGCGTCCACAGACCATGACAGATGATCTGTTGGCAAGTGATGCAGCATTCACAGGCCACGGCTTTGTGGGTTCCACGCATTACCCAGCCGCCTAACTACATGTAGTGTTAGGTACCCATTCGGAGCGGGGTGACTCAGGGACGCCCTAGGCCCCGGGAACAAACCCTTGCCTTCACACGGATTCGAACCCGTGACCATCGGTACGACAGTCCAGTGTGCTGCCACTCGACCACATTCTCCTGAGCCCGAGCTCTGTGTTGTCATGTATGTTTCTTCAACATTGTTTGTGAGGCAAAATATGAGTGACATACTTTGCAAAGTCGATCAAATAAGCTGGTAATCATATGGTTGTACTTTGAAAGCTCCTGTTGATCTTGACATAATTTCATCAAATGTAAGAGTTTGTGCTACTAACAAGGAAGGAAATTTATGAGAATCTGCATCTGCTCTTTCTTAAGCTTTGAGTCCATCATTTGTTTGGTTGATTGGGATTGGAGGAGGGAAGAATCTTTAAGGTAAAACGTTAAAATATGAGCTTCGTGCTTTGTCGCAACATTTCATGTCCTGATATTTAATAACAATTTGAGTGAAATATTGGCTGGTGCGAACATGATTGTCAAACCATTCCTGATTCTTCGATATCATTCCTGCTGTATCCAATTCAGATTTATGAACAACACATTCAGGAGATACGCATTTCATGCTATTTTGACATAAAACTAATTCTAATGTTTCACAACATTTTTTAAAATTATGTTTAAAGCTATTTAAATTCTACTAAATAAATATAAATAAATTAGAAAAAAAATACTAAATGTGTGACATCACACATGACCTGACCCCCCTCCCCCTGACACAAAGTGTCACACTTTCTTAGACCCCCCCCCCTCGGAGCGTGACGAACTTTATGGACGGCCCCTAAGTATATGCACATCAAAGGAATTTGATCTAAAATTACCACATTGATATTAAATCTCATGTTTTCTAAAAATTAATTTGTATGCGCTGGAAGAGGAATATGACGAGTGTAACGATGTTACTTTGTAACTCTTTTTATGTAGGCGTTCTCACAGTAATTAATCTTGTGCACAATAATTCACTGACGAATTCATTTATCCAAAACAACTTTAATATATATATATATTGTACACATAAGAATCATTTGAGGTAATATGACGTGGAAATCTTAAGTATACACGATACAACCTTCCCTCGTCGGAAGTCTACACACAACTGTTCGCCCAACACTTTCAACCAATAGAAATGCTCCTTTCTTCCCGCGTCTCTTGTACACGTGACCTTACGTCACAAAATTATGTTAATCAGATGTGACATTCACCCCCATCCTTCAAAAAAAAATGTTTATGAAATACAACATTTTTGGTCTTCATAAAATCAAATCAATCTATATCTATATTCAAGTTTCAAATATTTATCATCAATGAACATTCATTTTCTTACATTCAACTTCTGGATATAGAATCAATAAGAAAAAATCTGTAGGACTGTAACAGTCTAAACATAAGAAATAATGAGAAAAATCTGTAGAGCTGCAACAGTCTAAACATAGGAAATAATGAGAAAAAATCTGTAGAACTGCAACAGTCTAAACATAGGAAATAATGAGAAAAAATCTGTAGAACTGCAACAGTCTACCTGTACTGCAAAAATGGAAACTGAAAATTTTAACACATCTGTAATTTTGTGTAACTAAAATATTTAAACACTCAATATTATTAAAATTGACTAATAATCCAATGGAATTCAAACACTGTTCCTTGTCCATTGTTCAACAAATAAAAATATTAATATAATTACAGTCTCTGTTTGTATCCTTTAGGAATTCACAGACTAATGTTAAAACAGTCTCTTATTTTATCATTTAGTAATTCACAGAATGTCTTTTTAATAGTCTCTGGTTTTATCAGTTAGGAGTTCACAGAGTGTCTTTATTTATTGTCATTCTACTTAATATGTCTGCAACCACATTGTCCTTTCCCTTCAAAGGTTTAATGTCAAATTTGTAGTCGGCTAATAGCATAGCCTAGTTCAATACAGTCATTCTTCAGTTGACGAGTATGAATTCAAATCGATGGGCTTTGAATTTTTCTTCAGACTGTTAAATGTTCAATAATTCACCAACCATGACTTCGATTATGTTCATTCATAATTTCAATTCCAGCATCTTGAATAAATTGCTTAGCTTTTGAGATGTCATTTTTGCTTCCAGATAATTCAATAGAATTTGGAACAGATGAGTCACTGTCAGAAACTTTTATCTGAAAAATATTGTCTCTATCTGTAAAGTTTTTGATTTGGCTTAATACACAACCAATTGTTCTTCCTAATTCAGATGATTTCACACAAATGGTTTCAGATTCACTAGTGTCATCTCTTTCTCTGCTACTATGGTCTTCATTTCTTTTATCATATACTTGATTTTTAATAGTGGCTAAAATGTCACTAGTTTCTGTCTGTGCTCGATTTAACTTTATTATTTTTCTATCATTCATGTCTTGGTTTTCATTCTTTCTCCATGATTGAATCGATTGATCATAATTTCTTTTTCTGGAGTCAAAATTGTATTGGCCTCTCCATGATATTCTGCTTTGATTATAATCTCTATTTATGGAATTATGATTGTATCTGTCTCTCCATAATTGTCTACTTTGATCATAATCTCTATGTCTGGAATTATGATATTTTTCTCTCCATGATTGTCTTTCTTGATCATAATCTCTATGTCTGGAATTATAATTATATTTTTCTTTCCATTCTTGTCTACCTTTGTTTTCAAAATGATCTTGTTTTGATCTTTCTTCTATTTTCTTTCTGATAGAGCTGTCATTAGGTGACACCCTATTTGGTTTTTCTTTATTGTGGTAACACTGCTTAGCCATATGTCCTGGCTTGTTACAGTACCAACAAATAGTTTGTCTGTTGCCTTGGTTTGGCAGACTCTGGTTTCTCATACCTTGCCTTTTTTCTTGACTTTTAATTTGTATTGCTGCAAATATGTCTTGTCTCTTGTCCATTTCCACATTCGGATGAGAGTCTTTGAATGTTCGTAATGCATTTGTTAGCTCTGCTTGAGTACGAACCTTCTTGTCAGTCAAATATGTGAATAGGGTTGGTGTTGCATTTTCTAAAAACTTGTAAATTAACACCATGTCTATTATGGCCTTTGGATTGCTCGTATCTATTGCTGTCAGTTCCAGCCATTTTGTTAGTTTGACTTGTGCTTCATGTACTATGATCTGTGGATCTTTGTCCATCTTGATTCTCATTTCATGAAATTCTCTTCTATAATCATTTTCTGACTTTCCAAAATGACATAGAAGTGCCTTTTTGACATTCCTATATATGCTTTTGTCTTCTTTGGCTATACTGTTATAAGCTTCAAATGCTTCTCCAGTTAATTGAGTCATCAGTTGTGCTGGCCAATCTTCTTCATTATAGCCTTTCATAGCCATTATGGATTCGAAATAATCCAGATAAACATCCATTTTTTCTTTTTGGCTATCATATTTTCTTACTTTGATAGTATCCCTTGGTGCTGACCTTCTATTTGTTTCATCACCAGGATTGTGGCCTCTATTCCCTAGCTCAATTTGTAATTTTAAGGTGTCTTGTTTCATTTTTTCAAGTTCTCTT
>CALYLW010000650.1:335000-339563 GCA_944989445.1 Ampullaceana balthica | reverse complement strand
GGGTGGATTAGTAAATTGGGGAAAATAATGGGGGAAGAGTAATAGTGGGGGAAAGATGTGGGAAGGGGGAAGAGTGGTTTGGTGGTGGGGGTAGGGGGGGGGGTGGGAGAGTGGATGGGGAGAGGGATTAGAGGGATGTATATTTGGTTTTGAGGGGGTAAAGGGGGGGGTGGGATAATAGGAATTTGTTATGATTGGTATATGTGAGATGTGAGGTATTAAGAAAGGGTGGTTTTTGTTTAAATGGGTGGTGGGGGTTTGGTTTTTTAGTTATGGTTTGGGTTATTAGTTTGGGAATGGGAATAATATGATGTTTGGTTTAGATAGGGTGTGAGGATGTGGGGGGGGGAGTTAGATGGGGAGTTGGAGTTTTTGAATGGATAGTGAGGGTTGTTGGTTGAGGGAGAAGAGGAGTTTGTATGGGGAAGGTTAGGAGTGGTGGGAGGAGGGGTTTTTGTGTGATATGGGGGAATGGGGAGAGTAATAGGGTTAGTGGAATGGGTGGTTTGTGGAAGTTGTGTGGTGTGTATTGGGGGGGGGTGTGGTGGTTGGATGATAAGGGGGGTAGATAGAATGGGGGTAGTTGAGTATGTATGAGTATTATTGGATTGTGGTAGGGGGTGGGTGTGTGTGGGTGATGGTGGTGGGTATGGTGGTGGGGGGTGGGAGAGTGAGGGGATTAATTATAATAGGTGAGGTTAGGGGATTGGATGGGGGTGGGGAGTGGGATGTATAAGTTTTGGGGAGGGGGGGAGGATGAGATATGTGGGTGAGGAGGATGGGTAAGGTAGTAGGGAGGGGGGTTATGAGAGTGGTTGGTGGGATAAGGGTGGGGTTGAGTAGATGGGGTGATGGATATGGGTTTGGGGGGATTGAAGTTTTTGGGATAATGTTGGGTTATGGGGGTGGTGGGTGGGAGGGTTTGGGTGGTTAATATGATTGGATATAGAAAGGTTAGATAGAAGGGGGTGATAGGGGGTGGTGTGGGTAGATGTGATATGTGGAAGAAGGGGGGTATATGTTTGTTGTGGGGGTGATGTGGTTTTGAGAGTTTAGTGGTGGGTTGGTAGTGTGAATGGATTTGTGGGAGAGATGTTTGTTGATAAGAGGGATGATATGGGATGGGTATTGGGTGGGGAGATTTTAGGGAGGTAAGGGGGGGTATGTGGATGAATAGATTGGTTAGATTGAGGGAGAGGATGGGTTTTGGTATTAGGGGGGGATTGGGGGGAGGTATTTGGTGGAGGATGGGTTTGAATTTAGGGTGGGGGGGGTTAGAGTGGGTTATTTGGATGGGGGGTGTGGGGGATTTATGGTGAGGGTGGAGTGGAGTTAGGTGAAGTTATAGAGGGGGGATGGGGGGGGATATGATAAGGGAGGGAGAGGGGTTTTGTGGGGGTGAGAGTAGGAAATTAATATTTTGGTAAATTGTTTAGGGGTGGGGTTTGGGGTGGAGGGGTAATTGGGGGATTATTTAATGAGTTGAGTGATGGTAGGGGGGATTGTGTTGGGTTAGGAGAGTGTGGGATTTGGTAGGGGGAAGTTTTAGTAGGTAGTGTTTTATTAGAGGATGGATGAGGAGGTGGTTTGGATGGGGGTATGAAGAGTTGGAGTAATTTGATTGGTTTGAAAGTGGAATGGGAAGTATGAATTGAGGGGGGTTGAGGGGGGAGGATGGAATGATTTAGTTGTATTTATAGGTTGTTTTGGATTAGATGATATATTGGGGGGGGGGTGTGGTAGAAAATGTAAGAAATGGGGTTAAGGAGAGGGGATGTTTTTATTGAGATGGGGAGATGGGTGGGTTATGGAGTGGTTTTTGGTGTTTGTTGGGGGTGGATAGGGGGGGGGTTGGGTGGGGTGGGGGTTGGATGGGGGTTGTTATTGTTTGGTTTGGTTTTAGTTTTGATTTTTTTTTTGTGTTTTTATTGATGATGTAGATTTAAATAAAAAAATTAATGTAAAATAATGGATTAAAAAAAAAGGGGTTGGGGAAGAGGGATTTTTGATTTAGGGTGGAAGAGGATTTTTGGGGGGTAATAGGAAGTGTAATATGAGTTTTTGTCGCTGAAGTTTGGGAGTTTTATTTTGAGGGAGTGAATAGGAATGTGATTTGGTTAGGGGAAGTAGAAAGGGCCGTCCATAAATGACGTCACGCACCTAGGGGGGGGGTCCACACTTTCGTGACGAGGGGGAGGGAGGGGGGGTTGAAGTAATGTGACGTCACATCAAAAGGGTAACTTTAAATAAAACTTCCACTGAAAAATTTGGTTCTTACAATTTATTTAATGAGTTTTTTTTAATCAGTGCTTCTCAATGTCACGTGGATTAAGATTATTGTCACTCTTGTCAATATAAATGAAAGTAGGGTGGATTTAGGTGTCTTCGTATAGTACGTAGGTAAGAAATCTACATAGTTGTCAAATTAAAAAAAAATGCATTTTCTGGAAGGAACCGGTTCAATAATGGGAATATGTTCCAAGCGTACACGTACACAAGACGTATTTTAATATATCTAGTGGATTGTAGTGGATGTTACATGTCCCAAATGAGTCTGCATTACCCCCGAGAATTCCCTTTTGACCCCAGATGAGATAATTTACCCCTGTTTGCCAACCTCTCTCTTACGGGATGCCCGTCAGTCAATTGAGGATTTTTTTTTAAATACATTTTTAGAAAATTAATTTTAAAGTAATTTTTTTTTCTAAACAAAGAAGTTAACCGTGATGATTAATAGTCAATGTTTAATTTGTATGCATTAAAGTAAAATATAATCTGAGGATGTTAACACAGTTCGTTTTCTGAAGGCCGGTTAAACGTTTTTTAAAAAACGCTTCACGCGGGTTACGATATTACAGTGTCGACCTTCAAAAAATAAGTAATAAATACTTAAATGACAATAAAAGTGATTTGAAACATACTTATTTTCAAATTTAAAATAAGGTGTTTCTTTTTTTTTGGGTCAAAGCTTTGTGACGTATTTTTAGAGGGGGGAGTCTAACTTTTCTTGACGACGCGTGACGAGGGGGGGGGTAAAAAATTGCCAAAATCGCGTGACTTCATTTATGGACGGCCCTTAATTATATCCTGACTCGTTCAATAAATGTGTCATATCCTCAATGTGGGATTTTCTTTAAACTTTTTCGGTCTTAAATCCCTTTTTTAAATCGTTAATCCATAAGAATTGCATATCGTAAATAATTTTTTACAAAAAGTATTATTAATTTTATTATGATGCTATACCGAGAAATTGTAGAGTGGCTGAAGTGTGAAGCCCTTAATAACACATTCCACCACATCGTGGATAAATGAAAATGCACGCAAAGATATATTTACCCCGAGGTTCAATTATAATCTTTCTGATTACAGAGTTGGTAAACACTATGCAATTAAAATATTAGAAATAACGGTACATGTATTTCTGACAGGGTCACTTCTCGACTGCTTTGACCTTAGGTCTCTCTCTCTCTCTTTCTCTGTATCCATCCATCCATCCATCCATCCATCCATCCATCCATCCATCCATCCATCCATCCATCCATCCATCCATCCATCCATCCATCTATCTATCTATCTATCCATCTATCCATCTATCCATCTCATCTATCCATCCATCCATCTATCCATCTCATCCATCCATCTATCCATCCATCCATCCATCCATCCATCCATCCATCCATCCATACCATCCATCCATCCATCCATCCATCCATCCATCCATCCATCCATCCATCCATCCATCCATCCATCCATCCATCCATCCATCCATCCATCCATCCATCCATCCATCCAGCCATCCATCCATCCATCCATCCATCCATCCATCCATCCATCCATCCATCCATCCATCCATCATCCATCCATCCATCCATCCATCCATCCATCCATCCATCCATCCATCCATCCATGCCATCCATCCATCACCATCCATCCATCCATCCATCCATCCATCCATCCATCCATCCATCCATCCATCCATCCATCCATCCATCCATCCATCCATCCATCCATCCATCCATCCATCCATCCATCCATCCATCCATCCATCCATCCATCCATCCATCCATCCATCCATCCATCCATCCATCCATCCATCCATCCATCCATCCATCCATCCATCCATCCATCCATCCATCCATCCATCCATCCATCCATCCATCCATCCATCCATCCATCCATCCATCCATCCATCCATCCATCCATCCATCCATCCATCCATCCATCCAT
Organism: Ampullaceana balthica; assembly: GCA_944989445.1. Lineage (NCBI taxonomy): Eukaryota > Metazoa > Mollusca > Gastropoda > Lymnaeidae > Ampullaceana > Ampullaceana balthica. Next base: position 335,336 of record CALYLW010000650.1, on the reverse strand, counting down.
CCATCCATCCATCCATCCATCCATCCATCCATCATCCATCCATCCATCCATCCATCCATCCATCCATCCATCCATCCATCCATCCATCCATCCATCCATCCATCCATCCATCCATCCATCCATCCATCCATCTCTCTATCTGTCTATCTGTCTATCTGTCTATCTGTCTATCTGTCTATCTGTCTATCTGTCTATCTGTCTGTCTGTCTGTCTGTCTGTCTGTCTGTCTGTCTGTCTGTCTGTCTGTCTGTCTGTCTGTCTGTCTGTCTGTCTGTCTGTCTGTCTGTCTGTCTGTCTGTCTGTCTGTCTGTCTGTCTGTCTGTCTATCTATATATA
>CALYLW010000650.1:270000-330000 GCA_944989445.1 Ampullaceana balthica | reverse complement strand
AACTTATAAGTTCAAGTACTTCGATTTAATATGACTAAAAACGTGGGGTGGGTGTTTGGTATAAAAATTAAAGATTTCTAATTTAGAAGGCAAAAGAGAGATCTATAAGTGAGAGAATGAGTGAACCGCATATGTTAAACCTCATAAGCGCCCGCCCCACGTTTTTAGTCATATTAAATCGAAAGTACTTGAACTAATAAGTTTTAAATTATTTTCTTCTTTTTAGTCCGCTTATAAAAACGTGGTTTTTAAAAATCTTTTTTTTACTACTATTTATCTTAACCACGTTTTATTAACTCGCTTTCGTTCCTTTGGATTTGTCTGTCCACAAATTTTCAAATCTGCCAACGTAAAATTAAACCACTTCTGATGGTCCTAGAGATCTCAAAATTTTACCACGGATAGATCTTGGATGACAATGCATTGTATCAAAATTTCAGATTGATCGAATGTACCGTTATTAAATTATTGAACTTTTTAGTTTATCTATATATAAGCATCTGTAGCGTCTGCTTTTGTTGACATCCATGAGTTCACTCCGTGACCAATTCACCGTGTTTTTAAAACGTTGGGCGGGCGCTTATGAGGTGTTTGGTATAAAAAAAATGGAGGAAAAAATATTTGTTAAAAACCACGTTTTTGTAAGTGGACTAAAAAGAATAAAATAGAGGTAAAAAAAAGATTTTAAAAAAACACGTTTTTATAAGTGTACTAAAAATATAAAAATAATTTAAAACTAATAAGTTCAAGTACTTTCATATAATATGACTAAAAACGCGGGGCGGGTGTTTGGTATAAATAATTAAAGATTTATAATTAAGAAGGCAAAAAAGATATCTATAAGTGAGAGAATGAGTGAACTGCATATGTAAAACCTCATAAGCGCCCGCCAAGGTTTTTAGTCATATTAAAGTCTATTTATTTTAAAACACATTTTAGAATAACAATTTTTAAAAATTACCCACTCCACTCAGGCTTGAATTGACAATAGGGGTTGACCAGCAAGTTGTCCCTGGAATCTGATCACTGAGTGAACATGTGACGCTGGGTAAATTTTGTTATTGTTATGTGCTGCGAGCTATTCCTGGCCGAATCATATTTATTTACTATCATTCCATTTACAGTGGTTCCCTCTTATCTTCTTATCTATACAGACGCTCCTTCTATGCAGAGCTCAGAGAAGATAATTGCGTCCACAGACCATGACAGATCTGTTGGCAAGTGATGCAGCGTTCACAGGCCACGGCTTTGTGGGTTCCACGCATTACCCAGCCGCCTAACTAGTGTTAGGTACCCATTCGGAGCTGGGTGACTCAGAGACGCCCTAGGCCCCGGGAACAAATCCTTGCCTTCACACGGATTCGAACCCGTGACCATCGGTACGCCAGTCGAGTGCGCTGCCACTCGACCACCGCGTCCCTCGAGATATGAAATTAATCCATTCAGGGGGTGGCTTTCGTATCTTGGATTTTTATGTATCTCGAACTAAGTTTTACATATAATATACTTAATCCGTTCCAAGCCACACAGAAACAACACTAAAAATTGAAAACATCTGGGAAAACTACACAGTTGGATTCTTCAATCCCTAAAAGTACACATTATAAATCAAAAAATGTTTTGTTTTGTGCTTTATAATTTTCGTTTTCACCTTTCATTTACTTTGCCTCACTTCCACCAAATTCTTCTTGTATTGTTTTTTAAAAAAAATCTTTTTATGTTCATTTACAAATTGTTTCTTAGCAAATGTTGATCCAAGGAAGCTTGTTTTTGAGTGCATATTACATTGTTTCTGAAATGAGTCAGGAAAATGTCATTGAACTGCACAAGAACTATTCGTGGCGCTTTGAATGCAGTCACGGGATGCCCAATGTTGTCAGCTGCGCGTTTTTCGTATCTTGGATATTTTTTTCTTATCTTGGAACACAAAAATTCTACGTGTGGCCTTTCGTATCTTGATTTTTTTGTATCTTGAAACATTCGTATCCCGAGGTACCACTGTATTAATATTTTTTGGCTCTGCTCAGTGGCATGACTGACATCGTATAAACGTCCGGTGCTAGAGTCAGAGGCGTAACTGGGTTTTTGTCACCCTTGGCTAATTCATTTTTGGCGCCTTTTAGTTAATAAAATTTTTAAAAAATTAGAGATTTAGCGGCGACCTTTTCAACTGGCGCAGGCCGGCGCCCTTGGCAACTGCCCCAATGCCAAGCCGTTGTTACGCCACTGGTAAGAGTAATTTAAAACACAGACCTCCAAACATGGTGTTCTACCCGCGAATAAACGGTTATCAAAGAGGTTCATCAGTTGGGACTTTAGTTGGCGTCGTCTGGCTACTTACGGTACTTTGTTTGAAGATGGACCATATTAAAATAGGTTTAACTGAAACTTGGGTGTTGAGTGTCTGAGCAGGATCCCAATGAAATAACGCCTAGCGTTTGCACTAATACATAGGACACGCACAATGTAGTACGACGCAAAGACATGTACTTCATTGATATCGTGTGACATTGTGACACAAGGTCTAAAATGCACCTTTACGAGAAGTAACAACTACACATCAAGGAGTCTCCACATGTTTGGTGTTTATTAACTGAGTGGGAAATCACCACGAAAATGTTACTGGTTGATTGTCGGATTATTATTTGAAAGATTTCTGGTCGGACTTAATTATTAGTCGTCAAAGAGACCTCTCTAGAAAGAAAATTCTTTTGTTTTAAGTTTCATGTGGCATTGCATGTGTAGAAACTTTTCATTACATTTCTTTTCTTTTCTTTTCTTTTCATTTCTTTCTTTCTTTCTTTCTTTCTTTCTTTCTTTCTTTCTTTCTTTCTTTCTTTCTTTCTTTCTTTCTTTCTTTCTTTCTTTCTTTCTTTCTTTCTTTCTTTCTTTCTTTCTTTCTTTCTTTCTTTCTTTCTTTCTTTCTTTCTTTCTTTCTTTCTTTCTTTCTCTCTCTCTCTCTTTCATTTCTTTCTTTCTTTCTTTCTTTCTTTCTTTCTTTCTTTCTTTCTTTCTTTCTTTCTTTCTTTCTTTCTTTCTTTCTTTCTTTCTTTCTTTCTTTCTTTCTTTCTATCTTTCTTTCTATCTTTCTTTCTTTCTTTCTTTCTTTCTTTCTTTCTTCTTTCTTTCTTCTTTCTTTCTTTCTTTCTTTCTTTCTTTCTTTCTTTCTTTCTTTCTTTCTTTCTTTCTTTCTATCTTTCTTTCTTTCTTTCTTTCTTTTTTTCTTTCTTTCTATCTTTCTTTCTTTCTTTCTTTCTATCTTTCTTTCTTTCTTTCTTTCCTTTTTATTCTTACTTTCTTTCTTTCTTTCTTTCTTTCCTTTTTATTTCTTACTTTCTTTCTTTCTTTCTTTCTTAACAAAGATGTTACATGAATTTAACTTGTCACATTTCACGCCAGAGGATCTTCAAGTCCGCCAACGACACAGCTACTCATGCATGTTTCCTGTTCTGTCATCTTAATGATATATGTCATGATAAAGCCGTCTTTTATTATATTTTAATATACTTATTATACTTTATTTGTTTAGCAAAAACGTATATGGGGCCATCGATAAATGACGTCACGCAATTTTGACCGATTTTTCACTCGTCACGCGTCGTCACAAAAAGCTAGACCCCTCACTCCAAAAATATGTCACAAAGCTTTGAACAAAAAAAATAAAATAAATAAATAAAAAATAAAAACAATTAAATATAAAGAAATAATTTTTAAAAAAATAAATAAAAAATAAAAAATAAATTAAAAAAAAACAATTAAAAAAAAACACCTTGAAAATGAGTATGTTTCAAATCATTTTTTTTCTCATTTAATTATTTATTTAGTGTATGTCTACATTGTGATATCGTAATGCGCGTGAAGCTATATAAAACGGCATTAAATAAATTGTAAGCCAGTGCTTCTCAAACTTGTTCGTATTAGACGACCGGCGGGTATTTTTTAAAATGCATTTCACCAGGTACCGGTGCATTCTTTTCCCGTTTTGACGTGATTTTCCCTGTACCGACGTGATAGCAAAATGAGCCCCTACATGGCTTAAAGCCCTATAACATTAAGTATGATTCGGCTTGTTTTATATAATTTTTTTTTATTTGTCTAGTTGCCAAGGCATAGCAAGACAGCTAACGAACAATGCAGTGGTAATTTCAAAAACCATTTGATGTGATTAACCTTCGCGATTAAGCTCGAGAATAATAATAATAATAATAAATTGATAATTTATATAGCGCTGTATCCCAGTAAGGAACTGACTATGTGACTATTGATATTACAAGGATCATTTCATTGTTGATAAACCAAGAATATATAGATACAAGACGATTCCTCAAATTGATGTCAAACTTATGACAGTTTTTCTGCTATGTATATGCACATCAAAGGCATTTGATCTATAATTACCACATTGATATCAAATCTCATGTTTTCTAAAAATTATTTGGTATGCGCTGGAAGAGGAATATGGCGAGTACTGTACGAACCCCACATTTGTGCAGGAAAGTAGGGTGTCATCTTGTGCGTCGCAAAATACAGTAATACTGCAAGTTCAAGACTGAAAAATCCTATGACATTAATAAAATATCCAATATTATCATAACTTTTTACTCCGAAGCTCACGAGTTTTTTTTTAAATTTGATTATTTTTTTTTGGTTGTATGGACGAGGAGACGTGTTTAAATTGTTGCATTCTCTTGTGGAATTTATAAACTAATGAAAAATACATGGCTACCGCTATCGGGCGGTTTTACCAAAGAATCTGTGAACAGCGGTAAATTATCTCATTTGGGGTAAAAAGGGAACTCTTGGCGTTTGACCAAAAACCAATCGAACAATTATATCAAACTTAAAACGCTTATAATTGTGTCGAACAGATTCCCCCCCCCCACAAAAAAAAATAATTAAAAATAAATAAATAAATAAAATTGATATTCTGTGTCGTTTTGACTTAAAATATCTTTACATAATCCTATTCATGTCATTTTTAGACACTTGTAAGGCTTGTAAAACGCACCAGTTGAATTTTGCGGAGCGGCGGTGACATCGCAAATGCTTTGGCGTTAACATCAAACGACGCAGGGTAACAATTTCATACATTCTCATGAGTTCTCAAACTTAAGGATTATAATTAGATTTAATTTTCATCTGAAACTTACGCCGACCGGCGTCTGATGGCCTACCGACCAGTACGTTGAGAAGCACTGATTAAAAAAAAATATATAAAAAATCATTAAATAAATTGTAAGTGACCAACTATTTCAATACACTGTTTTATTTAAAGTTACCCTTTTGATGTGACGTGACATTTCTTCAACCCCCCTCCCTCCCCCTCGTCACGCATCGTCTTAAAAGTTCGACCCCCGCCCCCCTAGGTGCGTGACGTCATTTATGGACGGCCCCTATTCAGTCCTTAATCCTAGAGTATAGCGACACATTTCATTGGGTGGTATAAAAAGATCTTTAAATGTGGTGAATAACAATAATAATAATAATTAGCTATATAATTTGCAATTGTCACGCAAGTAGTATCTGTCAGTCCTGACGCTACTAATTTTAGAAAGCAGTGAAAACCAAATTACTGCACCAATGCATCAAAAGGTGTGCAAATTAAAGATGCGCTGTAAAAAAATATTATATGACGTCATTGTTTTAGCTCATATTTTAATTTTGGAAAAGGGATCAATGTAAAAAGAGGATTTGATGATGGTTAATTATAAAATTAAATAACAAAGGGGGCGCCGTAGGCACCCTACAACCCCTATTATAAAATACTTTGTGTACATTTCAGATAGTTTAATATTTCGTATTTATCAAACAAGGACAAGTTAGTTGGGCTTTTGAAAAAGGTCGGCGCCTTAGGCGCCCTAAAAAAGTGCATTTTTAAAATAAAATAAATAGATTTCAGCTAAAAACTTCCGTCATTTTTGACGGGTGATATGCTAGTAATTTTATAATTTATAAGTATACCAGACCTGTAAATTAGGATACATAACTAGCTTCACATAAAAATAGTTAAACACATATGATTATAAATACATTCAATGTAAAACATTCATATCCTAACTAAAACATTGTAGAAGAGATGTGTTTTATTGCTGTCTTGAAGGCCTTGGTAGTTGGAATACTGCGAATTGTGTAATTGTAGAGAATTCCATTGTTTCCGGGCATAAATACAGAAGGACCTTTTGCAAATGTTTTAGTGCATGTCTTAGGAACAGAGAGAATATGTTTGTCTGCAGAAGAGCATGGCTGACAAGAGCGTGAGTACACAGTAAAAAGTTTAGTAAGATAGGAAGGGCATGAGTCAGAATAGAAGTTGTGGCAGAGAACGAATCTTTAAAATGGGGACCTTGAAACTGGGGTGCATAGCCATGCCTGTAAACTGGGGTGTATAACCAGGCCTGTAAACTGGGGTGTGTAACCAGGCCTGTAAACTGGGGTGTATAACCAGGCCTGTAAATTGGGGTGTATAACCAGGCCTGTAAACTGGGGTGTATAACCAGGCCTGTAAACTGGGGTGTATAACCAGGCCTGTAAACTGGGGTGTATAACCAGGCCTGTAAACTGGGGTGTATAACCAGACCTGTAAACTGGGGTGTATAACCAGGCCTGTAAACTGGGGTGTATAACCAGGCCTGTAAACTGGGGTGTATAACCAGGCCTGTAAACTGGGGTGTATAACCAGGCCTGTAAACTGGGGTGTATAACCATGCCTGTAAACTGGGGTGTATAACCAGACCTGTAAACTGGGGTGGATAACCAGACCTGTAAAATGTGGTGTATAGCCAGACCTGTAAACTGGGGTGTATAGCCATGTCTGTAACCTGGGGTGTATAACCAGACCTGTAAACTGGGGTGTATAACCAGGCCTGTAAACTGGGGTGTAAAATCAGGCTTGTAAACTGGGGTGTATAGCCAGACCTTTAACTGGGGTGTATAACCAGGCCTTTAAACTGGGGTGTATAGCCAGTTCTTTAACTGAGGTGTATAGCCAGGCCTTTAACTGGGGTGTATAACCAGGCCTTTAAACTGGGGTGTATAGCCATGCCTGTAAACTGGGGTGTATAACCAGGCTTGTAAACTGGGGTGTATAGCCATGCCAGTAAACTGGGGTGTATATCCATGCCTGTAAACTGGGGTGTATAACCATGCCTGTAAACTGGGGTGTAAAACCATGCCTGTAAACTGGGGTGTATAGCCAGGCATGTAAACTCGGGTGTATAGCCATGCCTGTAAACTGGGGTGTATAGCCCTGCCTGTAAACTGGGGTGTATAACCAGGCCTCTAAACTGGGGTGTATAGCCATGCCTGTTAAACTGGGGTGTATAACCAGACCTGTAAACTGGGGTGTATATCCATGACTGTAAACTGGGGTATATAGCCAGATCTGTAAACTGGGGTGTATAACCAGACCTGTAAACTGGGGTGTATAGCCAGACCTGTAAACTGGGGTGTATAACCAGACCTGTAAACTGGGGTGTATAGCCAGACCTGTAAACTGGGGTGTATATCCATGACTGTAAACTGGGGTATATAGCCAGCTCTGTAAACTGGGGTGTATAACCAGACCTGTAAACTGGGGTGTATAGCCATGCAGGTAAACTGGGGTGTATAGCCAGATCTGTAAACTGGGGTGTACAACTAGACCTGTAAACTGGGGTGTATAGCCAGACCTGTAAACTGGGGTGTATATCCATGACTGTAAACTGGGGTATATAGCCAGCTCTGTAAACTGGGGTGTATAACCAGACCTGTAAACTGGGGTGTATAGCCATGCAGGTAAACTGGGGTGTATAGCCATGCAGGTAAACTGGGGTGTAAAGCCAGACCTGTAAATTGGGGTGTATAGCCAGGCCTGTAAACTGGTGTGTATAGCCATGCCAGTAAACGGGGGTGTATAGCCATGCCTGTAAACTGGGGTGTATAACCATGCCTGTAAACTGGGGTGTATAGCCAGATCTGTAAAGTGGGGTGTATAGCCAGACCTGTAAACTTGGGTGTATATCCATCCAAGTAAACTGGGGTGTTTAGCAAGACCTGTAAATTGGGGTGTATAGCCAGGCCTTTAACTGGGGTGTATAGCCAGGCCTTTAACTGGGGTGTATAGCCAGACCTTTAACTGGGGTGTATAACCAGGCCTTTAACTGGGGTGTATAGCCAGGGCTTTAACTGAGGTGTATAGCCAGGCCTTTAACTGGGGTGTATAGCCAGGCCTTTAACTGGATTGTATAGCCATGCCTGTAAACTGGGGTGTTTAGCCATGCAGGTAAACTGGGGTGTATAGCCAGACCTTTAAGTGGGGTGTATAGCCATGCAGGTAAACTGGGGTGTGTCGCCAGACCGTTAACTGGGGTGTATAGCCATGCAGGTAAACTGGGGTGTATAGCCAGACCTGTATTCTCGGGTGTATAACCAAGCCTGTAAACTGGGGTGTATAACCAGGCCTGTAAACTTGGGTGTATAACCAGACCTGCAAACTGGGGTTGATAACAAGGCCTGTAAACTTGGTTGTACAACCATGCCTGCAAACTGGGTTGTATAACCAGGCCTTTAAACTGGGGTGTATAACCAGTCCTGTAAACTGGGGTGTATAACCAGGCCTGTAAACTGGGGTGTATAACCATGACTGTAACTGGGGTGTATAACAATACATGTTAACTGGAGAGTATAACCAGACCTGTAAACTGGGGTGTATAACCAGAACTGTAAACTGGGCTGTATAGCCATTCAGGTAAACTGGGGTGTATAGCCAGACCTTTAAACTGGGGTGTATAGCCAGACCTGTCAACTGGGTGTATAGCCAGGCCTGTAAACTGGGGTGTATAACCATGCCTGTAAACTGGGGTGTATAACCATGCCTGTAAACTGGGGTGTATGGCCATGCCTGTAAACTGGGGTATATAGCCAGACCTGTAAACTGGGATGTATAGCCAGACCTTTAACTGGGGTGTATAGCCATGCCTGTAAACTGGGGTGTATAGCCAGACCTTTAACTGGAGTGTATAGCCATGCAGGTAAACTGGGGTGTATAGCCAGGTATTTAACTGGGGTGTATAGCCATGCAGGTAAACTAGGGTGTATAGCCAGACCTTTAAAATGGGGTGTATCGTTATGCAGGTAAACTGGGGTGTATAGCCAGACCTTTAACTGGGGTGTATAGCCAGACCTGTAAACTGGGGTGTATAGCCATGCCTGTAAACTGGGGTGTATAGCCATGCCTGTAAACTGGGGTGTATAGCCATGCCTGTAAACTGGGGTGTATAGCCATGCCTGTAAACTGGGATGTATAGCCAGACCTGTAAACTGGGGTGTATAGCCAGACCTGTAAACTGGGGTGTATAGCCATGCCTGTAAACTGGGGTGTATAGCCATGCCTGTAAACTGGGGTGTATAACCAGGCCTGTAAACTGGGGTGTATAGCCAGGCCTGTAAACTTGGGTGTATAACCAGGCCTGTAAACTGGGGTGTATAACCAGGCCTGTAAACTGGGGTGTATAGCCAGGCCTGTAAACTTGGGTGTATTACCAGGCCTGTAAACTGGGGTGTATAACCAGGCTTGTAAACTGGGGTGTATAACCAGACCTGTAAACTGGGGTTTATAGCCAGGTATTTAACTGGGGTTTATAGCCATGCAGGTAAACTAGGGTGTATAGCCATGCCTGTAAACTGGGGTGTATAACCATGCCTGTAAACTGGGGTGTATAGCCAGATCTGTAAAGTGGGGTGTATAGCCAGACCTGTAAACTTGGGTGTATATCCATCCAAGTAAACTGGGGTGTTTAGCAAGACCTGTAAACTGGGGTGTATAGCCAGGCCTGTAAACTGGGGTGTATAGCCAGGCCTGTAAACTGGGGTGTATAGCCAGACCTGTAAACTGGGGTGTATAACCAGGCCTGTAAACTGGGGTGTATAGCCAGGGCTTTAAACTGAGGTGTATAGCCAGGCCTTTAAACTGGGGTGTATAGCCAGGCCTGTAAACTGGGAGTGTATAACCAGACCTGTAAACTGGGGTGTATAACCATGCCTGTAAACTGGGGTGTATAACCAGACCTGTAAACTGGGGTGTATAACCAGACCTGTAAACTGGGGTGTATAACCAGACCTGTAAACTGGGGTGTATAACCAGACCTGTAAACTGGAGATTTTATTCAGACCTGTTAACTGGGGTGTAATAATGATTGCGTTAGCTAAGATATCTTGTCCTGTCATTTGTTAGTTGTAATATAAAATATCATACCAAGCGGCCTACATCTTGCTTTGGCTTGCGTAGAACATATTCAAAAGTAACGTGAAACCATTGAGGATGACGTTATTTTCCAATGAAAACCACAGGTGGCTATCGCCGTGAATGTAATGAATACTGCTGTAAGTTTGATACATTAACTTCACATGTAAAAGATATTTTTTGACCTGAACTAAGAGTCACTTTTATTCCCAAATACATTCAAGCACCTCATTTCCCAATGTAAGTTTAGCAATTCATTTAACGTCATATTTCTTTGATAAACATGCATCCAAACAATGCGGTTATGGCGGTTGTTATTTCTACTGCGCTGTTTCAGGAGTAGCAAAATATTTAATAAGCCGAGAAAGTTCCTAATCTGGAGCGTGCATCGGGTTGTAGCCATGTTAATTAACAGCGTGGACTTTAATATAAGTACGTAGTGCTGTCTTGTAAAGTTTTCATCAACTGGAACTCAAGGATTTGTGTTGATCGGAATAAAACAACAGACCATTAAAGTTGTAAGATATTTGTTAAAAGTATTATTATTTTCACCAAGTTGTTAACTTTTTTCCTATGAAACACAACCATATCGTAATTAGGATTGCTATGAAAACCAAACTATATTTCAGTATCGTTAAACTGTCAGGGGAAAATGTAACGAATGTTGTATCGAAGAGTGCATGTCAATTTTTTTTTAGCTTTCTGTGGTGGTAGAAAAATATAATATTGCTTCATTTTGAATAGATAATTAGTTATTGTCAAATCATGATTTGCTAAAAAATTTCATAAATTTTGAATTATATAGAGCTCATACCAAAACGTATTTGATACAAGTCATTGATTAAGGCCGTTTTTCGCCCCTTGTTTTTTTTTGCCTCGCACGCACCGAGTGCAAATTGATTTAAATACATTTTTTCACAGAATTGTGAAGGAAAAGTCTTTTTCTGGATTGATAAAAACTTTCAAACTTATATGCTCGAGTACTATGATGTAATATGACTAAAAACGTGGGGGGGGGTGCTTCCCAGGCTTAACTAATTCAATTCACTCATTTTCTTACTCGTCATTTGTAAACCTTAATCATTTTAGCAAAACGCCTATTCTTTTTAGTATAAGTGTATGCTATGGTGAGTTTTGAAGTATTGATTATGTTCAAATATAATACGCATTGCCCGACAAACATTTACAGACTGGAAATGACTGATTTCCCCTTGATGTTAAACATGGCTGATGTGGTCGGGGTTGGTGTGAACTCGGCACGTGAATGTAATGTAAACAAGAGCAGACGGATAACACATATGCTTATAAATAGATAAACTAAAAAGTTCAATAATTTAATAATGGTACATTCGATCGATCTGAAATTTTGATACAATGCATTGTCATCCAAGATCTATCTGTGGTAAAAGTTTGAGATCTCTAGGACCATCAATAATGGTTTAATTTTACGTTGGCAGATTTGAAAAATTGTGGACAGACAAACAAACAGGAACGAAAGTGAGTCAATAAAAACATGGTAATAAAATAAAAAATATTCTTTTATTTCATGTGTTTGAACATTAAAGATTATTGACAAATTTTTCACACAGTAGTTTTCATATTCTTTTGTACTATATCAATATGATTTTATGGCATGGCGATAGCTCATTTACTTTTAAACCGTAGAGATCTGCAGACAGAATAAAACAAACCCGTAAAAACAAAGTTTTTGACTGTAAATCCCTTATATATGAGACATAACTAAAAGTATTGATTATGTTCAAACGCGACAAACATTTACTGACTGAATCTGTCTTAACTTCCCTTTGCTTTATAACCCCTGGGGGGGGGCGGGTGTGAGAGGGCAAAGGTCCGGTCACCGATCGCTGGACCGAGCGCAGCGTGACACGTAAAATGTAAACAAAAGCACGCCCGGTACATCTGGTACACGAGATGTGTTCATCGATGGCTGGCGTGTAGTCAAGTGACCCGTAAAATGTAAAAAATAGCGACTTCTACATATAGTTTTATATAGATAAACTAAAAATGCCTTAACTTAATTACGGTACGTTTGATTGATCTGAAATTTTGATACGATGCATTGATAGGTAACACGGGTCCCGTGTGCCAAATTTCAGCTCGATGCCTTTACGGGAAGTAGGTCATTTTTGACTTTTGTTTTTCCCCACCCGTCCAAGACATAGAGATAGAGAGACAGAGAGAAAGAGAGAGAGACGCCGGTGAAGTTAATATAAGGGATTTAATAAAGAAACCCGTAAAAACAAAGTTTTTGACTATAAATCCCTTATATATGAGACATAACTAACAGTATTGATTATGTTCAAACGCGATAACCATTTACAGACTGAATCCGCCTTAACTCCCCTTTGCTTTATAACCCCGGGGGGTGAGGGGTGGGGGTGGGAGAGGTGAAAGGTCTGGTCACCGATCACTGGACCGAGCTCAGCGTGACACGTAAAATTTAAACAAAAGCACGCCGGTACATCTACGATGTGGCGTCAATGCGCGAACTGAACTGTCACGTGAAAAAAAACAATAATAAACCGTGAAATTGAATTACATACATCGTATAGAGATAAACTAAAAATGCATTAATTTAATTACGGTACGTTCGATCGATCTGAAATTTTGATACGATGCATTGTTATGTGACACGGGTCCTTGTGCTAAATTTCAGCTCAATGGCTTCAAGGGAAGTGGGTCATTTTTAATTTTTGTTCTTCCGCCCGCCCAAGACAGAGAGACAGAGACGGCGGTGAAGTTAATATAAGGGATTTGAAAATGACCAAACCGGATCTTGCAGACAGAACGCTGGCACGTTTGTACTGAAACCGATTTTTGTCCTTTAACGAAATTTGTTTCCCTTGTTCACACACACCCATGATCTTTAATTTGTTATTATAGATGTTATTGATTGAAATAAAGGAGGCAGAGTGTTGATACGCGTGTGAGAAACGGCGCCTGAGTAATGAATTATGTTTTCAAAGCTGAGGACTTCTTTGAACGAGTGATTTAACGTAGAGAAAACTGTTCAACAATGAACGTTTGATCTGATTCAGATCGATGAACTTTCCTTTGAGGAAAAGACGTTCACAGTTTGATGGCGAAATAGACTGTCCTTAAAGCTGATCTTGCATGACAATATCTTTTATAGAAAATTATGATTTTCAATCATAAAAAACTGTGATGAAACTTGCTTTATATATAAAAAAGGGGATGAGGTTGAAATAAAGAAACAATAAAAAATAAAAGACTTAAAATAACGAAAACTCCAGAAGAGAAATTTACATGTGCGTAAATTTCAAACAAGTTATTTTTGTAAGAGAAAAAATGTTTAGTTTTGTTTTCTTCTTATAATTATTGCGTACATTTCATTATTGGTTGCCATGGTAACAACGAGTAGTAATAATACATAAGACACATAATTCTTACATGATAATACAACACTACAACTATCAGATAGACTTTGGGATAATAGCCCTTTTCTTATTTCATATGCAGAAACAAACACATGCAAATTCTAATATCTTCCAGTCTAGAATTGGTTGTGGAATTGGTTATCGGATGAAACCAAAGAAAACCAACACTCCATCTACACATAAGATTCTAATAAAAATGGAAGACTAAACATAATACATAGATAAGCATAGAATACAATAGGCTTCTGTATAGAAAGAGAGCCTGTAATAGAAAACATAAGATAAATAAAAGCAATATTTTAAAAAAAAAGTATTAGTATGTATATATGTCTTTAAAAGAAGACAAAATAAAGGAACGAAAGAAGTAAAAAAAAAGAAAAATAGTAATAATAATAATTAAAGATAAATCACAAAAAACGGATAAGAAAATTCTATATATGCCACTAAACAAAAAAAGAAAGAGAATAAGAGAAAAAGAAGTGAATCATAGAGCTACTAAAACAGTTTGATGTCCATAATAAAAATTAAAAAGAGGACAAAAAGAAAAAAATTGACACGGATCTTGATTCAATTATACTCACCCGTTTTTCCTTTCTGTGTGTATTTAATTATTTCAATTATAAAATGTTCATTGCAATATCAATAATCTTTATTACACTTATTTCATATGTCAATATATAATATGAAATTGGCCATTCCTCATGATATTTCAAATAAAAAAAGGTGATCACTTATTTGCTTAAATCATCGAGCGTGTAAATCAGTAACGGAAATTTGAATATAAATCTAAAAAATCTGAGTGCAGAAACTAATGTTGACTTTATTGTTACATTGGCTGTAATAGGTGATCTCAAAACTTGATCAGAGCATAGTCGCTTCTTCAAAGTAATCTTATTAGGGTGCAATTTGTTTTTACCAGGTTCTGGATAGTGTGAAAAAAAGGGGGACGTGTTCAACAACAAATTTCTATCATTGTAAACGACGGTTAACTTGTCAGCTATCAAACTGTGCCCATATTTAATGATAATTATATTTTGCGCGCGTGTGATTTCTCTCCCAGCAAAAAAAAACGAATACGCCTCTACTCTCATATTCTTTGTTATTATCTACACTAGAGTGAGCATCGCCCATGAAGCGTGTCATATTTGTTGTAACTAATGAGAATTTTAAGGGGACAATTATTAATATGGAGCCACTCCTTTTCGAAAGGGATAATGATATACAAAAAATCAATCGGGCCTTGCTCATTAGAGTCAATACGCAAATTCAAGAAAGAAATAAGCGTTATGACTATGTTGGAACGTATCAGCAGATAAATCTTCTTATTTTGATTAAAATTTTAAAAAAAAATTCTTCTCCTTATTTTATTTTTTTTACAAGGGAGGACGATAACGAAAACAATTTTTTGTGGTCTTATTTGTGCATATAAAGCCGTGTTGACGACGGACTGAGATCTCACGTCAAGTGCCCCCCGGAATATTTGAAGTCATCCAGTGATTGATGTGGGGGACAGTGGAGATTGTCACAAAGGTAAGTTTAATGACACGTGAACTCAAACATGTTTGGTGTGTGTGACGGACAGGTGACGAACTAAACACATTTTAAACAAAATAAATTTTAATTTTTAAAGTTTTGTTAAATCTCCCTAAACTAATGTATACAAATCACATTAAATTGTTTCACCACGCTTTTATTTAAGTCACACTGTTTGTATGTTGTATCCATCCATCCATCCTTCTTTCAAAACTTCAAACGTAAAATTTTAAACCACTTCTGATGGTCCTAGAGATCTCAAAATTTTACCACAGATAGATCTTGGATGACAATGCATTGTGTCAAAATTTCAGATCGATCGAATGTACCGTGATTAAATTAATCAATTTTTAGTTTATCTCTATTTATCACTATTTAGAATGTTTAGTCGTCAGCTAGAGTTGACCTCCACGGCTCACTGGTTTCACTCCAGACTTCGTTTACCAAATTCCCGTGTTTACATCAAGGACAGGGGAGATCAGCGCGTTTCAGTCTGTAAATGTTTGTAAATAAAAGCGTGTCCTTTTAAAGAAAAGATTTTTTTACATTTTACTTATTTTTAAAATACAACGGGACGCATTGGGTATATTCGGCTAAGTTTTTTTTTATAGCTATAACATCTAGCTGTTAGCCATGGTGTTAGCTTTCTCTACCTTTAAATCCGCCCACTTATCTGCTCTTGTATGTGCAGTCAAGTTTGGCGACTGTTCTAACGTTGCATTCAATTATATTTCTGGGGGAAAGTATTCAAAGCGAATGTTCCTGTCCAGGAACTCGTAAATGTCAAGGCACTTTGAGAAGAAATGTAAACGTCTCAAAATTCGTTGTACATTTATAAATCTCACACAATGCTCTCAATCGTTGTTGAGCACATGTCAGATGGAGATAACATTATAAAAGACCTTGCATGTTAATCTTGCCTATTGATGCCACCCAACCACGTAGAAGCATTGTCCAACTTTCTGAATGTTCCCATTGCTAGATGGGAAAAGGCGAACAATAACCATGAGGTAAGAGAACTCGCATTCATGCTCCGGTGGAACTTAATATTGGGTCTTTATGTAATACCCCGTATCTGTGTGCAGTGAATGGTTATGAAGTCTTTGTATAATTTGTGTGAACCGATGCATAACACATTTTTTAGTGTTAAAATGTTTCTATCGCAGTTCTTGACATGATTTATGCAGTGACTGGGTTCAAATCAAGACACAATCTCACAATCCCGCGCTCTCTCTGTCTCGCTCCATGTATCTCTTCTCCTTCTCTGTTTACGCTTTCAATCTCTCTATATCTAGAACTCGTTCTCCCCCTTTTGAATTTTTTTTTCAAATTTGAGCCCCTTATAACTATGCATGAAAGTTTCCCTAATTACCAGATAGCTTTAACTAAATATCTAACAACTAATTACTGCTCTGCACACATATGACCTGGGCATAGGGACATTTTCATTAAAATTAGTAGGAAAAAAAAGGAATTTTTAGATTCTACCACCAACCCACAAACACGACCCGCACCAATCCTTGAAAGTTAAAGCCACGTGATGGTGGCAGAAGAATGTCTTTGATAGTATTTCCTGAAATTGTGTGACGTCCACAGAAAGACAGTTCCAGCTTGTAAACAGGATAGTACGCGCGAGGCTCAGCTAAGATTTACGAGGTCCCGACGATGATAGTGTCCCCAGCTATCAGGGCAGTGTCGGCTCCGATAGTTTTGTTTGTTTGGACGTGATAACAGGAGATAGTGGGGCTTCCAACGTTGGGGGAGTCAAGGGGGGGGGAGTTAGGCCTAGGAGATGAACGCAGATTATAGAATATTTCAATACCAACAAGATGTTTCTATTAACTAATGTGCATGCGACAAAAAGCTTTCTTGTGCAATTTACAAAGGCTTGCCTTAAAATACTGTACGTGTCCAAAAATAGTTTTTAATATGAAAGGTAGGGAAAAACAGAGATGTGAAAGTACATTCACCCATGGGCGCCCGCAGAAAATTTTCTAGGGGGGGGGCAAAAATTTTTCGAGTGATTTTTTCCCCATAATTCTTAGCGATATACGCAGATTTTTGACCGGTCACGTGACTATTAATTAAAATTTTATACAGATCAGTACTACTTGTCGTTTATTAATATTGTGATAAAATATACAAGTACACCTTTTACTTATGTGGAAGTGTCAGGATCATATAACCCCGACAATTAAAAGCTTCTGATATAAGATATATTAAACTTCTTTAATTCACATGCTTCTGTGGTTTAACGGTTGTGCGCAGGATTTTTAAACTCAAAGAAACAGGTAGTGGATCGAATTTCGTTTGAAGACTTAGTTTTTTTCTTCTTTTTTTTCTTTTTAAAGTTCTTTTAATTTTATTATTTTTCATTTTTTCTATTTTCTTTCTATGCAATTTCTTTTGTAACTACTTTCTATTATCTATAATTTATAATCATGAGTTATTGTAAGTACGGCATTTCTGGAAGTGTTGAAAGTGAGGGGATGAATCCGCGTGCTTGAGAGGTCAAGCAGGGGCGAATTAAGACTGCCCGGGGTCCCTGGCTGCAATTCAAAATGGAGCCCTATCGAGCCAGCGTCCCTTTAAATAAAATGATTGCTAGCAGCTAATATAAGACTGTAACTTGTAACTATTCAGCCAAAAAGATTATTCATGAAAAAACCGAACACGAAGAAGTTTGCCGGTATCCTAAAATTGAGTGTAAAAAGACAAAAACAATTTTTTACAAAAATATTTTTTTTTAAATTTAAAAATAAAAAAAATAATAATTATAACAACAAAAAAGATAAAAAGAAAGAAGAGAATCCACCGTTGGGGATCGATCCTCAGATCGCTTGCAACGCAAGCCTAAGCGACGAGGAGAGCTTGACGGAAATTGTAAATTAAAAAAATAAAGAATATCCCTTAATATTCTTATTGAGCTATCAAATCAGGTTTCTCGATTACTAAGAGTATTGGGTCGAAAAGAGATCAGATTAATAATAGATAAGATTTTTATTAATTTATTTAATTTATGATATTGTTTCTGGGATTCATGCAAACATCTGTTCACCTTTATTATAAAATATACTAAGTTTGGGGGCCCCTAAATCATCGGGGGCCCCTGGCCTTAGCCCGTTCAACCCCCTCCACTAAATCTGCCATAGGGCTCAAGTGATCACGCTGTGAACCGAAACTATACAAGGATGGGCCATTGTTGTGGGGTAGGTAGAAACCAGGCATTGTATAGACCAACATTTCAGAACGAGTCTTTTAAAGTATATGAGATTGAGCATATATGGGGCCGTCCATAAAGTACGTCACGCTATTTTTGAACATTTTTAACTCCCCCCTCCCCCTTGTCACAAACTGTCACAAATCTCGCACCCCCCCCCCTTAAAGTACGTCACACTTTCGAACAAAAATTTGTTTTTTTTATTTACAAAATAATTAAAATTTAATATAAAACACCGTGACGTCTCACATGGCTGGACCCCCCCTCCCTCCTGTCACAAATTGTCACACTTTCTTACACCCCCCCCCTCTGGAGCGTGACGTACTTTATGGACGGCCCCTATACAGTTAATACAGTTTACTTATGATCTTTACTAACGCCGTTGCA
The DNA here is from genome assembly GCA_944989445.1 of Ampullaceana balthica. Taxonomy (NCBI): domain Eukaryota; kingdom Metazoa; phylum Mollusca; class Gastropoda; family Lymnaeidae; genus Ampullaceana; species Ampullaceana balthica. The sequence continues at coordinate 311,222 of CALYLW010000650.1, read as the reverse complement.
AACAACTCCGTCCGTTATTGGTCACGTCCTATAACCAACTCCCTCAGTATGGAGGCCACGCCTTTGTCCAGTCCCCGGTCTACATTACGTCAGTATTTAATGTCAATCATGATGATTGAATCATCTTGTACCACCACCCCCCAGATTAAGACGGGGGTTGGGTGGGGTACCATGACCCGCTCTGGTCTCTTTGATGTTAACCCCTGGTCTGGTTTTGTACAATCGCAATCATTTCCCCTGGTCAGTGCTTCACACGGCTTACCTTTAAATAACATAGTCTACATTTAGCACCTCTGAGCATCTGTACGCGGTTTGGTCTATTCAGAATTCATCTTATCCAAGCTACCGCAAGGCGCATTTCACACATCTTGGTCAGTACTGACCAGACTACCACTACCAGTCCTGGCCAGAAAGAGGAATCTTTGATCTAAAGACCCTTTAACCGCCCTAATTCTCTACAATATTGAAAATATAAAAATAATTACCCAGTAAAACGAGATCAGCACCAGCTTAGTTACTTTCTCTTTATTTTCTCTTTACAATTTTTTTAAATCCATAAATCCAGGGGGGGGCAAGCGCCCCCCCTTGCCCCCTCCTGCGGGCGCCCATGCATTCACCTATTGTTTTTAAAGAAAGATAAACAAATTACAAAGAAGATTATTCGATATTAAAGAAGATAATGAAAAAATCGAATAAAATCCAAACATAAACTTTAGGTCACATTCACCAAACTTTAACCTACACCTGCTGGATATAGACTCGTCCTTCCTTCAGTTTCAAAGCGTGTATCAGGTGTCACTAACAACGTGTTGCGTGAAACAATTTGAAACAGAGTTATTTCTCTTATAGACGAAATAACACCGAACTTGGCAGGTAATATGATAAAGAGAGAGAAAGAGAGAGAGACCACGGGAGGTTAGGAGAATACCACAGAGCTCACATACTACCCACACGTATCCCATCACAATAATGTGTGGCTTAAAACTTAAAAATGTAATTTTTTTAACCTGGTTAACCGTAATAAATCCGCCTCTGCATAAAGCTTAATGCCAACAGTGGCTCTTCGAGTATATAAGACGGAGTTGTTTAGCTAATATCCGTATATTCTTATATTAATCAACAGATACTCAATTTGACACGTAAGAACCAACACAGAACGTAAGTGGCCGCTTCAGTGTATTTTAATACATATCTATTTCTTGGAGATGAACGATACATATTTAAATACTCTCTAACTCAAAGTTATTGCAAAGTAACCGTTAAAAATGTGAGATTTAAGAAGACGTAATAAATAGAACTTGAATACTTGCAATTACGTGTATGTAATAATGAGTTGAGGAAATTTTTGAGAAGCTACTAATCGGTTCGCTAGAAGCAATTTTCATTTAGTTATAATAAATTTTGACCAAAACTTATATTTACTTATCTAATTGCCGAATAGGGTATTGCCTAAATTATAATAAAAATAGCTCAGCAAACTAATTTTTACCAGGCAAATAAAAATCTTTTGTTTCACTTGGCTAAAAATTAAGATGAATCTTTTATATTTAAAAGATCTTAAAATACATTATGAAAGTTATCGTTTAAAAAATAAATTAAAGATTTTTTTAAAAAATGAAGAGAATAATTATTAATGTACCGAAGCATTTTTACAATTAAAATCTCTAAAGACATCCAGAAGAAATGTTAATCTTCTCTTAATTATTGCAGAAGCTTCTTCAGCAGCAAAGAAGAGCATTAAGTCATGCACTTATCCGTGGCTTTTGTCTGGTATTGCACTTGTTTTAGAGTTTAAAATATTGATAGTGTTTTTTTCCCTTTATATTCATTCAACTTAGTTACACGCCCCAATACTAGACGGGAAGAAAAGATATGGTTTTGCACATTGAACAAGAAAAGTGTTTATATCCCAAGGTCTATCTCAATGTTGTATTAAAGGGGTTTTGCCGTATGTATTTTTTACTATTTTTCTCTTTAATCTCTATTCTCTTTAGTTTCTACGTTGAACGATTTAGCTAATGGTGCTACTCTTTTCAATTTTGAATGTTCGACTTTAGATATTCTTGGAGCTCTTCATATATTGCAACTTGCATTGCGCTATTTAAAATTACAAATTATAATTTATTAACAGAGTTTCTATGCTAAGGGCACACATGAGTTTAAATACAGGCTTCAAGTTTTACCGTAATCTTTATTCTCTTCATTCTCTTTCCAGCTTACTGCTTCTTCCACTTAGCATGTCTCTTCACTCTTGTCAAACTTCCACAAATTTGTTTCTTTGATCGTACTATTAAAATATGTTTTCTAACATTGAAAACGTTATTTCTAAGAACATCCCAGACGTTAACTTCTTGATGACTTTCGCTCTTATAAATGCCAGGTAACATTTGAAAACAGAAATTTAGTTTTAGGGCTGTTTTTCCTCTGGTATATGTCAAGTAGGTTTCAGTTTGTTAGGAAAAGGAAGTGAATTCACAGCTATACGCTAGCCATACGTTTCAGCCGCCCCGAACCTCCACTTCCTGCGTTCCTTTATTTTCAGTGTGTTTTGTGGAAACGTTAAAAATAAAATAACCGATTTATCTTATCCTGTTTCTTATCATAAATTAATTGTTTCGATGGCCATTAAAATTGGTAAAGCTAGTAGAGATCAGTTTAAAACTTTCATCAACTCTCTTTAGGTCATCTGCACTACAGTAGTATTATTGACCTCTCCTATACCGAGTGAAAGAAAAAACAGTCTTGAGGAACACCTGTTGAAAACAGCTTGTTTGTTAGAGGGATATAGGGGGGGGGGAGGTTGTGGTGGTCCTGAGATGACGTTGTTCATTGGGACAAAATAAAGATTAATGACTTCTTGACCTGATGGGAGAGTATCATGAACGAATTAATGGAAATTTCTTTTTTTTTCCTGAAGATCTTCAAATCTTTTAATTGCAGATCCTTGATATCCTATAATTTGTTTAGAGTAGCGTTCTGTTAGGGAGATTAGTTGATATACATTTAATGGATTTAATCAATAATTATTCCAATTTACAAACTCTCAATTTTGTTTATAGATTTAAACGAATCGCCGTCTTTAAAATATTTAAAGCAATTTATAAAAGAAGATATGTAGATTTTTTTGTTTTTTAAATTACGTTAAAAAAAATTATACGTCTCTGTTAATAGTCTTCTTCGACGTCCGGTAAACTAAAAAAAATATTATACGTTCGTTGAAATAGACTTGCAACTAAATTTTTGGATAATACTAGCAGAATTTTAAGCAAAAATGTCGACACTTATATTCTTTTGTAGTCATCAATAGTTTATGATTAACTTTCAAAGAGGAGAAAATTAGAAGTGCTCATATTTTTCCAAATCTTTTTTTTTCTAGAAATCTGAAATGCCACTTATTAAAGATGTTTCAAGATTTCGAGAAAGTAGTGTTTATTTGTAAATGCACATCGCGAGTGTTCAAGAATTTTATTAATAGCTAAAAGGAGACGTTTTAGTTTCTGTACCAAGTTTTCAATAACAACAACGCTTCTCTATCTTTATATAAGATGTTTCTACATCTGACCTGTGTCCTGGCCTTCGGTTGTCTCATCAGCTCTTCACACGGCATTCCTTTAGGGGAAGATGTTGTCGTTGGGGTATGTATGACGTCTGTCGTCTCTCTGTACTTCTTGAAGTACACACTATTTACTGTCTCTCCTATTTTTATTTGCATGTTATTTGAAAGTTTGTATAAAATAGACCAACTAAGAAAACAAGAAAAGTAAAATGATTTAAAATAAAATATACAATTTTTTGAAGATACATTTATCACCAAAATTATTCTTTCCAATTTTTTTTTGAAATGGTATATTGCTAATATTAATGACTTCAAGTCCAGCTGGGGATTTCTCATTGCTAACAAATTGTATATTAATTGAATTTTTTTTAAAGTAAGTTTTAGAGATAAAAAGTTTAACAATTTTTTTTAAAGTAAAAAATAAGACTAGCACCATCATTTTCCAGTCTAATGATTTCCAAATTTTGTTTCATAATTTAAGGAGAAATTAGATCAGATTCACAAATGAGCCTGAGCAAAATTTAAAGAAATCATTTAAACATTTTAAAATTATATTTGATATTCTATATTTTTCTTTTTCCAAGTAATTGAACCCGTTCACATGACTATACCGATTTTCAAATCACAGTTTATAAACAAAATGTGATCTCAAAAAGAATTTTCTTTTATCATATAATAAGTTTGTACTTTATACCATTTTTTCGTAAATATTATTAGAAAAGTCTGAAAATTTAAATTCATGTCAATGTTTTTAAAGTATGAATCGGTGTTGAAACATCTTAACAAAACGTCTTTATATTATAGTGATATTTGGGCAATCGTGGGATAAAAGCATTTAAATATTATCTCTTGTCACTTATTATGTCTTCAAGTGGGGCTTTGCATGAGAATTTCTAAATAAGAATATTAGAATTTCGTGTGTTTTGGATCAGTTCCTATTTTTGTCTCGCTATGTCCATTCTTTCAAATTTGTATTGTTTACGACTGAGATGTTTTCAAGTGAAAAATAGAAGCTCAATTTTCACGACCCTTTTACAGAACGTCTCAGAAGTGTTTCTACCTAAATCCGAAGAGCAGCTACCACCAGAACCGCCCCTTGAAACCAGTGAAACACTTGGCGATCGCAAACGAGATTTGGGAGTCCGTTCTAACAAAGAGACAGGAGACAAGAAATGGATTGTTACTTCCGAATATAACAGGTTGTTATTTTTTTCACTGTTTTAACCTCAACTGCGCTAGCCAACTGAAAGATGGGCTTAGCGTTTTTGTTTTATTCAGTGACGAATATGGCGTTGAATAAGGGAAAATTAGTACGACAATGTTTAGTTATTTTTCTTTTGTCGCAAATAATCTGAGCAAACTACTTTTATGATCAAATTAATTTTTGTTCATCAGACTCACAAGCAAATTTATGTTTCTTCAAGCAGTTGTTGTTTCTATGAACTTCCTATACTGGCACCCGTTTGGTTTCTCTACCAGGCTCCTAGTTTCTGGAACGATTTTCAGTAATTAAGAGACTACTAGGAAAATAGTCACTTTCAGATGCCGTGAATACAATCTAACATAAATTAATTCCTCGAGAATTCCAGAAATCGACGTATAAGTATTACTTGGCGGATAGAGTTTGAATATGAATTCAGAAAAAGTTATATTTGCTAAGCATTTTAGTTTAAATGAAAAATTAGATTTGTTTAACTTTAAAAGATTACAACAGTTGAAACGTGGCTATGAATGGAAATACTGACGACAGTTCTGGGTATTGTTCCGATTATCGTCTCAAACAAAAGTCCTTGAGATTAAAATATTAAAAATTAAATTATCAACGAGGTAATACACACTTGCTAATCTTCTTGTCCATTTACATAGATACTCGTATCTTTATTTTTAAGTCTGTAACATTTTATTAAGAAAATTTGATTTTTTTAATGTTATTTAAATATTTTCAGTTTTTACATTTGTTCCAAACAGTTGGCTAGTATTCCTATTTTTGTATTAACGTGTGTGTCTTGTGTGTGTCCTTAAAAGAGATTGAAATTATGAAATATTTTGCTCTATATAGAATTTTTGAAACTTCATTTACCTTCCCAGAAATAAAAGAGGGGCGACAATCCAAGTTGTCGAGAGTGGACACACACGCAAGAAGAGGGCAGCTGAAAATTTAGCTAAGAAATGGGGCTACAAGATACCAGTTGTCATTCAGAGTTCATATGCCAGCTTAGGTAAGTTGTCATTCAGAGTTCATATGCCAGCATGGGTAAGTTGTCATTCAGAGTTCATATGCCAGCATGGGTAAGTTGTCATTCAGAGTTCATATGCCAGCATGGGTAAGTTGTCATTCAGAGGTCATATGCCAGCATGGGTAAGTTGTCATTCAGAGGTCATATGCCAGCATGGGTAAGTTGTCATTCATAGGTCATATGCCAGCATGGGTAAGTTGTCATTCAGAGTTCATATGCCAGCATGGGTAAGTTGTCATTCAGAGTTCATATTCCAGCATGGGTAAGTTGTCATTCAGAGTTCATATTCCAGCATGGGTAAGTTGTCATTCAGAGTTCATATGCCAGCATGGGTAAGTTGGCATTCATAGGTCATATGCCAGCATGGGTAAGTTGTCATTCAGAGTTCATATGCCAGCATGGGTAAGTTGTCATTAAGACTTGAAAGGCTAGCCTAGATAAGTAAAACCCCAGAATGTTTGATACTACAAAAATTGACAGATTTGTTCATAACTATGAGAACATCGACTTACCTACCTCAATTTGTGTTTCCAGTTTTTGCAAAAATTACCTTGAAGTATATGACATTTATTAAATTAATTTAAAGAACACGATTTTTCCTTAAAACATATTTCCTATTAACACGGGAACAATAACTCTTCAGGCAGCTATTACGTCATTCTGCTGTTTAGAAGCCTACGTTATATTAGCGACCACGTGTGTGTGACCTTCGTTGACGAAACCTCGACCTTTGACCCCACCAACCCAAAGTGGTTCACAGAACATGGCTACGTCTGGGATTCTTATCTGGCTGTTGGAAATAACGGAGGGTAAGACTAAAAATAGACATGTTGGCATTATTCCTTCTTGCTTATTTTTATTTTTCAAATCATCTCGTAAAAAATTGCATTCAATGTTCTTTGTGTTTAAAAACAAAAACCATAATAAATTTAACGATTTCCTTTTTTTAAATCCTTTATATTAACTCGTGGTGTCTGCGGCGGACCGACCTTGCTTGCTTGTCGCCAAAACTTTTGATCAATTTTTAACCCACTTGCTCGCAAGATAGCGAGCTGAAATTTTGCAGGCAGTTTCGTACCGATGATAAAAACAATGTATCAAAATTTCAGATCGATCGCATGTACCGTAATTAAATTATTGATTTTTTAGATTATTTATTTATTCCTATGTATCATGCTATTTTTTTAGATAGAGCGTCGCGGTGCGTATTATATTGAACAACCTTTCTGTCGCGCAATAAGGTGCGTATTTTATTGACAGCTCTTTTTATAAACATATTCCTGATCGGTGCGCATTATATTAAACATGTTTTACGACACAACTGCAATTTTGTATTTCTGGATGTTCTGGCGCTGCGTATTATAATGAACATTCTTTTAATTACTTCTCGTACATAAAGGATTTATAGTCAAAAACTTGGTTTTTTACGGGTTTCTCTTATTAGCTAATAAAATTCACCGATAAAGTGAGTGCTCTATAGTCTATAGAAGTCGAAGAAAATATGCATGGAATCAATTCTTTAACTTCTAAATTACAATTTCTAATGGTTTATATAAAATAGGGTTCACTTTGTTATATCTTTGATCAATTGGTGATGTGATTGAATGTTCAACTCTGTCTGACAGGTGCACGGCTTATGGCGGTCCTGGAAACGGTGGTGCTCAAAATATTTATCCTTGTGGAGATTTCGTAAGTTGTCTTACCTGTGGCAATATGTAAAAACGAATTAGACCCGTAACAAGTTAAGTTGAAAAGCTGCAAGCTGCATCTCGAAGTCTATAATAAGTTGCCGGCCAATCATGTAATCGAGACGTCACTTCCTGTGGCTTGAAATAACAGACTATAACAATGAGCGGGGCACGGCCTGTGTGAAACAGAAGCATAACTTTATAAGGTTTCAAAGCGGAATACAGGAGAATCATTCCTCTCTCTCGCTCTCTCACACTCTTCTTATTTTTGACTGTTTTATTTCCTCTCTCTCTCTCTCTCCCTCTCTCTCTCTCTCTCAAGTTCTTATTTTTGCCTGTTTTATTTCCTCTCTCTCTCTTTCTCTCTCTCTCTCTCTTTCTTTCTCTTTCTCTCTCTCACTCTTCTCATTTTTGCCTGTTTTATTTCCTCTCTCTCTCTTTCTCTCTCTCTCTCACACTTTTCTTATTTTCGCGTGTTTTTCTTTCCTCTCTCTCTCTCTCACTCTTCTTATTTTTGCCTGTTTTATTTCCCCTCTCTCTCTCTCTCTCTCTCTCTCTTTATTTCTCTTTCTCTCTCTCACTCTTCTCATTTTTGCCTGTTTTATTTCCTCTCTTTCTCTCTCTCTCTCTCTCTCTCTCTCTCTCTCTCTCTCTCTCTCTCTCTCTCTCTCTCTCTCTCTCTCTCTCTCTCTCTCACACACTTTTCTTATTTTCGCGTGTTTTTCTTTCCTCTCTCTCTCTCTCTCGCTCTACACTTTCTTTCCCTCCCTTTCTTACTCACTGCTGTCAAACATGACGTAGACAACTCACTAAGATGATTAACAAGCGAACACGATCCCCCACAACAGGTGATCAATGTCCACGAGTTCCTCCACTCACTTGGCGGCACCCACAGCCAGCAAGGATATCTCAGTACCAGATACATAACAGTCAATCCTGGCGATGTGCAAGAAAGTAAGTCTGACACGCTTCGACATATTTATATCACATCCCTTATCTCACCCCTACCATAACAGTGAAGTCATAGATTAGAGATTCTAGAAATGAATTTTTGGAACTTGACACTTAAAAGAGACTTATATTTGATAAATATAATAGCCCAAGTCACAGGTTGGAAGGAAGGATCCCTAGCGCTATGACGTCGTTTTATTATTTTTAGTTTATATTTAAGGATATATACAAGTCGCGCATCAGGAGGTGTGCAAAATTCTAAAAATTCTAAAAGAATCTAAAAAATTATATATGATGTCATAGTTTTATCTTATATTTTAATTTTGGAAAAGAGCGTGATGTAAAAAGAGGATTTGAGGATATATAATTATAAAATATTTGTTTTACATTTCAGGAAGTTTAATATTTCGTATTTATCAAACAAGGATACGTTACTTGGGCTTTTTACCCCAAAAAAGTGGGCGCGTAGGCACCCTAAAACCCCTAGTATTTGATAAATAAAAGCCCAAGTCACTGTCTCCGTAACGCTAAGGGACATAGTACAACAGTCCATAGCAGTTTAAAAAAAAGAAAGGTATCATAAGCAGCATATTATTTTAAATTGAAAATATAGACGTAAAATCATAATCATTTTGGTTTCGAGATTTAAGAATTGTTCGTAAGTTTCTATTCTTCATTTAATTTTAGGTTTACGTGTAACTTACGTCCCCAATTCTCCTGCTGCCAATTTTGTGAACTGGTATTTTGATCCTCAGTCGTCTCTAATGTATGGTGCAAAGGTAACTGATTTTAATAAAATATATATATGTTCACATTTTTTTACATAAATTGGACTTTTAGTGTAATAGAACTTATGGCTGGTAAAGTGACAACCTAAACAGCTCGTATGCAATCAACTGCAATCCACCACAATCCACCTCGGTTGCCTCATGAACCGTACATTTATAGCCAGCTATTCTCTCAGTCCTTGACCAGCACGCTTACAGTTCACCTCACATGCCACGTGATTCATACCAGGTCAAGTCATTGCATTCTCACACAATGTAAACACAACAACACGTCTCTCACATCTCCCTTCTAACAAAATTAAATGAATGACCCAGATTATCAATAAGAGAATAATACAATTATTAACATCGAACAATTCAGTACATGAACTTTAAGACTGAATCTTCAAATGTCTTTCATATCACAGCAAACCTTTATGTCTCTTTGTCTGGGTATCTCTTTGGTGGGTTCACCTGTCTCCCGTATCTGTTGTTGTTGTTGCTGTTGACTTCGCTTAAGTATCATGTTTTGGTCGTTTACAAAAATGATCGTTGTCAAGGAACTCCTGCAAAGTTCTTTAAAAAGAATTATCCTATCCTTTACAAGGATTGTTTGTTCCATTCGTACCGACGCTGGGAGCGTGTACTTCTTGCTATGTCTCTGGTGTGTCGAACTCACAGTCCCCCGTAACACCTCTCCTTCCAAGAAATGTCTGTCTCAACATGTTCTTGTTTCGTGGGTGTGTCACATCATCGCAAGTCTTTACGATGCATGACCTTAGCGTCGTTGCTGCCGACACGACGACCGCTGGTTGCCACGAGCCTTTATGTTCTTTCTGTCTCGGTGCGTTGCTTACACGCTGAGAGTGTGTACCTCTGTTTATTATGTCTGATTTGACGTAATATTTCTTCTTCTGTTTGTACCTCTGATAAATGTTGCTTTTTAAGCAAACGATTTTAATCAGATTCAGCTTTTGACAAGCTTGCAGACTAACTATAGGCTTTGAGTGCGTCTTGACTATTTGAAATTCCAGCATTTCTGTTTTGTCTTTCACAGAGCACATGATTGATGTTTTGCCTACAACAGGCAGTGTTTCATCACTGTATGTAGTGAGCCTTGCTGTTGATTTCTGCATTCTTCCTATTCTTAGTTGACTAAACAATATGTGTGGCAGAATGTTTACTTGTGCGCCCATGTCCAGTGTGAACATCACTGGCTTCTGATCAAGCGTAACGATTGCCCTCTATTCAATTCATCACTTGTTGCATGTTGCGTGGACACACTTCCTAAGCAGAATGTTTGACTATAGTGCACGTGATCTTTCAGTTGACGGTTGCAAATTTTTCCCGTTTTGACTTGCATACAGCATAAAAGTGATTCAATTTTCCACAGTTGTTGCATAACTTGCCGTAAGCAGGACATCTTCTAGGTTCATGGTTTTTTCCACAATACTTGCATTTGCCTGCTTTTATGTGTGTACTTGACCTTAAAGCTTGCTTGACATGTTGACTTGTTGTGTTGTGCGTACTTGGTCTCTCACGTGCCTATGAGTTCACAGCTTGAACATTCTTTTCTTCATTTAAAGCTTTGAGTTGCCATTCTGACGTTTCCGCCGCTTTGCATATAATTCCAGCCTTATTCAAATTCAGGTCTACTTCTCTCAGTAGTCTAGCCCTGAGATATTCATTATTTACTACAGCCAAAATTCTGTCCTTTATTAACGACTCTGTTAAAATTTCAAATTCACAAGTCTTTGCTTTAGGTTTAAGGTCTGTTATAAAAGTATCGAAACTTTCTCCCTCACCTTGATTTCTGGAGAAAAACACGTGTCTCCCGACTGTCACATTCTTTCTTGGCAAACAATAATTCTCGAATTTTCGTAATAAGCACTTCACTGAATGAATATCCGTGTCACAATCGTCACATTCCTGTCCAGTCCATTGGAATGTATTGTACACTTCTACCGCTTCTTGGCCTATTACATGCAGCAGTGTCATGCTCTGCACTTGTTTGCTTTTTGTGTCGAGTCCACTGGCTATCTTATATATCTGGAAAGACTGCTTAAATCTCTTCCAGTTTGCAGCAATGTTTCCATGTAGCTCCAGTGGTTGTGGCGGGTGGAGTCGGTCCATCTTGTAATAGAACTTGTGGCTGGTCAAGTGATAATAAGTGATGTAATAGATATGGCGTCAGTATTTCAAATAGTCTTGAGGTCCTCCACATTGGACATCATGTAATGGATATGGCGTCAGTTCTTCAAATAGTCTTGAGGTTCAACAATTCTGACACCATGTAATAGATATGGCGTCTGTATTTCAAATATTCTTGTGGTCCTTTACTTCTGACACCATGTAATGGAACTTTTGGCTAGTCAAGAGACACGACTTTAACACACTGTGGTCTGGTAACAACTGTGTTTAATCACTATATACAATTCACTGTGTTCTACTGTACAATCAACTACCTAAACAGCTCGTATGCAATCAACTGCAATCCACCACAATCCACCTCGGTGGCCTCATGAACCGTACATTTATAGCCAACTATTCTCTCGGTCCTTGACCAGGCACGCTTACAGTTCATCTCACATACCATGTGTTTCATACCAGGTCTAATCATTGCATTCTCACACAATGTAAACACAACAACACGTCTCTCACTCTTTAGTTTATTGTGAATACAGAGCAATTAAAATTGTTTTAGGAAATGAAAAAAAGAAGAACATTCATGCGATGTAGAACATAGAAATCACTGTCACTGTCCCCAAGCAGATTCTTGCAGTTTTTTTCTTTATACAATAACTTATCACGGCAATCTAATTACTTATTTTTTTACTTTAAACGTATTTCTTATAACTAGCTATTCAGTAATCTTTCGTTAACTGCCCTAGATTATAAGAAACACTTATCTTGACAACGGTGTTAAAACTACCCTTCACTTTAAATTCATTTTGTTTCGTTCCACCAGACATGGACCAGGAACGGCCTGGAAGCATACACCCCGATTACCGAAGACTTCTTCAACACAGTCAACAGCGTGTCCTCCGATGAGGTCATCTTCTCTGAACTTACTTACACAATGAAATGCGTCGGTAAATATGCCATTCCCTCTCCCCCCCCCCAATAGGGCACAACTTAATGATCAGAAACCTAATGATGTTTATAATTATTGTATCTTATAGACCTAAATCTATTGAACTTTTTGCCCCGTGACATGCTGCAAATCATCCACATAATTTAAAAAAATCAGTGCTACAACTGCAAATAAACCTAAATACCTGCGTTTTACCTCGGACATTGCCTTCTTCACCGTGGCTAGAGCGACAAGCCTTAGTTATTACCACTGATACTGGAGAAACTATTCTTAGTAATCTGCATTCCAAAACGAAGCATGCATTATTTGAAATTAATTGCCAAATTTATCTTATCAAAAAGAATATATTAGAAAAATCCCTTTTATCCTAATTTATTTTTAAGTTGTTATAATTTTGACGCAAATCAAGGTGAAAAAATAAATCAAAATTTGAAGAGTAAATTTTGAGGAAAATTGACTAAAACTTGACCGTGAACGAAATACTTTTACCGTATTTTTACTCAGCAATCAACTAACACCATAAATTACGTGTGTAGGGTGTAGGGAAATTTATCGATCTGAAATTTTTTATAGCCTGTCAATGTATAGGATTTTTAGACTACCAGTAGTCTTACAATTGTGTAAAGACTACCAGTAGGCTTACAATTGTGTAAAGACTACCAGTAGTCTTACAATTGTGTAAAGACTACCTGTAGTCTTACAATTGTGTAAAGACTACCAGTAGGCTTACAATTGTGTAAAGACTACCAGTAGTCTTACAATGGTGTAAAGACTACCAGTAGTCTTACAATGGTGTAAAGACTACCAGTAGTCTTACAATTGTGTAAAGACTACCAGTAGGCTTACAATTGTGTAAAGACTACGAGTAGGCTTACAATTGTGTAAAGACTACCAGTAGTCTTACAATGGTGTAAAGACTACCAGTAGTCTTACAATTGTGTAAAGACTAACAGTAGGCTTACAATTGTGTAAAGACTACCAGTAGGCTTAGAATGTGTAAAGACTACCAGTAGGCTTACAATTGTGTAAAGACTACCAGTAGGCTTACAATTGTGTAAAGACTACCAGTAGGCTTACAATTGTGTAAAGACTACCAGTAGGCTTACAAGTGTGTAAAAAAAGTTTTTTCAGTTCCCTTATAATCTCAATTTTGTATTATATCAATGTACAAAGTTTGTAGTTTTTCGATTAGTAACATTACAAAAGCTGCTTTCATTGTGATTACTGATAAATAATATTACGGTATTTCTTGATTGTTCTAGAAAAATTCTGCAACAACGCATCAGTGGACTGCAGCCCTGGCTACTACTCGTATGTCAAAGGTGTCTGTAGATGTGTGTGTCCCGAGGAGAGAGACGTAGACACCAATTGCAAGACACTGAAAAATGGACGTAAGTTAAGCATCCTGTCATGCAGGTTGTAATATCTTATGTTAACTGCCTTAATGACCTGGTTTATCTCTGAAAACTGATTAAAAATTAATCCTGGAATAAGTAGCGGAACAAAAACGTGCTGCCATGAAAAAAAATAACTATTGAATAACGAATCCATTTAATAAAATGACCACATCAACTCTATAAGAAAATTATTTTAAAAAGTAACCCGCCATAACACCAACAATGTTAAAATAATATACACATATAATTTTAAAATTTTAAGTGATTATTTGTACTATCATTTTTGTGTTAAACATTTTCATTTAATTTCACTTCTTTCCTTCCAAAAAAAAAGTCCCTTTAAGTGAACATTTCTCTAAATCTTAAACAAAATCAGCAAGTTTAAGGTTTATTTAAGTTTATTCTTTATCTGATAGTTGTAAAAAAAAATTCCCATCACGGCAAATATTTCAAAATATGATTTAACGTAACATATCTGAAAGGGACTTACAAATTGTATATATTGAATCTATATCTCATATCAACAAACGTCTCCCTTGTTTTAAGTTTAAAATATGAAATGTGTTTTATTTATTTATCTTTTTGCAATTTTACTGGAAGCTACCCTAAGGTAACGAAGGTTTAATTAGTGTATGCTTAACAGAGTTTAATTGAACAAATGACCATTTATTAGGGACACTTCGATTCAGTTGAAAATTAAAATATCACCAGAAAGAAAAATAACAATTAGACGCACAAAGCTTCAGCACCTAATATGTTTAGTGATAGCATCTTTTCTTGAAAAATAATCTTCCCCTAGAATATTCCTACTTTTGTCTAAATATCTTGCTAAATTTAAACAATTTATTAAATTTTTTAATTAATCATTTTCATTGAAGAATTAATTTCACTAAGTTCCATTCAAGCTCGTGGATTGTTTTTGTTCTTAAAGCTACGTCCTACGTCAGCTGGCCAAAGACCCCAATCGTCGTCTACTCCGGTCGTGCCAACAACTCATGTCCGGCAGGATTCAACCAAACCACGGGATGGTACTCGTTCACCGGGAAGTGGGCCGTGACCCAATCCCCAGTGTCCAATGTCCCATTCCCCAGCAACGGCAGCACACACTTCCTCCCCGTGTGCACCAAAAACACCCCTGCTGGCACCGACATCGACTGGGAATCGTGGCCTCCAGGCGGCCAGTACTGCCTCATCAAGCCTGCAGGGACACCCTGTGGGGGAGGTAAGTCTTTCTTATAGGCTAGTAGAAGGGATGAAGAACTAAGGAGATACTTGCCGCAACGCACTGGGAAAAAAATCAATATACATATAAACGAGGAAACCAGGAAAACCAACAATTGATCAACTTTTAAAACTCTGATAAGAATGCAGGACTAGACACAAACCATAGATAAGCGCATGACGCAATAATCTTCTGTATAGAAGATCTGTCTTTTACACATAATAAGATAAACTTCTTTTTATGTGTGCATGATTGGTTATCATTTATCATTTACACTTCTTTATATAAATGGAGCGGGGAGGGATACGTTTTTTTCCCGATTTTAACTTTTAATTCAAAGTAATAAAAAATCAATGTCAGTATGTGACCAGATCATCCGTTCAAGATATTCATATAGTTCATCATGTTACTGTACCTGTGATTCTTAAAATCATTGAAATGTCTTCGTCTTTTGAGTGATATTGAATCTCCAACTCACAACTTGCAGCGTACATTCAGACGAGCTTAGATTACGTGTCCATGGCTCCCGTCACCTACAACGGCAGCATCGGTGACACCACCATCAACGGGGCAAATGTCACACAGAATTACTGCTGCCGGTCTCAGGAGATGTCTAACTTCCCCATCGAGTTGCCAAACGCTGATCCCTTCAAGATTTTCGCGAGATACAGTTGTCCAACTATTAAGGGTAAGTATATCATCTTCTTTTTTTTTCAAACACAAAGTTCAGTTTTTAACACGTTTTTATTAACTCACTTTCGTTCCTTTTTGTCCACAATGTTTTAAATCTGCCAACGTCAAATTATTCACTTATGATGTTCCTAGAGATCTCAAAATTTTACCACAGATAGATCATGGATGACAATGAGTCTATCAAAATTTCAGATCGATCGAATGTACCGTTATTAAATTATTGAACTTTTTAGTGTATCTATATATACGCATATGTATTATCCGTCTGCTCTTGTTTACATTACATTCACGTGCCGAGTTCACACCAACCCCGACCACATCAACCATGTTTAACATCAAGGGGAGATCAGTCATTTCCAGTCTGTAAATGTTTGTCGGGCAATGCGTATTATATTTGAACATAATCAATACTTCAAAACTCACCATAGCATACACTTAAACTAAAAAGAATAAAATAAATAGAAGTTAAAAAAAAGGTTTAAATAAAACAAACCCGTAAAAACAAAGTTTTTGACTATAAATCCCTTATATATGAGACATAACTAACAGTATTGATTATTTTCAAACGCTACAAACATTTACAGACTGAATCTGTCTAACTCAACTTTGCTTCATAACCCTGGGGGTTGGGGGGGCGTGGGAGAGGGGGAAAAGTCTGGTCACCGATTCGCTTGACCGAGCTCAGCGTGACACGTAAAATGTAAACAAAAGCACGCGGGTACGTCGATGGGTCGCGTCAACGCATCAACTCAAACTCTCACGTGGAAAAAAAACAATAACAAACCGTGAATTTGAATTACATACCTCATATAAGGATAAACTAAAAATGCAATAATTTAATTACGGTACGATAGATCGATCTAAAATTTTGATACGATGTATTGTTAGGTCAGACGGGCCCGTGTGCCAAATTTCAGCTCGATCAAATCACGGTAAGTGGGTCATTTTTTACTTTTGTTTTTCCGCCCGCCCGCCCAAGACATACAGAGATGACGAGACGGCGGTGAAGTTAATATAAGGGATTTAATAAAACAAACCCGTAAAAAACAAGCCCGTAAAAACAAAGTTTTTGACTATAAATCCCGTATATATGAGTCATAACTAACAGTATTGATTATTTTTAAACGCGACAAGCATTTACAGACTGAATCTGTCTTAAATCAACTTTGCTTCATAACCCTAGGGGGGGACGGGTGGGTGGGAGGGGGAGAGGGGAAAAGTCTGGTCACCGATTCGCTTGACCGAGCTCAGCGTGACACGTAAATGTAAACAAAAGCACCCCGGTGCTTCGATGGGTCGCCTCAACGCGTCAACTCAAACTTTCACGTGGAAAAAAAACAATAACAAACAGTGAATTTGAATTACATACGTTATATAAGGACGAACTAAAAATGCATTAATTTAATTACGGTACATTCGATCGATCTGAAATTTTGATACGATGCATTGTTAGGTAAGACGGGCCCATGTGCCAAATTTCAGCTCGATCGGATCATGGTAAATGGGTCATTTTTGACTTTTGTTTTTCCGCCCGCCCGCCCAAGACAGAGACGGCGGCGAAGTTAATATAAGGGATTTAAAAACGCACGTTTTTATAAGCGGACTAACAAGAAGAAAATACATTTTTTTCACAGAATTGTGAAGGAAAAATCTTTTTCTGGATTGATAAAAAGTTCAAACTTATATGCTCAAGTACTATGATGTAATATGACTAAAAACGTGGGCGGGCGCTTTAAAACAATTAATTTCAAAAAATTGTATGTCGTTCGTCGTGGGGCGGGCGGAAAAAGGAAAGTCAAAATTGACACACTTCCCGTGATGCGATCGAGCTGAAATGTTGCATATAGACTCGTGTCATCTAACAATGCGTCGCATTAAAATTTCACATCGATCGAATGGACCGTAATTACATTAATGCATTTTTTGTTTATCTGTATGTAACTATATGTAATTCAATTTCACAGTTTGTTATTGTTCGCCTTCCACGTGCCACTTGAGTTCACGCCAGTCATCAATGTCCACAACCCCTCCACCCCTTCCCCAGTTTTAAAGCTAGGAGAGTTCAGTCAGTTTCAGTCTGCAAATGTTTGTCGAGCGATGCGTATCATATTGAACGGATTCAAAACTTTTAGTTATGTCTCATATATAAGGGATTAATAGTCAAAAACTTTTGTTTTTACGGGGTTATTAAATTTATGCATTGCCTACCACTGATTCATGGCCAAATGTT
This sequence comes from Ampullaceana balthica, assembly GCA_944989445.1. Lineage (NCBI taxonomy): Eukaryota > Metazoa > Mollusca > Gastropoda > Lymnaeidae > Ampullaceana > Ampullaceana balthica. Next base: position 293,387 of record CALYLW010000650.1, on the reverse strand, counting down.
TTAAAACCGCTGGGATTGAATCCACTTTCTGTATTATTATCATACTATAACAAGTCTCCTTCCCTCAGTCACATTGGTTTAAGCAATTAGTTTCTGCAGTGATATCAATTTAACTCAGTGGCCCGCTTGTTTAATTACTTTAAAGTTTTAAGCATAAATTGACGATCATATTGCTTAAGGCCTCGTGCTGTATTTATTTTCTTCAAAAACAATTTATCAGTCATTTTAATTTTAATTTTAGAACATTATTAAATGTGAGACCAATCAAAATAATATGTGCGTTTGATTTATTTAATTTCATTTGATATTAGCTTTAATTTGACCTGCTTCTTAAAATTTGAAAGTTCTAAGAAGAATCGTAGAATGTTGTTCAATCGGAAAGTTTTTTTGTATCAGCTTCTATTACTGAGGACGTTTAAGTCAGAAAATATTGTTTTTTAACATTCTAATTAGTTTAAATGATGATTTGAATGTATGTGTCTTTGTTACTTTAAAAATCCCCACTTAAATTGAGAAACTTTTGAGCTAGTTATTACTAATTAACGATACCACGCAAGTCTTTGAGACGGAAAAAAAAGAAAGACAATAAAATTATTGATAAAAAGCACGAATTTGTAAACCACGAACACTACTAGTTGCTAGACTCTGCATTTGTCGATATAAAATGTGTAATGGAATGCATTACCCCCGTCAGGTCTCAAGACTCTGAAACAACAGAGCACCTGGTGGACTAGCATCACCAAGAATACCGGTGACACTCCCTGGTGGTTGTTCAGCACTTGTATGCTAACATCAATCTGTGGTTACCAGCCTCCAGTATATGGTAAGAATAAATACGTTTTAGATGTAAGATGGTGGTTGTTTCTGTAGAGTGGTGTTTAAAATGATTTGCTGATACATATTTTTCAGACCAAATTTAAATGTAAAGAAATTGTTTCTACAGAATAAAGGCGCATTGATTGTGCTAACGATTTTTTAAAAGAGTTTCAGAAAGTAATTATGTTTAATAGTTCTTCTATGCAAGTCACGCTTATCTGAGAAGTAGTAGTGTAAATAATTTTTTCAAAATCATTCCTTCAAAAAAATATTACTTTTAAATGTGAAGTATTATTGTTACATTGATAAACACACAAGTTAAAACAAGTTACGTGTCCGTTGCTGCTGTTAGCGTCCTAGTGACATTTGTCTTCACAGGTTGTAACAGGGACGTAACCCTTGATGCATCTACCAAATCGGTCACCATCACCACACCAGGCTTTCCAGTCAGGGAGCCAAACAGAAGATGTTTCTATACATTCAACGTGAGTGTAATTCCTCTTGACTTAAGATATGAATAAAACAATGGTGGTGAGAACAAACCGACACAACGAAACGACGAGCCTATCGTTTTCCAGCTTCAGTCAGCTATCAATTAAACAATTGAAATAAACACGAAAATAGAATTATAAAACAGTTTGCTGAAATGTTATGTACGAATAAGAAATATGGTGTGTATTTTTAATTTATGAAAACATATATCGTTGCAGTAATTTCTTTTCGTGTACGAAGTAAATGTTTATATGAAACAATGTTCTTGCTAATTAATAGTAGGTTTAAATCATTTTTATATATATACTAAATTTGCATAGTGTATGTGATAAAGTGAATCGCAATACGCAAATTACTCGTACTTCTAGGCGGAATAATAAATTGAACAATATGAATGGATATTTCGCTTCTAAAAATTCTTTTCTAACATTTTATTTTCTTAAGGTACTGGGGTGGGGGCTGGTGGCAATATACCAAAAGACTCCGCAGTTAAATCTTCTTCTTATGTTTTTAATATTTTTATTATTCATATTTTAATTTTTTCAAAAATATTTAACAAAATATGCTTAGGTGGTGAGTGGAATGTTGTTAGCAGGTTGGGGCGAATTTGAAACGTTTTAACGTGTAAATAATAGTTCGCATATTAACTGTTTGATGTAAATAAATATTATTTTATAATTTCTTGCCTAAATTTTTCCTCGTGATTAAGACCAAAAGATTTATATTCTTTTAATAAACAAAAAATGTCGTAATGCACGCCAAATTTTACTTGATATATTTTGTTCTTCAAATAGGTAAATTTGTGGGGCCTATTATTTATTAAATTACTTTGTTTTCTTTCGTTTTTTAAATATTTATTTTTATAAACAAATCTACATAATAGATAATCACACACACACACACACACACACACACACACACACACACACACACACACACACACACACACACACACACACACACACACACACACACACACACATATATATATATATAAATATATTTTAACACAAAGCCTATTCAAATACAACATATATATTGAGCAGGTCCCCCGAAAATCCAAGGTGAGGATCACGTTCAATGTTGTGGATCTGAGCACTCTTTGGGATGACACGTTGCTGTACAAGAGGTTCCACCAGTGGCAGGAAGCCAACAAGTGAGTGGCACGTTGGCATGTGCACTGTGGACATGTGGGGTGTGCACTGTGGGAATGTGGGTTGTGCACGGTGGGAATGTAGGATGTGCACTGTGGGCATGTAGGATGTGCACTGTGAGTATGTGGGTTGTGCACTGTGGACATGTGGGTTGTGCACTGTGGGCATGTGGGTTGTGCACTGTGGGCATGTGGGTTGTGCACTGTGGGAATGTAGGATGTGCACTGTGGGCATGTAGGATGTGCACTGTGGGTATGTGGGTTGTGCACTGTGGGCATGTTGGTTGTGCACTGTGGGCATGTAGGATGTGCACTGTGGGTATGTGGGTTGTGCACTGTGGGCATGTGGTTTGTGCACTGTGGGCATGTGGGGTGTGCACTGTGGACATGTAGGATGTGCACTGTGGGCATGTGGGTTGTGCACTGTGGGAATGAGGAGCTGAATGACTTGTGGCTTCAATGACATGTCTTATTTGGTTACGTGGGAAATGTTACAAAAGTAATTTTGCATGTGTTATGTGGACATGGGGATATAAGGATATATAAGGATATATAAGGATATATAAGGGTATATAAGGATATATAAGGATATATAAGGATATATAAGGATATATAAGGATATATAAGGATATATAAGGATATATAAGGATATATAAGGGTATATAAGGGTATATAAGGATACATAAGGATATATAAGGGTATATTAGGATATATAAGGGTATATAAGGGTATATAAGGGTATATAAGGGTATATAAGGGTATATAAGGATATATAAGGATATATAAGGATATATAAGGATATATAAGGATATATAAGGATATATAAGGGTATATAAGGATATATACGGAATTATAAGGATATATAATGGTATATAAGGATTTATAAGGATATATAAGGATATATAAGGGTATATAAGGGCATATGGTTGAATTGCAAGCCAAAAAACTAGGTGATGGGTAGACATTATTCGTGTATAACTGACAGATAAATTCATAAGAAAATACATTTTTCAAATGTACAAGGATATTTTTTGTGGGGGGGGGGCTGGGGTTAAATACCAGGATGTAAACAATATGAGGTTTAAAAAAATGACAAAACTGATTTCAGAAATTGGAAATGTTGATCACTGTAAGTAAGATAATATGTTTTCATTCCATTCAGTAAAAAAATATTAGTTATTGTTACTATTTTTTAAAACAATTTGTTAGTTAAAATAAGAGAGAAAACTCGAATTTGGAATTTTTGTTTCATCTTTGTTGTAATGTTGTATTTTTTAAATAATACAAAAAAAATTGTGTGTGTGTGTGGGGTGTCTAATTGTTGAAAATATATCCCAAGCAAAATTTTCGGGATTTTAAAAACAAAAGTAAAAAAAAACAACTAAAAGAAATACATTGTTAAACATGCTATCAATCTTAAGTCGTAACCTTACTTGTTCAACACCCACAAACAACTGTATGTGTACTGTAGTGTTCAATTTAATCGGTAACAGAATCGATGCCAACTACAACCCCAAACAAATAATCAGCGATTATGAATATCTGACGCTGGAGTACTGGTCCGGCCCCGATGTGACCTCCAAGAAGGGAGTTAACTTCACTGCTGACGTCATCTTACGTAAGCATTCGACAAAGACTTAAAACTTAAGCATCAATTCGCTATTTAATCCAAGTAAAAAATTTCAAGTTTCAGAACACTGAGTATCACAGATGTCAGTTATGTTATCTGCCACCATTTTCAAAATATTTTGTCACAATTACTTGCACTCAATCGCTGTGGAAATGAAAAGAGTGAAATAAAGGACGCGGTGGTCGAGTGTTCACGGGTTCGGATACATGTGAAGGCAAGGATTTGTTCCCGGGGCCTAGGGTGTCCCTGAGTCACCCAGCTCCGAATGGGTACCTAACACTAGTTAGACGGCTGGGTAACGCGTGGAACCCAAAAGCCGTGGCGTGTGAACGCTGCATCACTTGCCAACAGATCATCTGTCATGGTCTGTGGAGGCAATTATATTCTGCATAGAAGGGGCGTCTGTATAGATAAGATAAGATATGAAAAGAGTAACTAAGAAATATTAATTGCAGGAAAATCAGCTCACACCCTGACATTTTGTCACTTAAAATTGACACGATGTCCTATTTGATAGGTCTGGACTTAGGTCAAATGATGTGTGCAGTCTTAATATTAGGAAAACTCTTCATAGATATTGCATGCAACTTAAAAAGCGCCATGTCTGAGGCTGGAGTGCAATAGTAAGATGTAGGGCTGCAAAACTTAATAGACAAGAATTTTTACTAAGTGAAAGTTTTGTGGTTGCTTAAAAAAATAATAAAATAACGAGTGCTAAACAAGATGCATGTTTATTTATCTCTGCTTTCTTTAGTGTCTTGACCAATTTGCTGGGAGAAAATCAGTTGTTGCTGGCTTTGAGTTTGCGATTGTTCAGGAATTTCAAAACTTCTTTATACGTAGATCACTAACACGGTTATGTCATTTTAAGAACTCATAAGTAATTCTATTTTAGATTTTAATTATACAATGCCTATGGCGATAATGTGCTTTTTTAATAAAACCCTTAAATAAAAGTTAACCCTTAAATGCATGATTTGTTTATTAAAAAAAACATGGAAAAAAATATTAAGATATGCTTTATTATTTCTTTATTCATTATAATATATCTCAATTTTTTTTTCAAAAGTTAAAATATGTAATTTGAACAAAAACAACCTGTTGCATATCTGCAACATCATGCAGTAAAGTCTGATTTTATTGTGAAAAGGGAGGCAAATGCTTGGTGTTGTAATCAAAATAAATGAATTGTCAGTTTCTTTCAAATTGATTCACTGTCATTCAGTTTATGGCAGAGCTCAGTTCCTAATCAGCTGGCCAATAGAATCGCACATTGATTAAGCATAAAATGGACTTGTAAATAAAAATACCGAAACAATATTTCTACTCCACGAATGCACCACCCTGTAAATATGGTCTACATGATTGCTATCTGATGACATGTTTCAGATATTGAAAAATTGCAATTTGTTATGTTGTTGTATTCTAATATTTGTAGCCGAAGACCACTGTTACGATGCATCAACAAACGGCGCCGACTACTGGGGTACAGCGGCCATATCTGAAACCTACGAGCCATGCTTGAACTGGGCGGACACAGTAGACTGTGCAGACTTCCCTGTGTGAGTAATCCGTGTAGCATTGGATGTAGTCAATGATTTTGGTCGCAGGTTATTTAGAAAGATTTCTTTAACGCAGTGGTTCCTAACCTATTGGGGTCCATACACCCCTTCAGATGCCAAAAAAACGTTCATGCACCCCCTCGTGAAATTTGCAGAAAATGCATAATAAACTATGTTTATTTTAGGAACATAACAGTTTTGACAATAGGCAACAGGGAATTTAGTCAGAGATCTGCTGCTTCTTATGATCAATCAGTGATTTAAATCTGGGGACTGTTTTGGACAAAGCAACTCTCATGTCATCCTCTGCTTCAACTTATTCCTTTCCTTGGTTTTAATCGTCAAAGGTGTGGAGAATCCTGATTCACAGAGATAGGTTGTGGCAAATGGAAGGAGAGTCAGTACTACCCTCTTGGTTAGTTGTGGGTAGGAATCTAGCTGGGCGCACCAAAATTCAATCAAGGTATTGCAACTGAAGGCACTCCTCAGTACTTCTCTGGTTCTCAAATCAATCAGGTCATCTTTCACAAGGTCACTGTCATCAATGTTGTCCAAGTCACAGAGAAAAGTATTGCGATTCCAAAGGTCTTTCTTTGCAATTTCTTAACAGAAATACCCATGCAATGTTAAAAGATGCTCTGAAATTTCCCCTTTGATTTTGTCGGGCAGTGATCCCTCAGTGCTTCCTTCTGCAGCAGATATTACAACTTCATCCAAGAGTGGAAAGTTGGCCAAGTTGGACTTTTCTAGTCGTCGCTGGAATAGTGGCAGTTTGTTTAGGAAGGCTTGCAATCTCTCAGTAGCATCCATTACAGTCATAGAAGGTCCTTGGAGAGATGTGTTCAACTCATTCAAGATGGAGAAGATGTCCGCCAGGTATACCAAGTAATGAATGAAATTTGGACAGTCAAACTTGTCAGCAAGGTCACTATCTTTTTCTCGCAAGAAAATGGCAAGCTCCACTCTCAGTTCTACTAACCGAGAAAGTGGTTCAAGTCATGTGAGCGGATAAAATTTACAACTTTGACTACAGTAGAAAGAACTGACTTCAAGGTTGGAGGTAGATTTTTGCATGCCAGTGCCTGACGATGAAGGATACAGTGTGTAGTAACAATATCTGGACTTTCGTTCTTTACCAGTGCTCAAAATCCTGACTTATTACCGAGCATGGAGGGAGCACCACCTGTACAAATTGAAGAAATTCTTTAAGTCCAGTCAAACTGATTTTCAGTGAAGAATGTCATCATGACTAGCTGCTGCATATCAGCAGCTTTGGTAGTAGCTAGGAGTGGCTTACAAAAGAGAAATTCCTCCTTCAGCAATCCACTGTGAACATATCTCACAAATACGAGAATCTGACTGCATTGTGCTAAATCAGTGGATTCATCCAGCTGCATGCTAAATGGAAATGGACTGCTTCTCATCTTGCACAAGAATTGATCCATAAAGTCTGCAGCCATGTCACTAATCTTGGAATGAATAGTGTCATTGGTCAAAGGAACATTCTCAACCTGCTTCCTCTCCTGGTGACCACACATCAGTTCCACCATCTCCAGAGCACAAGGCTTCACCAACGTTTCTCCAATGGTGTGGGGCTTCTTGTTCTTTGCAATAAGATATGCAACCTTGAATTATGCCTCCAGTGAAGGTTTATGTGACAAAGAAAATCTCGGGCAAGTTACTTGAGGTCAAGAAGTGAGCTCTCTTCTGCTTGAAGACCTCAACACTGTCCTTGGAATTGGGTGGATGGAATTTCTCCAAGTGCTCTCGTAGTCTAATAGGCTTCATGTTGTCATTGCACAGGATTTTTCCACAGTGGAAGCACTGAGGCTTTTGTGTTCCATCTCTATCTCTTTTTTTATATTTATTAACGATTTTGAGGGGGTGATGACAATCGGAAAGTCGCACCAGACACAGGCAACTTTTTAACTGACGAAGTTTATGTTTTTAATGACCGTAATTGGATGCTCAACTCAAGATTTTTGGTTTCAAGGACGAATATTGACTTACAATTAACGTTTTTAAGACTTCTGCAGCGTACCGAGTAAATAAAAGTGAAGGAAAAAAATCCCAGCGTTTACATCCGCTCAAAACAGTGAGAGGGTCACCGGAAGCCATATATTTGACGTATTTGATGACAAATTTAAATTATTTTTAGAAAACTGTGACGTAAAACACGAAATTCCAAGGAACATGAGCGAAGGGGTATCAAAAGGGTTGTATATGGGCTCCCTTTGACGCGGCATGCCTTGCTTATGGTTTACATTTTCAGATTATCAGTTTTTCTTTTTTTATTTCCTTTTTCTTTTTCTTTTCTTCCTCTTTCTTTTTTTTTATCTGAATGGTTCATGCACCCCCTGGAACCTGCTCATGCACCCCTTGGGGGTGCATGCACCACTGGTTAGGAACCCCTGCTTTAACGGGTTTGGTCTAATAAATCTCATACATTATCCTTAGATTTCGAAAATGCTCATTTGCATGTAAACATGTATGTGTAAATTTTTTATGCGTATGTTTTGACATCAGACAATGTGTTGCAATTCTTTTTTTAAATAAAATTGTAAAAACAATTGTATTACACGTAAATTCACAAACGCACATATATGTATATACACTTATACTTAACACTAATAAAAATCCAAGCACTTCAATAAGGTGAAAGCGAGGACCAAATAAATTTTTTCATGTGCATGTGTACATTACGTCATTCGATTGTGTTTTTAGCTCGAAACGAATTGGTACAGAAAAAAACGATGTATAAAAATCATTAAAAAAAAAGTTTGTTTAGTTGACGGTGTACTTTTGAAGACTTATTGTGAATCAATTCAATTGTAACACAAAGATCCACATACAAATAATTTCTTTTACATTGTGTTTTATCCTAGTAATTTGTAAAGCGTGGTATATAAGAGAAGTAAAAAAATAAAACAGTGCCACTAATTTTTAAAATGAAATATATATCCCAGCAATGAGACGTTCCTCCTCGGGTCAGGTAATCAGTGCAGAAACCCACAGGGTAGACAAGGACAGCCTTGGTGTTACACTTACAAGAACGGTACCAGCTGCACCAAGAGACACTGTGACGCTTGCAACTGGTGTAAGATTTGATAAGTTTTAACAGCATAGATATTCCCAACGTTAACGAAACTTTGAAGGGATTGTTGAGAAGTTAAATCTAACACAGATGTTGCCTAATAAAACAATTTGAGAGTGGAAGAAAGCAATAGTTTACGTCAGATCATACAAACGTATAATTAGTCTTAGCTACTTTCATGGTTTAACAAAAAACATGGAAGTATTAATAATATATGTATGTTGAGTCCTGAGAAACTATGGAAATTTAAAATATATATTTTTTAAAAAATTGAAGCTACTATTAGTTACTATCAAACTGTACTTGAAAATAATATTTTAATTTAACTATCGATACTTTAAGTCGATTTTCTAACATGACACACTATTTTATGATATATATAGCTCTTCTTTTGACCTTTTACTCGTTTTTTTCTGACAATTTACTGTGAATTATGACATTTAAATATTTTATTCTGACGTATGGATGGTATTTTTGTTTTTTGGCACCTCAGTTAAAAATACCAGGGAATTATCCAGAATACACATAAAACATTTACTTTACGATTAAATATTATGGTCTGTTTTCTTCTGGCAATCTAATAATAGTAACAGCTTTATCTTTGACGTTTACATGTCTTAACCTCAATTCTAGATAGACATTGTATCGTTTTCATTGACTATATTATAATTTTAAAATTCTAACTAAACCGTCCAATTTCTTTATCAAATGTTGTTGGTGTTTCAGTTCAACCAGTTGACCTTGTGAAGACATGCGCGGTGGCTATAACCCAAGATCCAAACTTCTGTTCATCTGCAATCCAGAGATACGCCTGCTCCCAGTCATGCAATTTTGCCGTGCCCCCCGTCGCAAGAGGTAAAAAAGACTGTTATCGCCTTCCTGTTGATTACTTGAACAATTTTGGTTTTGCTGACAAGTCTTGCTTGATTTAAAGCATATATTAATAAAAATTTGTTTAATATCATTAAGACCGAGCTTAAAATGAATGTCATTAGACTTTTACCAATATACAGTCCTCCAACGTTGATGTACAAAAGGCTAATAGCTCTAGTTAGAGGGCTCTACATTTAATAGAAATCAATAACTTGCATACCGGATGTTGGTAAAACTGCTAAATTGTTGCAGGTGCATCACAGGAAAAAGGTTCTTAAATTTTTTTTAAAATGACAACTTGGCAAAAACCATTTTATCAATAGTAAAATGAACTCGCGTGAATGGACATAGTGAGGTTAGTTAAATAATATTATCTTAAGACTTAATGTCAAACATAAATATGTACCCTACAACGGAAACTGGTCATAGCATGGGAACAGGTCATACCACAAGAACTGGCCATTACACGGAAACAGGTCATACCACAGGAACTGGTCATTACATGGGAGTATGTCATGCCATGGGAACAGGTAATAATAGTACGGGAACTGGTGATTACACGGAAACAGGTCATAACACAGGAACACGTCATAGCACGGGATCCAGTAATTCCACGGGAAAAGGTTATACTATTTTAGGTATTTGTATTACATCCATTTTCAGCTACCTGCCCCACACCGACAGCGCCGTCCGACGGAACTTTGGTCGACTCCCGTGAAATCTTCCTACAAGGAGGGCGAGAGGGTCAAGGTGAAATGCTCAACCTCTAACGAGCCACCTCTTGACATACTCTGCACCAGCTCGGGTTGGACAGGCCTGGACCATGTTTGCACAGGTAACAGACTTCAGGTGTACAATATCAGCTCTTGAGTTCTGATAGAGACATGACGGCCTGTAACTTTTGTGCTTTTTTGTGCATTGAGTATGAAATACTACATCAAATAATAGTATACTCCCCCACCCCTCGACTAACATGTTTCAAAAGCGACCCAAGACACATCGACATATTTTCACATAGTTCATATTTTCTCTACCATACTCTAATTATTCTGGCCTCAGTTCACTGGGTAAAATATATGTACCACAATACATCTCTCACTAATATACATGCTAACAATTGCAATGATTATCACAATTATATAAACAATTACTTAAGGGAAAAACTTCAGTTATCATTGAAGCGTGTCTCTAAATCACAACATTATATTATTATTTAAACACAGCACACATCTTTATCTTAATGGACTCTCTACACTTAGAAGCGAGATCTGCAGACACACTTCTGCATTGTGACGTCATGTCAGGCTCTTAGATTCCCTGTTTGCATGTTATCCATTTACTTCTCTATAAGCCTGATTGCAGTCTTACCCACATTTTGTTCTGCATTCAAGCATGAATCATCTTCAACTACTACTTCCGTAGGTCAAAATTCCTTTTTGGAAAAACATTCACACACCATTGATTAATTTTATCTATAAGATGCCTAAAAACACATACTTTTCCACATGGGTATTACATTTTTCTTTAAATTGTCTAATTTGAAGACAAGTAATCGTTAAATTATTTATGAACAAAAAATGTGTTGCAGGAGTTTGTGCAGACAAATATGCAGACTGCCGGAATTGGATGACTTTTTTCCCCAACTTTTGTAACCATAATCGGACCAAGGCGAAATCTCAGAATGTGTGCATCAAGTCTTGTGGCAAATGTGCAGGTATCAATAGGAGTTGTGCTGTACAAATGATATTATTTTATTTTTTTACATGAAGCAGTAAATTCAAGAAAGAAAAACGTTTGTGTGTGTGTGTGTGTGATTTTTTAAAATCTTTCAAATAAAAATTTTATTTTGTTTCGATGTTATCTCAACAAGTGACCGTGACCTGCGCCACTCCAAGTATAGCTAGCGCCGTTAGAACGTCTGATTCTGAAACCATCAATCCTGGAGAGGTCATGACCTTCGAGTGCAGTGCCAACAGCTACTATGTGTCGGGAGACAAGGTGAGAGCGTGCTCCACCGATGGCTCCATGCTTGGGTCAGACATCGTGTGTCAAGGTAAGAGATTATCATATTTTTTTCCCAGTAAACTACAAGTCACAGGGTTTTTTGTTTAAAACTAGACCTAGAACTAGGTTCTGTTCTTTGGCTAATAACGTACATGGTCTCTAGACAGTTAAAGTCGAAGAGAGGCATCTCAATGCTGACTTTGTTTGCATTACATATCTTAATATTTTTAAAAAATGACCATGAGGTGACCGGCTGAATTTTATGTTAGTCTTAATATTATTTTTTTATATTATTGGGAGACAGCGAAGTATTCTAATTAGAAGCCTTCAAATTTTAAGTTAATTTCCTTTTTTGAATTTTAATTATTTGTTTATTTAGCAACCCCGCTTCCGATAAATTTGAATTTGAATGGAGTCAGAAAGAGGCTTGAAACGCTCAAAGCAAAAGTGGCTTACATAATGGACAGATCAGAATACAGGTAGATGTGTTTTATTGACTCTAGTTACTTTTCTTTAAAATAAAATTGTATTTAAAAACTCTGGAATTCTATTCAATTAAATGGCACAAATCTAATGTTGAAAAATAACGATTTTCAAGAAATAAAATATACAAATATTGTGTAATTGAAATATTGTAACAAATGCCTGAGTTGTTCTCATCATATGTCCATCTAGGCGTTTTAAAATAATATAAAAGTTTGTAGTGTAAAAACGTTCACCTAATCTCAAAGATGAAATGTTATTTCCAACTCTAAGTTTATTCATGAATCATCAACGTAAAATTGCCAATTTTTTTTAAAGAGATTGATGTCAATAAGGGAAAGTTATGTATAATTATTTTCTTATACGTTTATTTTGCAGAGTGTTGATGCCCGGTTATCTTTTTGAGCTCTATTGACTCAGTTAAATTGTAGACATTTTTTAATAAAAGTTAATCATTTTTTTTGCAGCAGTATTAAAATCAAATATATACAAAGCTTTTCTTTGCTACACTGTCCTGATCGCTATTGATATCCCTTGACTTTTCGAGAGACCTTGTATGAGATGCAACATTTATTCTGTATTTATTTCTCTTTCATTCACCAAAATCAGAATACCATTCAACGGCAATATCTCATCGTGGTACTACTATGCGAAAACTTCGGGGCTCTTGAGCTTCTTTGTCTTTAGAAATGTCAGGTAAGTCTTACGGTGGATTGCTATTTGAAATGAAACAAAACATCTTTAAAATGTGTTTATAAAAGATAAATTTTCCAAATCAATGATATGAAAAACTTTTTAAATACTAAATACATGTATGTGTCATTTTAGTTTACCTCTGGTGTAATGGAAAATATGTTGCTTAGAATTTGAAATATTTAATGATTGATAATATTTGTAAAAGCAGATGTATATTTAAATGAGGTACATGTGTCTTGAATGGTAGACGATCATAATTCATTGATGTTCCTGTATGTTTGAAAGAATGGTGTCTTAATAACGTATACCGTTTCGTCATATACGTGTAACCCATCTCTCAATCCCTTAGCAACGTCTACACCTATGTGGGCTCCAACACAATCTACCAGGCACAGACCGGATACAGATGGAGCTACGATGTCCCCCCAGCCAATCAGATCACAGTCCAGACCAACGATATCATCGGCGTCTACAGCAACGTCACCAACATCCTGTATGTGTCCGACTGCAATAGCGCCGTGGATAAAATATCCATGGTACCGACCATCTCGTCAAGTTTATTAACAGATTATCAGACCAAACCCGTGAACGGGATGTACTGCTTGATGCCGTCAATAGGGGCCCAAAGTTAATCCTAGTGAGTAGTGTTATTTAAACCCCAAATCTTGGATCGACTATTGCAGCTTTAACACATGACTTTAAGGACATTGATGGGCTTGGGTGAATTACACATAGCTATTTGATCTGTCATTAAGGTGCTTCGTTTAGCTTGTATCAAAAACAATTACACATAATAACTTGATCTGTCATTAAGGTGCCTCGTTTAGCTTGTATCAAAATCAATTACACATAACAACTTGATCTGTCATTATTGTGCTTCGTTTAGCTTGTATCAAAAACAATTACACATAACAACTTGATCTGTCATTAAGGTGCTTGGTTTAGCTTGACACAAAAACAATTACACATAACAACTTGATCTGTCATTAAGGTGCTTCGTTTAGCTTGTTACAAACACAATTACACATTACACCTTGATATGTCATTAAGGTGCTTCGTTTAGCTTGACACAAAAACAATTACACATAACAACTTGATCTGTCATTAAGGTGCTTCGTTTAGCTTGTCACAAACACAATTACACATTACAACTTGATCTGTCATTAAGGTGCTTGGTTTAGCTTGACACAAAAACAATTACACATAACAACTTGATCTGTCATTAAGGTGCTTCGTTTAGATTTTCACAAAAACAATTACACATAACAACTTGATATGTCATTAAGGTGCTTCGTTTAGCTTGTCTCAAAAATAATTACACATAACAACTTGATCTGTCATTAAGGTGCTTCGTTTAGCTTGTCTCAAAAGCAATTTAAAAAAAAACTAGATAAAAAGTAACATTAGATATAATTGATGGTAAGCGTATAATAGAGACATATATAAAAAGTGGGAGAACTAGTTTTTTCTAGATAAGTTTCACACTCACACGCAGACACAAAGTCTTTGGAATTTGGATCCATGCATTCTAATTCCATTTCAGTTGTTTAGATTTGGTTTAAAAATAAAACGGATTTATTGATGTTATTCGGGAAATTTTCTCTTATAATCATCAACTAAAAAAAAATAAGAAAAACCCGTAAAAAACCAAGTTTTTGACTATAAATCCTTTATGTACGAGAAGTAACTAAAAGAATGTTCATTATAATACGCAGCGCCAGACCATCCAGAAATACAAAATTGAAGTTGTGTCGTAAAACATGTTTAATATAATACGCACCGATCAGGAATATGTTTATAAAAAGAGCTGTCAATAAAATACGCACCTTATTGCGCGACAGAAAGGTTGTTCAATATAATACGCACCGCGACGCTCTATCTCAAAAAATAGCATGATACATAGGAATAAAAAAAATTATCTAAAAAATCAATAATTTAATTACGGTACATGCGATCGATCTGAAATTTTGATACATTGTTTTTATCATCGTTACGAAACTGCCTGCAAAATTTCAGCTCGCTATCTTGCGAGCAAGTGGGTTAAAAATCGATCAAAAGTTTTGGCGACAAGCAAGCAAGCAAGCAAGGTCCGCCGCAGACACCACGAGTTAATATAAAGGATTTAAAAATGAAAATAATTGATTTTTTACTGTATAGTGATTTCTAAAATTATTCCTGGTCTCAAATTTTGGATGCTGATTTAGTTTTCATAATATCACATTTTAGGAATATCTTATTTATTCATCTCTGTCTATATTTTACTATCTTGTTTCATTTATGTATTTACGTATATTTTGTATATGTACTAAACGTTAGGAAAATATTCTATTTTTCAGTAACTACAAAGTAGTAAAAAATGATCATGAACTACGCCAATCCATCACAAGTCTTCTCTGTTTTCAAGTAACATTCAATATGATAGACATGTACAATAAAATAAATCCGTGCCTTAGCACCTTGCTACTTTTAAATGGACTTAATCTAAAATAAAAATAAATTTTCAATTTTACAGCGTTTGTTATTCAGTCGTGCTTATTGGTTTGGAAGATTTTTAAATTTTTATTTTTATTTTTGTCTGTCTTTAAATCACTATCATTCATAGACACCATGGTAACAATCCAAGACGGGCAGGTGAGAAGTGTTTGGGGGGGGGGTGGATGGGGCGGATGGTTCATTGACAACAACAACAAAAGTTAAAGAGTCATAATTTTTGGTTAATAATAATTATGAATCAAATCCATATTAATGTCACAAAAAGGTATCTTGTAGTGATACACCATTTGTGCTGACATTACTAAAACCTACAATATGTAATACGCAACATTTATATAAGGCTTGCCTTTATCTTACGAGTAAACACTCACATGCTATCAGACCAATTTTAGGCTCAATATAACCCTTTCGTCACCATAACTTATGGTTCAAAAAATAAAGGTCTTTGTCACTCCAATACATAACATTTAACACCACTATCAAAACTACATACAAGGGAGAAATTACTAAATATTTTGGTATTCCTAGGTCTTTAAAAACGATCAATTGAATGCTTTTTAAATCCCTTATATTAACTTCACCGGCGTCTCTGTCTCTCTGTCTGTCTTGGGCTCGGCGGGCGGGCGGAAAAAGAAAAGTCGAAAATGATGAAGCCATCGAGCTGAAATTTGGCACACGGACCCGTGTCACATAACAATGCATCGTATCAAAATTTCAGATCGATCGATCGTACCGTAATTAAATTAATGCATGTTTAGTTTATCTATATAAACTATATGTAGAGGTCGCTATTGTTTACATTTTACGGGTCACTTGACTTCAGGCCAGCCACCTGTGAACAGATCTCGTGCTTAAACCAGGTGGTTTACACCAGGAGTTGAGTTAACGCGTTGACGCCACCCGTCCATGTCCACACCCCCTCCCCCCTTCCACCAGTTTTAAAGCCAGGGGAGATAATTTCTGTTTCAATTTGAACATAATCAATACTTTTAGTTATGTCTCATATATAAGGGATTTATAGTCAAAAACTTTGTTTTTACGGGGTTGTATTATTACCTCTTCAAATAGCTGACTTGGCATGGCAGTTTACATAAAGTTCTTATTACTGCTAGGTATTTGTCTGGATCTATCAACGATCTATACGCTGGTTCACTTTATGTCCTCAAATGGGCGTCATGGCCGCCAAGAAAGTATCACCTTCACTTCCATAAAGTATGTTATTTAGAGTACCGCCCCTTTTTAAATCCCTTATATTAACTTCACCGGCGTCTCTCTCTCTCATCATCTCATGGGCTCGGCGGGCGGAAAAACAGAAGTCAAAAATGACCCACTTCCCATGATCCGATCGAACTGAAATTTGGCACACGGACCCGTCTGACCTAACAATGCATCGTATCAAAATTTCAGATCGATCGAACGTACCGTAATTAAATTAATGCATTTTTAGTTTATCCTTATATGAGGTATGTAATTTAAATTCACGATTTGTTATTGTTTTTTTGCCACGTGAAAGTTTGAGCATTGAGGCGACCCAACGAAACGACGGTGCGCTTTTGTTTACATTTTACGTGTCACTCTGAGCTCGGTCAAGCGAATCGGTGACCAGACTTTTCCCCTCTCCCCCCACCCACCCCTCCCCCCACCACTAGGGTTATGATGCAAAGTTGAGTTAAGACAGATTCAGTCTGTAAATGTTTGAAAATAATCAATAGTGTTAGTTATGTCTCATATATAAGGGATTTATAGTCAAAAAGCTTTGTTTTTACGGGTTTGTTTTTTAAATCCCTTATATTAACTTCGCGGCCGTCTCTGTCTCTCTCTCATCATCTCATGGGCTCGGCGGGCGGAAAAACAAAAGTCGAAAATGACCCACTTCCAATGATCCGATCGAACTGAAATTTGGCACACGGACCCGTCTTACCTAACAATGCATCGTATCAAAATTTCAGATCGATCGAACGTACCGTAATTAAATTAATGCATTTTTTAGTTTATCCTTATATGAGGTATGTAATTTAAATTCACGATTTGTTATTGTTTTTTTGCCACGTGAAAGTTTGAGCATTGAGGCGACCCAACGAAACGACGGTGCGCTTTTGTTTACATTTTACGTGTCACTCTGAGCTCGGTCAAGCGAATCGGTGACCAGACTTTTCCCCTCTCCCCCCCACCCACCCCTCCCCCCCACCCCCCCCCCTAGGGTTATGAAGCAAAGTTGAGTTAAGACAGATTCAGTCTGTAAATGTTTGAAAATAATCAATACTGTTAGTTATGTCTCATATATAAGGGATTTATAGTCAAAAACTTTGTTTTTACGGGTTTGTTTTATTAAATCCCTTATATTAACTTCGCGGCCGTCTCTGTCTCTCTCTCATCATCTCATGGGCTCGGCGGGCGGAAAAACAAAAGTCGAAAATGACCCACTTCCAATGATCCGATCGAACTGAAATTTGGCACACGGACCCGTCTTACCTAACAATGCATCGTATCAAAATTTCAGATCGATCGAACGTACCGTAATTAAATTAATGCATTTTTAGTTTATCCATATATGAGGTATGTAATTTAAAATCACGATTTGTTATTGTTTTTTTGCCACGTGAAAGTTTGAGCATTGAGGCGACCCAACGAAACGACGGTGCGCTTTTGTTTACATTTTACGTGTCACTCTGAGCTCGGTCAAGCGAATCGGTGACCAGACTTTTCCCCTCTCCCCACCCACCCCCCTCCCCCCTAGGGTTATGAAGCAAACTTGTGTTAAGACAGATTCAGTCTGTAAATGTTTGAAAATAATCAATACTGTTAGTTATGTCTCATATATAAGGGATTTATAGTCAAAAACTTTGTTTTTACGGGTTTGTTTTTTAAATCCCTTATATTAACTTCGCGGCCGTCTCTCTCTCTCTCTCTGTCTTGGGCTCGGCGGGCGGGCGGGCGGAAAAACAGAAGTCAAAAATGACCCACTTCCAATGATCCGATCGAACTGAAATTTGGCACACGGACCCGTCTTACCTAACAATGCATCGTATCAAAATTTCAGATCGATCGAACGTACCGTAATTAAATTAATGCATTTTTAGTTTATCCTTATATGAGGTATGTAATTTAAATTCACGATTTGTTATTGTTTTTTTGCCACGTGAAAGTTTGAGCATTGAGGCGACCCAACGAAACGACGGTGCGCTTTTGTTTACATTTTACGTGTCACTCTGAGCTCGGTCAAGCGAATCGGTGACCAGACTTTTCCCCTCTCCCCCTCCCACCCACCCCCCCCTAGGGTTATGAAGCAAACTTGTGTTAAGACAGATTCAGTCTGTAAATGTTTGAAAATAATCAATACTGTTAGTTATGTCTCATATATAAGGGATTTATAGTCAAAAACTTTGTTTTTACGGGTTTGTTTTATTCTCTCCTCACATAGCATAACCAGAAATAGTGAACAGTATTTTCTTTTTAACGCAATTTCCCATGGGAAAAATTGCGTTTATATATTTTGAAATGTCTGTGCTGTCTTTCGATCTTGCACAAGCAACACCTCCTGAACCATACCAGATAGAGGGTTCGGGTCTTTTGCAAATATGTAAAGGAGGTCCAAGGATGTGCAAGGATAAAAAATTACCGAAAAGGTTTGGTGGATTTCCTGGAAAATCAACACACACACACAAAAACACGAAAAAGTATCAGTATTTTGTCAATTTCTCGCCAACCATAACATCTATCGGGTTGAAATAAACTCCAAACGATAGCTAATAATATTTAAAACATTTTTGGAGAAGGAATTATTGAAAAATCTCTTTTCGTTTGACTCCCGTAATTTTAGCAGCAGTTTGTAGATAGCAATTAAATTGAACGGTTACACTATTATTGATTTGAAATGACTTTCATGTAATCTAGAATGATAGTTAATGGGGTTTTCACGCTTTGTGAATGCTAATGTTAGACTGTTTCGCGGTGCGTGCGCATAATTTGACACATTCTTGGTGTGACGTAGCGTGACTGGTTGGTCTTCAAAGAGAAAATTTGCCATAATGAGCAATTGATAGCGATTGTTTTGTTTAGTTTGAAATGACTCTCAATGTAATCTAGAATGATTTCCCTTGAATAAAAAAGTCGGAAATTCTTTGTTGGAAATTGCGTTTAAATACTTATTCGAGTTTTTAAATCCTTTATATTAACTCGTTGTGTCTGCTTGCTTGCCGAAAAAATCTTTAGTTCGATTTTTAACCCACTTACTCGTATGCTGATGAGCTGAAATTTTGCAGGCAGACTCGTGGCGATAATAAAAATGATCTTTCAAATTTCAGTTCGATCGAATGTACTGTTGTTAAATTAATGAATTTTTAGATTATCTCTATTTCTCACTATGTAGCATGTTATTTTTTGTGTTAGAGTGTCGCGGTGCGTATTATATTGAACAATCTTTTCTGTCGCGCTGTGTGGTGCTTATTACATTGACGATACTTTTTTAAAAATATGTTCCCGATCGGTGCGCATTATATTAAACATGTTTTACGAGACATAACTAAAATTTTGGATTTTTTTATCGTCTTGCGTTGCGTATTACAATGAACATTCTTTTAGTTATGTCTTGTATATAAAGGATTTATAGTCTAAAACTTTCTTTTTTACTTTAAAAAAAAATTATTACTTGTCTTTGTGTGCAACGTACTTTTCATGTGTGCCTTTTCACAAATTAAAGCCATATAATAAAAAATCAAGTTATTTCAAGCACACTATTTCAAAAGGGAAAAACAATTTCAGAAAAACATAGACAATACAGCTAATACATTCGTCAAACAAGTGGCTTAGCTATGTAAATATCACTATACTCCGACAATAAATATAAATTGTAAGAAATATCTGATTTCAACTAAAACAGTTTTAGGAATCTCTCGTAAAGATTTGGTCTGAACTTCCAGTGCAATGTTTGCACTAGTAATATCAAATTGTCAACTAAATATATCAGAAATTGCACTGGTTGTATCGAATTTGGCACTGGTTGTATCAAATTGTAATTTAATATATTAAATAGTGTAAATAATTGAATCAAATGTGTACAGTGCATAAATGAAACTTACAGAATCATGTTCAATATTTCTCAATCACAGCCTGGGATACACCTCTGACATTAAGAGTTTGGTCTTTACAATATACACTAGTTTATTAACCAACATATGTTTGGCATAAAAGTAAAAGATTTATAATTTAGAAGGCAAAAGGGAGATATATAAGTGAGAGAATGAGTGAGCTGCATATGTTAAACCGCATAAGCACCCGCCAACGTTTTAGTCACATTAAATGAAAGTACTTGAAGTTATAAGTTTTAAATTATTTTATCCTTTTTAGTCCACTTATAAAAACGTGGTTTTAAAAAATCTTTTTTTACTTTTATTTATTTTCTTCTTTTTAGTCCACTAACAAAATCCTGATTTTTACCACGTTTTTATTAACTTGATATCGTGTCTGTCTGTCTGTCAACAGTTTTTCAAATTTTCCAACGTAAAATTTAACCACTTCTAATGGTCATAGAAAGCTCAAAATTTTACCACAGATAGATCTTGGATGATAATGCATTGTATCAAAATTTCAGATCACCCGCCCAACGTTTTTAGTCATATTAAATCAAAGTACTTGAAGTTATAAGTTTTAAATTATTTTCTTCTTTTTAGTCCACTTACAAAAACGTGGTTTTTAAACATCTTTTTTTACTTTTATTTATTTAAATCTTATTTTACCTATATTTATTTTACCAAACACCTTATCAGCGCCCACCCAACGGCGATGAAGTCACGGGGTGAACTCGGCGCGTGAAATTGAACTACAGCAGACGAATATAGATGCTTATATAGATATAAACTAAAAACTAAAAAAAATGCAATAATTTAATTGCGTTACATTCGATCGATCTGAAATTTTAATACAATCCATTGTCATCCAAGATCTATCTGTGGTAAAATTTTGAGCTCTCTAGGACTTTCAGAAGTGGTTTAATTTGAAGTTGGCAAATTTGACCAACAAAGCGTCGGTGATTCTCCCTCTTCCCCAACGTTCACGTGCGTTGTTTTCATTTCTTCATGCAGCTTTTTGTGTCCATTCTTCCTCCCCCCCCCGGTTATATCCACTAACTATGAGCAAGTCTGCAGCGTATGCTACATCGCGGGTCGTATCTAGTAAATCATAATTTTTCTCAAAAAATAAAAATAATAATAATAATAATAAACAACTATACATTATAAGTCGACCATCGACCAAGAAAAGTCCCACATCTTCTATCTATCGCATCAGCGGCCACACATCATACGGTATAAAATTTTATTACAAAATATAAAGTTGTTAAAAATTTTAAACATAACAAAATAAAAGAAATATTGACTTCAACTTCGGCATAATAAAAGCAATCAACGTATTGATGAACACAATATTAGCTTTGTTAGCAGGTTTTCTCTTTCCTCTGTGTAGTTTCATAAGGTTAAAAGGTCACTAGCATATAAAGAAAACTCAAATTTGAACGCGTTGACGGTAGGTTGAGTGTTTTGGGATGATTTTCTAATATATAAAGCTCAGTTGATGTTTTTATCTTTGTATGTTTGTATGTTTCACTTTTCGACTCTCAGTCACGCAATCACGTAAAAGCCAAATGAAGGACGGGGACCAAATTTGACAGGACGGGACCAAATTTGACGGGACGGCTCCTTTTAACCTCCAGATGGTTTGCGTATAGTTTTTTGTAATTATCCCTTTTGCCTGAAAGCCATCAATTAAAAGATAAGAAAATGTAGAGACAAAGAGAGATAAATTACATCTCATTTCCATATTGAACAACTTTAGGCGTACATTCAAAACGAGTTATCTTTGGTGCAATATTTTTTCCCAGACATTATTTTGAGCGATGTTCTTTCAAAAATCTCTTAATATCTAATTTAAGGTGCGCATATTTTTGTGTACGCATCTTAAATTGAGCGGTGTTATTTTATTATAATAACATTCAAACTTGGTTTGGCCTTGCGGTACAAAGCAGTGGCCTTTTATACGAGTACTTTCTTGATATCATAGATGGGATAAAACTATTTCATTACATTTGTCACACGATGCATGGGATTTATTTTTTAACATGAGTGAATGAAATTGAGAATTATTTTATTTTGTTAATTATAATAACTCAACATTTTTTATTTTTTTAAAAACAAATTATGTAATTAGTGAGTGAATTTCATGTGGAAAGCGTAGTTTGACTTGAAAGTCGCTTTCCACAGTATAGCACTTTAAAAAAAAATTTAATGTGTTTTTTTTTAATTTCTAATATAGATTTAATTGTTTAATATATCTCTCTATAAATATCTATATATATAAAAAATCAAAGTATGTATGTATGCATGTCTTTTATAGCTGACTAAACCATTCATCCGATCGCCATGAAACTTTTGGAAACTTTTGAGTACGCTCCCGGGATCGAAATAGGCTACTTTTTTTCCAAAAGTTAACACTCATGGGGCGCCGGGGGCCCATAATGAGAATTTATTCTAATATGAGCTATATAAAAATTAGTTTAAGCCTTAGCTATTGCGTAAATTGATGGATCTTAATCAAACTTTGTATGTAACGACTTGGTAGCGGATATTGAAATGCTATAGGGCATTTATTTCCTAATGTCCATTTCTTCGGGGCTGGGGGCCCAAAATTTCTTTTTTCATAAACGTTTACAATTTTATTCCCCATTTAATTATTAAAGATTTTGAGAAATATAGATAAATATATCCATTATAAAATTGATTGAAATAAACAGGTCTTATTAACTTTTTATCTTGCACTAAATGGGCCCTGGGGCCATTAGTGTCCATTTTTGCTTTTATGAGCTATATAAAAATTAGTTTATGCGCTAGCTACTGAATAAATGAATGGATCTGAACCAAATTTTGTGTACAAAACCTTGGAGGTCCATATTCAAATCACAAAGGGCACTCAGCATATAATGTTTATTTGTTCGGGGCTGGGGGCCCCAAATGTCTTTTTAAAAATATTTAAAGATATTATGTCCCATTCTTTTTAACGATCTTTGTATTTAAAAACTTAAAAGTCTATATAGATATCACT